>CM021109.1:516820721-517383625 GCA_007115665.2 Sequoiadendron giganteum
TAGATGCAATGCAACAACAAATGGAAAACATGCAATTGACTACAACAAAGAAAACATACTCAACGAGGGAATTATGTCCTTATCCCTTTGATAGGATCATATATATGCAACCTTTCCCACCACACCTCAATGCTCCAAGATTTAATAAGTATAAAGGGAAAGGAGATCCAATAGAACATGTAAGATATTTTAACACTACATGTATGGACATTGCCTATGAGCCTACATACTTGATGAGATTATTTCCACATAGCCTTTTGAGTCAAGCTCTAGAATGGTTCACACACCTTCCTCTTGGGATATAGACATGGAATGAAGTAGCTAAAAAAATTATTGCACACTTTTCTTACAATATTGAGAGTGGCATGACCTTAGTGAAATTGTGCAAAACCTAACAATAAGAAGTTGAGTCACTCATATCATTTTATCAAAGATGGTGAAGCATGTCTAGAAAATTCCTTACCACATACCTGATAAATAGTTGGTTCTTATTTTCATAGAAAACCTCAACACAGAACTGATGATTCAACTTCAAATCCAGTGTTGTACCACATTTGAGGATGTCATTGAGAAAGGTGTCTTTATTGAGAAAGCCCTTGTGGAAAAAGGGCTAGTCAAAATCTTTAAATAAAAAACACCAATAATGACAAAGGAAAAATTTGGTTGAGAAACAAGAATGTCACCAATGATGGGGTAGTTAATGCCAAAGTGATCAACCAAGTTCACCCCACCATTCATCTTAAGGGTCCTTCTATGCAAAAAAAATCAACACCAAGTCATGACCAAGCAACCAACACAATCCAAAATAATCAGCAATATAGAGATCCCCCATGAGCTAAATAAACATACACACCCTTAGAGGAACCCATTGAGTTGGTCTTGAAGTTTCTCCTGCAATCCAACATCATTAAACTTATAGACATTAAACCATACGATCCAACACTATTCAAACCAAATTGGTAGAATGACAATGAATATTGTGAATACCATCATGAAAAAGTGCATAAAACATTATCGTGTTGGACACTCAAGAATCTTACCCAAGACCTTATGAACAAGGGGACATATCAATGGACAATTCACAAGGTAAAATAAATGTTGACCATACCATATTCAAGACTCCCTTACAAGACCATGGAAAAAGAAAAGCCTCTAGTTTAGGGAACAATGCTAATAATAATTCCAATTATACCCATGTTGCACATGACTATACCATTAACCACATTTAGGACTTTTATGACAATGTTGCTAACATTACCATCAATAAAAAATTGGAATGCATTCTTACCACTCGTAGAGCTAAGGTGACCTTTCAGGGAGCCACTTTCAATCCACTGCCCAAAAACTAATATAACCTTTTGGAACATCTAGGGAAGACTCCTACCCAAATATCCATTCTTGAGTTGCTTTGCATACTGTTGTGCATGTTTTGCACACATGCCCTATTCGAAATAAGGACCCTCTCTTTCATTTTTCCTTACTGGTTCACTTTGTTGCTGCCTCATTTTACGTGCCCCTCATTTTGCGTACCCCTCATTTTGGTATTCTAGTTGGTCAACGTGCCCTTCAAAGTCTCATTTTTTGCAGACCATATTTTCCCCCTAAAATAAAAAATTGCTAAGTCTTGGGTTTTTTGGGCTTCGCCTCCCCTCTCGCTCGATTCACTTTTTTCCTTCATTTTTGACTTTGGGGACAAGTTTCACATGGATTTGGGATTTTTTGTGGTGCCTAAGTGAACTGCCAAAGTTTTGTCAAGTTTCAAGAAGTTGCAAATTTTGTTTCTAGCTTCCAGAGCCCGACCCCTCCTTGGATGTTCCCAAAACTCTGTCCCTCTGCTGTCGTCCGGGAACTTCATCTGTCCATGGCCGTTTTGGAATCTGGCCCCTCCATGGCCATTTCCAGAATGTTATCTCCCTTTTGTCATTTTGGACATTTATCTGCCTCCAGCATTCTGTCTTTTGGAGCCCGGCCCCTCCATGACCATTTCCAGAACTCCATCCCTCTACCGCCATCTGGGAACTTCGTCTGTCCATGGTCATTCCAGAATTTCATCTCCCTTTTTCTATTTTGGACATTCATCTGCCTTCAGCATTCCGTCTTCTGAAGCCTGGCCCCTCTGTGGCCATTTCTGGAATGTCGTCTCCCTTTTTCCATTTTGGACATCCGTCAACCTCCGGCATTCTAACTTCCGAAGCCTGGCCCCTCCGTGGCCATTTTCGGAAGTCCATCCCTCCTTGGCCGTTCAAGAACCTGACCACTCTGTGGCCATTTTCGAAATGCCATCTCCCTTTTGCCATTTTTGACATTTTTCTGCCTCCAGCATTTCGGCTTCTGGAGCTCGGCCCCTCTATGGCTGTTTTCGGAACTCAATCCCTCCGTCGCCATCTGGGAACTTCAAGGCAACTTTCAAGCAGTTTTAGCTACAGTAAAAGGGAAATCAACTAGAAGACAAAACTACTATAGTGACTGGCCACTACAAGACAAAATAGGAAAAAGAAAAAGATGTATTTTAAATTGCTGAATATTTTGGGGTAGGTGAAGCTCTAATGTAATTGAATCTGAGCCACACAATGTAAATCAATCCTATCCATTCATTTGGCCTTTGGAAAACTATAAATAGGGGTCTCCCTCTCATTTGTAAAGGTTGGGAAGCTGTTGTAAAAACATTATGCAGGGTGTTACTTTTTGAGTTTTCTCATTATGTGTGCATGGTTCTACCTTCCAAGCTATTTTTAGTTGTTAGTTTCTTGAATGGAAGTGATGATGGTGTTTGCTATTATGGTATTTGATGAGCTTTTATCCCATACTTTTTGCACTTGTTGATGACAAGCTGATGTGCAAAGTTAGCTTGGGCTTCTTTATTTGATTGTTGCAACTTAGTTCACTTGCATGTTCATGATGTGTCTATGCAAACTGAAAATCTGCAGTCCTTAGAAGATTGCATTGGTTTTGTATAACTGTTGGATCCTCTTGGCCAAGCCAAACCCATTTTAGGGAGTTTTTCTACTGTAGCAACCTCCATGATCACTGTTCATCGGTAGTTTCAGATCCAGGAACCTTCTCTCTTCCCTACCCTTTTTCCTTTTTTTTTTTAATAGGTACCCTTAGGAAAGGTTCATTGCACATTATAAAACTAAATCCAATGTTGAAATGGAGTTCTAGACTATTGTTTGAACCTGCAGCAAATGCTCAGCAACTCTCCCATCTGAAGAACTCCATTTGCATATCCAACTTCCTCACTTTGTAACTCATCCATAAGTCTGCCTTGTGATTCTAGCAAATCACATAAATCAACTAAGATATTCCAAGAACTGTCAAGACCTGACATCTGAGAGACCTTGGGATAGTGTTCTACAATTTGATTGTGGAAGATTGTCTTTCAAGAGAGGTGATGCACCTACGTATTACCAGTGTTGAGAAGTGTATAAAAAACACATCAACAGAACTGGCGCTAGAAGGAGGGCATGACATATTGTGGCTACAAAGTTGAAAGTTGGAAATCGATAAGAGCACTTTCAAGAACAAATATGAGATAAGGAGAACTCTTTTAAAGCTGAAACTTGAAATCAGAAAATTTTGACAGCAAACAGAAGCTGAGTCGAAATGGAGTAGCATGTACAAGTTGACATCGCTCAGCTACATGCTGATTTAAATAGGAGATTGAAGAGACCATTACAAAAATTTGCATTGGTGGATAAGTGTAGGATCCATTGCACTTGCAGGCACAATGAATTGGAGTGTCTAACCTTCTTGAGTAGAGTTGAAAGTCTTGCAAGGAGAGATTCCCTTTTGGGAAATATATCAGCCTTTAGCCCTTGCAGACCTCGAGGAAGAATTGACAACCATGGAAGCCAAGGCATTTGAGGAGTTGATCCAAGAACATTTGAACAACAAAGGCGGACCAAGATTGGAGGAGGTGGTGATGTCTACTTGGTGCAGATTTCATAATGCACGACATTCAGAATTTGCTTGATCATCATGCATGAACATTATCACTCATACCCGGTGTTATTTGAATGAGTTGGAGAAACCCATTGTCAAGGAGGATGACTCATTCCATGAGGAAAAGGAGTTGTCAACATCTAGAGGATAGCACATTACAAATGGACCAAGAAGCTGCACAAAAATAGATGCTAGGATAGCGAAAATCGAAGTTGAAAAGGAAAAGGAAGAAGCTGATTTCCTTGGGACAATAGAAAGATTTGGTGAAAGTTCAGTCACAAAGAGGTTACAAATCCTCTCCTTCATCAACAAAGAGCAGTCCCCCAATCCAGAAGAGGAACAATTGGTAGTTGAAGATGAATTAACAAAGTTTGCAATAGTGCATGCTAGAGCAGCCAATGAAGATGTTGAAAATCAACAAGAGGAAGAAGTTGATAGCCTTGGGATAGCAGAAAATGATGATGAAGGCATAACTAAAATCCATTGGGGAGACCTCTCCTTCATCAATGATAGGGACCAAGCATCTGAAAATGCAGACTTGGAGGAGTGGGAACAACTACAGGTCATAGCTACTCACTACCAGATTTTCATTTCAAACGATGATGAGAACCCAATCATGGATGGATATAATGAGCTAGTGTCAAGGCTAGCAAGGGATTGGGCTGAGCTAAAATTTCAAGTGGATTTGGAGGTATTGCTGCTACCAAATTGGTGTAGGCTTCATGATTCATCCCACTCTGATTTTGTGTGCGAACTATGCCAAGAAGTTGTCCAACAAGTTAGAGAACAAGCAAGGCAGCCGAGTACACCACTTCTTACAGTTGCTTCAAGGATGAAATGTGAGGACCAAGAGTCCGAGCCAAGTGACAACTCAGGTGAAGGTGGTCCTCAAAAGGGTGTTGGAATAGCAATAGAGGAAGGACAACAATGCAATCTCCAGCTTTCGAGCAATGAAGTAGATCAAACAGGAATGTTGTCCACCAGTCATCAATAATTTCTCCCTCTTGAAGAGCATTTGTGCACCATGGACGATGGGCTTTATGGTGAGTCTTTGGAGGAAAATGACATAGTAAATTTTGGTCCCCTTGATGAGGTACCGTAAATTGATGACTTCTTTCCATTGGGAGTTGTACTCTAGAGGTGTGCTCATGCCAAGGAAGAGGACATCCCAGAAGATGGTAGCAATAAAGACATACTCCTTGAGCCTTTCAATGGTGATGCACTAGAGTTTCTAGATTGGGAGATGGGTTCCTTCTCTGTCTATAGTGATACTGAGCAAGGGGAAATGAGTGAATGTCATGATGAGTTGCATGAACAACAAAGAGAAGAAGACAAAGGTGGGGGTGCTGAGAGAGCTACCAACATAGATGAAGCACCTTGTCGACTACAAGATGCAACTTGGAGTCCTTTCGCCATGATTATTGCTGATCCTCCTTCATATTTAGATGGCTGCAATAAGATAGATTCACACATGTCATTGTCCCACGATATTGAGCATTATGAAGATAAGTTCAGCACTTGGGAAAGGAAGTGGGACAACGTGCTACCTTTTGAGGACATCAATTGTGTGGATGCTTGGTTTGCAGAAGATCAACGAGATGAAGTCTACCTTCTCGAAGAACAGCTAATAGGGATTTATGATCCCACTCAAGATGTGGAAGAAGTGTTTGCTGCCCCGTTCTCCCTACCTTATGCAGACTTGATTTCTAAAATGCTACACCCTCCACCATGCCCCCCCGAGGTTTCTAATGCATAGACTGATGATGTAGTGCTCACTCTCAATTGTCAAATGCTGCCACCTCCATGTGACAACACTCAGATTCTATCCTTCCTTTCTCCTATTAATTGTCATAGCTACACTTATCATTTTGATTATGGGAATGAGAAAAAATGAACATGTTTATGCATTAATCATGGGCTTAGTGAGCCTCTTCAACTGTTGATTTTCCCTGACTGGGTGGCTGAATTTGAATGCTGCAATATTGAATTTATTTTCTCTGAACATAAGGATAAATCTACATGGTTGAGAACTATAATGATTTCCTATTTTCTTGTACACACATTGCAAAATCCAATGGGCATGAGTGGTGGTTGGACTTTCCCGAACATAGTTCTTTGTAAATATCTTTGTACATAGCTCGTTTTGAGTAGTGTAAGTTTCCTATTAATACTCCACTTTCTTGGTTTCCTTAGGTTAGTTGGTTTGTTTTCGGTTGCTTTCTTTAGAGTAGTTTCTTCGCTATTTTCTTTCATTGTCCCGCTTTGGTTTTGGTGCTTGCTTTGCTTTGCTTTCATTTTTTTCCTGCTTTCCTCGGGGTCCCTCTGCTTTTGACTGGGCACATTTGTGCACACAACAACCATTCTTATTTTCCTAGGATGTTCTATATATTTCTTTTTCAAACTCTAATCAAGTTTTCAGAGTGGATGGTGAGGATCTTCTATTAGTATCAAGTGATCTGGATGTTTGATTCAAAGTGGATAAGTCATTGGTTGGTCTGATTTTGAAGTATACTAGAATCTTATATCTCTCACATATTTTAAGGATCTAACGGTCACTGTAGGTCCTTTGTGAAGTCTAGTTAAGTGAAAAATCTAAAATTCTACTCCAACGCCACTGTGATTCTCAGCCCTGAGCGTGAGCTTCATTTCTTGCGGGTTCAGATAAAGAACTGAAAAGTGAAAAGAAAAAAAATAAAGAAAGCAAACTATTAAAAATCGAAAGAAAAGAAATTCATCTTTTTAGGGATATACGAATAACTCTACCGGGACTATGGACACCCGACCAATAGTAGAGCAATGTTTGAGAGAATCATAGCGATAACCTCATCGGGGCTATGGACACCTAATTAGCAGTGAGGCAATGTCTTGGATGCTTTTGGATTCAGAATAAACTGTGTAGCTTAACTTGATGGAGCTTAGGTTCTTGCAGCAACTAAAGGATGGGAATTAATGCAATTGAACACACTTGGATTTTCAGCATACTGAGGGTTGGGTTGGCTAGTGGTTTTGAATCTTTGTTTTCCCTAGCGTGAAGGTCATAACCAAAGATTATCAATTCATGATTCCAGCTTGTCATCGAAGTGCTCTGGAGCATTTTCCTAGTGAGTCACCATTTGTTGTGCATGTTTTGCACACATGCCCCGTTCAAAACAGGGACCCTCTCTTTCGTTTTGTTTTACTGGATCATTTTTTTGTTGCATCATTTTGTGTGCCCCTCATTTTGGTATTCTAGTTGGTCAATGTGCCCTTCAAAGTCTAATTTTTGGCTGACCATATTTTGCCCCTAAAATAAAAAATTGCTAAGTCTTGGGTTTTTTGGGCTTCGCCTCCCCTCTCACTCGATTCGCTTTTTTCCTTCATTTTTGACTTTGGGGACAATTTTCCCATGGATTTGGGATGTTTTTGTGCTGCCTAAGTGAATTGCCAAAGTTTTGTCAAGTTTCAAAAAATTGTAAATTTTGTTTTCAGCTTTTGAAGCCTGACCCCACCGTCGTCCAGGAACTTCGTCTATCCATGGCTATTCCGAAACCCAGCCCCTCCATGGCCATTTTCGGAATGTCATCTCCCTTTTTCCTTCTTGGACATCCGTCCACCTCCGGCATTTTAGCTTCCGGAGTCCAGCCCCTCTGTGGCCATTTTTGGAAGTCCGTCCCTCCGCCGCTATCCAAGAACTTCGTCCCTCCCTGGCCATTCTAAAACTCGGCCCCTCTCTGGCCGTTTCCATAATGTCATCTCCCTTTTTCCATTTTGGACATTTGTCCGCCTCCGACATTCCGACTTCCGAAGCCCGGCCCCTCCATGGTCATTTCCAGAACTCCGTCCCTCTGTCATCGTCTGGGAACTTCATCCGTCCCTGGCCATTCCAGAACCTGACGCCTCCATGGCCATTTCCGATATTATGTCTCCCTTTTTCCATTTCTTTCATCGGTCCACCTCTGGCATTCCAGCTTCTGGAGCTTGTCCCCTCCATGGCCATTTTAGGAAGTTCATCTCTCTACCACTGTTCAGGAACTTCATTTGTCCCTAGCCGTTCCAAAACTCGGTGCCTCCGTGGCCGTTTTTGAGATTTCGTCTCCCTTTTTCAATTTCTTTTGTCTGCCTACCTCTGGCATTCTGGCTTTCGGAGCCCGGCCCCTCCATGGCCATTTTGAGAACTCCATCCCTTCGTCATCGTCCGGGAACTTCGTTCATCCCTAGTCGTTCTAGAACCTAGTGCCTCCATGGCCATTTTTGAGATTTTGTCTCCCTTTTTCCATTTCCTCCATCTATCTGCCTTCAGAATTCTAGTTTCTAGAGCTCGGCCCCTCCGTGGCCATTTTTGAAAGTTCATCCCTCTGCCACCGTCTAGGAACTTCGTCTGTCCCTAGCCATTCTGGCACCTCTGTAACCTCCTTATCCAAAACAAAATTTGACCCACATGCTAAAATTGCATCCTCTCCTACATTGACCTTTCAAATTCCAAATTTGTAGATGGGAGCTACCATCTGGGTTGCCATGCCCTGTTCATCCTTTCAAAGCTGCATTTCAGCCTCTCGATCTCGAAACGTTCAAATGCCCTCCAGTAAACTATTAATTGAAATTCACACTATATATTATGATCTTTTGATGATGCATGGATGGATATAACAAGGATTTTGCAAGATTTGATTAACATTTTCCTTGATTTCTGTATGAAATCACTTACGACACTTCATGCATGCAGGTTTCAAGAAGCCTACCGCAGGTCCGTCGGGAGACCCATTGAGAAAGTTGAACAAGGAAAAGCACATGGCTCCTATCACCATTCATTTTATGCCCATCTCTTCTCATGGTGCCCATCAATAGAGCTGGAATCAGAAGAGGGCCTATGCCAAGGAAGTTAATGACAAAAGCACAGGGGAGCTGTCCTACTTTTCACCGGATGATAATGATGTTTAAGGGGTTGTCTGCCCGAATCAAGGGCAACCAATCCATTGATTCCAATTGTCAACATACCCATTTGATCCAATGAATAATGTTGCAAGTCCATCGGGAAGAAGGTAGCTTTCAGGTAGTTTCAGCTACAGTAAAAGGGAAATCAACTAGAAGACAAAACTGCTACAGTGACTGGCCACTACAAGACAAAATAGCTAAAAGACAAAGATGTATTTTAAATTGCTGAATATTATGGGGTAGGTGAAGCTCTAATGTAATTGAATCTGAGCCACACAATGTAAATCAATCCTAGCCATTCATTTGGGCTTTGGAAAACTGTAAATAGGGGTCTCCCTCTCATTTGTAAGGGTTTGGGAGTTGATGTAAAAACATTCCGCAACAATAGAAAGCACCATTGCATGATCCATGGGTGTTACTTTTTGAGTTTTCTCATTATGTGTGCATGGTTCTACCTTCCAAGCTAGTTTTAGTTGTTAGTTTCTTGAATGGAAGTGATGATGGTGTTTGTTGTTATAGTATTTGATGAGCTTTCAGCCCATACTTTTGGCACTTGTTGATGACAAGTTGTTGTGCAAAGTTAGCCTGGGCTTCTTTATTTGATTGTTTCAACTTAGTTCACTTGCATGTTCATGATGTGTGTATTCAAACTGAAAATCTACAGTCCTTAGAAGATTGCACTGGTTTTGTGTAACTATAGGATCCTCTTGGCCAAGAAAAACCTAGTTTAGGGAGTGTTTCTACTGTAGCAGCCTCCATGATCAGTGTTCATCGATAGTTTCAGATCCAGGAACCTTCTCTCTTCCCTGCCCTTTTTCCTTCTTTTTTTTAATAAGTACCCTTAGGCAAGGTTCATTACACATTATAAATCTAAATCCAATGTTGAAATGGAGTTCCACATTGATGTTTGAACCTGCAGCAAATGCTCAGCAACTCTCCCATATGAAGAACTCCATTTGCAAATCCAACTTCCCCCCTTTGTAACTCATCCGCAAGTCCACCTTGTGATTCTAGAAAATCATATAAATCATCTGAGATATTCCAAGCACTGTCAAGACCTGACATCTGAGAGACCTTGGGATAGTGTTCTGCAATTTGATTGTGGCAAATTGTCTTTCAAGAGAGGTGATGCACCTATGCATTACCTGTGTTGAGAAGTGCATAAAAAACACATCAACACATACCTCCCAAGAACATGGCCATTTTGGATAAATCCTTGCTAGATACATTTGTTCCCAATGACCTAAATGTTAACCAATTTTAGGCCATGGTAGGATACTTAGCCACTACCCATCATGCAACATTTTATGAGCAATATATTTCCACATGTAAACCTAACCATAATGACCCATTGCACCTTGAGGTATACATTAATAAATATAAAATCAAATGAGTCTTGGTAGACAGTGGATTAGTTCTAAATATATGCACCCTAAAATTGGTCACAACATTGGGATTCTTTGAAGATTGTATAGATGAATCTAAGAAAATCATTATCAAGGCTTATGACGATGTTGAGTGCTCATATAGGGGTATAATCACACTTCCTGTAAAAGTTGAGCCTACCATTCAAAACACAATATTCTAAGTCTTGGATCTAGACTTACCATACAATCTTCTCCTTGGTTTCCCATGGATCCATGCCATGAGGTCTATTCCTTCCACATACCATCAATTCCTCAAGTTTCCCCATAACGAAATTGAAATCACCATACCAGGTGATCCCGACCAAAATTCCAATATTGTAGTAATCTAAAAGGGACCATTGAATATCAAGTTCCTATTAACCTCAAAATCTCAACTTCCACCTCATCTCACTATATCGATCCATCTTCATTGGTCAAATCCTCCATTCCATCCACTAAACCTTCTAAGCCTAAGGTCCGGATCCATGACAAGGGATGTGGTGAGTATAACATGGAGAGTTTATTCTATGTTGGAAAGTTGTTTGTATCTCCAAAATCATACGACAAACCTCGTCCTATCAAGAAGAATTCTAAGACTGTTATTTGCAATCCCCCTACAGCATTCACTAAGTGGGGTGAGTTGAGAAAAGAATCTATAGGTAAGGACATTTCTACATGGATTTACAAAGGTGAAGAGGAAACTAAGCCCAAGAAATTACTAGTTGAGCGATATTCAAAAGGATTCAAGATCATGAAACAACAAGGTTATGATGGACATAGTAGTCTTGGCTTGAAAAAACAAGGAATGACATAACCTATATCACCTCCAAAGTTACTAAAGAATACTAGGTTAGGGTATGTACTTCTAGTGGTAAGTCCTCCTCGTACTAAGTTACCCTAGAGAGAAAATGTTGATGCTTCAAATGAAATCAAGACATTTGAGGAATACCATACTAAAACTAACTCCAATGAATGGGAGTGGGATTCTTGCACATCTAGTGACTATGACATGGTCGATATTTTCATTGAACTTGACCTATCCTCATCCCAATCCAAACCTATGATTGGTCGTGCTTGAATCGAAACATTTTGGGACCTTGATGATACCTTTGTCTTTACCATATCTATCTATTCATTGAATATTAATGGTATCCATGATGGCTTACCCCTCATTTACCCATAGCTAATAGATTGGGATCAACAAGGACCACCGAGTTTAGACACATGCGAGAATGACGAAGCAATAACTGAGTTCATGGCACTTCGAGAAGGGATACCAAGTGGGGATCATAAAACTGGTTTTATCATAGGGGTCAACAAGGAAACATATTTTGGAGAGTTTGTTCCACCCTCTAGATGCAAAAATGAGAAAAATAAAAAGAATAGATCTCTCAGTGAAAATCTAAAGGTGCCTTTAAACCAAGAAAAATAAAATAAAGGATGTATTCAAAGGTGAAAACCTCTCTGAGGCACCTAAGGATGGAGGGTTGGACACTCTCCCCATAAACCAAGAGAGATCGCCATTTCTCATATAAAATAAGAAGAATTCAACCTGGGTACAAAAGATAATCGTAGAATCATTCATCTTGCAACATCTTTGACCACCAAAGAAAAAGTAGAGTTCACCACTTTCTTCTTTGAGATACAAATCAATTTCATGTGGTCATATGTCGATATGCTTGGGTTGGACCCCAAACTTGTTCTACATCATTTTCCATTGGTTCCAAATGCTAAACCAATCAAACAGAAATTGAGGAAAATGCATTTGTACATCGTTGTCTTAGTGAAAGTAGCGTTGAAGAAAATTTTGGATTTTGGTTTCATTCATCATTAAAAAGAAGAAAAATAGGTTACGGTTTGAAAAATGGATTGAATGGAAATATGTGGGATGAGGGACCTATTTTCCCTATTTCATTAGGAAATGATATCCACACAAAGAATTGACTTACAACCCTTAAGTGAGTCAACTCAATGAGTGAATCTTCAAATTTCCTTTTTGTGTGGAGGACAAGGGTCAAGTTCACCAAGAACTTTTGGGAGAAAGACTAAAAATAGTAAATCAACTCAATTATGCCAAATTAAACTTGAAACAACAATATTAAACTCAAAATAAATAGAAATAGGAATTAAATTATAGATCTGAGAAGGGTAGAACTATGTTTACCGGTCACCAAAAATGATTTTCTAAAGGTTGACTGGGTCCACTGTCAAGGTTTTTGTGCAACTTTAAGTAGTCTTTGACACAAATCTATAGCTTCCAATTTGTCTAGGTGCCAATGTCGAAATGTCGAAAATAACTTCTCCGGGTGAGTTTCTGTGAGATGACAACAACTTTTTCAACTTTTAAACTTCTTCAATTTTTCTCTCCAAGAGGTCTTCAAATTTTCTTCCACCTAGATCTACAAACACAACATGAGAGGTAAAAATTTCTTGTTTTTGGTGAATTGGGGTTTGCCTTGGTCAAACCCATTTTGGTACAATCAAACCTTGAAATGAATAAAAGCATGAAAGAGGGAATGAAGAATGAAAAAATATATGTTACCACTCAACAAACCCTTAGATAAGTCCTTGAATGAAGTTTTGCAACTTGCATGAAATAGATTCAATGGATGTGTATCTTGAACTTGAATCTTGCCTAAAATAGTGCTTTGAATGCTTGATTTGATCATGAAACCTACATCACAATGTTATCTCCAAAAACATGCATGATGCAAGAAGACTTTGACATGATGATTGGATCTTAAATGTTGCAATAAAACTTTGATAAATTTTCTCTTGTGCCTTTAATTTCTCTTGAAATACTTGAAGAATTGCTCATAAAACTCGCATAAAATTTCTAGGTTTCTCTCTTGAAAATTCTTAGGTGAAACATAGTGAAATAACCTTATATTTATAGGTATGTATCCATAATTTCCTGAAATTCAAATATTACAAGCCGACATTGAATTATGGATTTGAATATATTAAAATATCACCAAAGACATAATTAAATTTAGGTCCTAAGGTCTAGCAAGGATGGGTGAATGGGTCCAGGTTCCTAAACCTGGGACACACATTGCTCAATTTAAAGTGTTATGTTTAGGCATTAATGAATTTTGGGTTTCCCCTTTGGAAAATGTAATTAAATAGGCTTGGAAAATGAATTAAATGACCAATTGAGGCATAATTAAGCTCAATTGATTAAGAGAACCCTAAACAAGTGTGAAAGTGTAAAGTGGTACACCTTACAAAACTAAATTAAGGCAAAATTAAGTCCAATTTAACTAGGAGGGCCCAAACAAGTGCGAAAATGTAAAGGGATACATTTTTCTACACTACATTTATCCCCCAATTTAGTGAGAGGATGACCTTCCATCAAACTCACACTAAAGTAGAAAATAAAAACATATGCATGGAGCAATGATTAGATACTCAATCGTATAATATCAAATACTTAAAGAAAAGGTAAAAATAAAAATGGTGGATCAAGCCTCAATTGTCCAACGTGATATGGAACACGCCTCAACTTTTTGTCCAAAAACATTCACAATCAGAACTTGTTGTCCACTATTCAAACAACATGCACACTCACATGGGTTAGTAGAACTCTAGTTGTCCACTACGTGAGCCCCCAAGGGTGGAAAATGAGAGAATCTTATTAGGCTCACATACCATACCAAAGTTATACCTCTAATAACTTCAATAAGGCACCACAAAACAAAACACAAGGTGGAAAATGAGAGAATCTTATTAGGCTCTCATACCATACCAAATCTATATCTCTAATAACTTCAATAAGGCACCACAAAACAAAACATAAACTTTGAGCTTCATAATTTCTAACAAGCTATGTTATGCTAAGCACCTATGAACAAACAAGGCAAGGCTCCATAGGTAAGAAAAGTGTGTTATGCTTAGTGTCCATGAAAAAGGGTTCGAGCTTCACAAGGTTAGCAAGCTGCATTATGCTAAACACTTATGAACGAAATTCAAATAAACATGTTCAAAGGGATTTCTCTTAGTTTTTGTAAGGTCTCCTCTTAGGGAACCTTGTGCCTAATGTCTCCAAGAGAGGACAAGTCTAGGATAAAAGATTCACAACTTAGGGAATGCAACGTGTAGCATCACCACTAAGAGGAAAGTTGTATACCAAGAAAGGTCACACTCTTCAAGGACACCAAACCCAATGACACCACCAAGAAAAAGATGCATTGCAAGAAGTAAGATCACTCAATTAAACATAAGGAATGTCAAAATTTTCAAAAATAATAATGCCAATGTATGCCCCCACTTTAAAGAAATTGCTAAACACCATGTTGTGAGCAATTACTTTAAAGTCGCAAATGATCTATGCTAACAATAAAGGAGACATGAGAGCTTATTTAGAAATCCCTATGTAAAGTCATATGTTTCCAAATGAATCTACATCATGAAAAGGAGGAAGGGATTGCCCCCAAGATAAAATCCCAAATACATAAGGGATCTACAAATTTGGAGTCAATATGTCTTTTCTACAATGATATTATAGAGCTTTTAAACGTCATCATTCCCAAAATACTCGTAGAACTGGAAGAATGACACATAGAGAGCAAAAAAAAAAAATTGGTCAACATGGAAGAGACCTAAATGTCTCAATGCCTTGCATCATCCCTAAAAGGAAAACACAATACAAGTAAAAAGATAAAGGTTTTATGAAATATAGAAGAATGAAGATACAAATAGAGGAAAGCACATCAAGATACATCAAATAGAACAGTATGGGGGATCACATTAAGCACATGCAATCACACAAAGAACATGAAAAATAAAATGAAGACTAGTGAGGCACATCCAATTCAACCTATAGCAGGTCATCTGCATCCCAATCTTGTTTAGTATATGCAAAAGGTGAAAAACTAGCCAAAGGGAAAACATCAAGTGCCAAACTAGGAGAAGCACCAAGTTTAATACTCTCTTTAGGAGGATCATCATGATTGTTATCATTTAAGATCA
This sequence comes from Sequoiadendron giganteum, assembly GCA_007115665.2. Lineage (NCBI taxonomy): Eukaryota > Viridiplantae > Streptophyta > Pinopsida > Cupressales > Cupressaceae > Sequoiadendron > Sequoiadendron giganteum. The sequence continues at coordinate 516,835,952 of CM021109.1, forward strand.
TAGAAGAAGAAAACAATGAATTCAACTCATTATGCACTTGTTCATCGATCTTAGCAATTTCGTTATCATCATCCAAGTTTATTGCAATAGAAGGTCTAATGATAATATCCATAGAAGGTTGTTTTTGTTTATGTTACAGCGAAGGTGAAGAATTATCATGCATCTATTGAGGCAAGTTTTGGTTTTGATTTTCTATGTTATTATCTTCTTTTATTTGCAACAAATGAGCAATAGCATGATATCTACACCTACGTCCTCTAGAATTTTTGTTTATTTTCATTTGGTTTTCAAGTTGTGATTGTGTAGGAGTGAGTTTATCAATCATAGGTTTATTTTCTTCCTTTAAGGGAGGAACATAAGGAACCATGGTAGGTTGTTCAACCACTTTCTCTTTAGTTTTCTAAACTTGCTTGATTTTAGGAGGCACAACAGGACTTATTTTGTTATCCTATGGTCTCTTATAGGAAATACGTAAAGGATTTATCATAGGATGGACTTGATTACTTGGAAGGTCTTTCACTTCAATCATGGTCTCATCAAGGATAGGAGGCTCAATCATGGGTTGAGGAATATTGCTAAGGGATGATTTTGTTATGTGATTTGCCTTAAAATTTTGATAGGATTTGAAAAAGAAGTCTTCACGGGGTCTAATAGGTTCTATAGGATTGGACCAAAAGAAATCCAATGAGAAATTCCCATGGGAAGACACAAGATTAAATCCACTATGATGCACAATAAAGATTTCATTTCCAAATGGAAACTTTAAGAATTTATGCACAACCAACAGGATGTCATTCATGGAGTGAAGCCATGGGTAGCCCAACATCACATGAAATTGGTCTGAAGTTGAGATGATGGTGAATGATACACTTAATGTTTTCGGTCCAACTTTCAGAGGAAGAGTTATTGAACCTATCGTAGGGCAAGAAAAAACATTATGAATTTTGATCCATTATTTCAGTTTTTCATAAGTATCTTGATAAAACTCATGCACAAATAAGAATTCTTCAATGATCACATTCTCCACATATATGGGATCAATTAATATCCCATTAGTATGCTTGTCATTGATTCTTCCAACTATGTAAAGAGGACCATCGGGTACATTTTTTACTATGTCATTTTGTGAGAAAACAATGTCAAGGGGCATATTAGTTTGGCCCTTATGAGGTTTAACTTCAATAAATCTAACAATATATTTTATAGAGTTTTCCTCATTATCGCTTTTGTTATCATCATTTGTGTCAACATTCATCACACATTCTTTGTTTCACTAGCTTTGACAAAGGAAATGTTATGATTTGGCATAGGATTGGTAAAGATTTGTAAGTTTTGGTTAGTATGGACTTATTGCCTTGATCATTAACACCTCCAATTTGAATATTATTAGAATCAATGAGGTCTTGCACAAGATGTTTAAGATGCTTGCAATATTTTGTATCATCTCCATTTTGTCAATGAAAATGACAATAAGCATTTCATCTATAGTTTGAAGGTAAAGTTTTAGTAGGATCAAGAGCTCTAACAAGAGGTGAGGAAATCAAATTCTTTTTTAAGAGTTGCAACATGATATTATGAAGGGTATCAAGTGGAGGGAAGAATTATCTATTTATATCCCCAAATTCATATGGATTTGTTGTCTTTATAGTAGCCACTTAGGTATCAACATGTTGATTTGGTTGAGGCGGATTAAGTTGAAAAATTCCCTTATTTTGTTTCTTGAAAGGTTGATAGTTGGTTTGAGGTGTGGATTCAGACTTTTCAGGACAATTAGAGGGACTTTTCACTTCACGAATACTAACCGAATTTTGGTAATCACAAAGGGTTGTACACAAATTGGTAAAGGATGGGAATTTCAACATCTCAAGTTTGGCTTGGATTTTGTTTTGTAAATTTGTAATAAACATTATTTGAAGATCAACGCCAGGAATCTTAATGTTTATTTTTGAGTAAAGCATTTGGTATTGCACTATGAAATTAGTGACTTTTTCATCATCCTTTTGTTTACAGGTCATTAAATCAGCTAGGGTCATCTTGGTACCCATGTGAATTTGGAAATGGTTGTAAAAGGAATCAATAAGTTCATTGAATGAACATATTGAGTAATTCGGTAAAGAGACAAACCACTCTAAAGAAATGTCTTTCAAGGATCTAGGGAAGAGTTTAGCCAAGAGTTTATCTTCAAAAATGAAGTCACTACATAGGGTTGTGTAAGTAAGAAAATGTCTAACAGGATCTCATTTCCCACCATATTTCTCAAACCTAGGAACCTCTAGATACCTTGTGGCCTTTGTGTTCTCAATATATCTAAGGATAATGGGTTGGTTTTGATGTATTGTGAAGGTTGGCCATTATTGTTTTGGTTTAATATAGCAATTTTTTGTTGGAGGGATGAGACATTTTGCAAAAGTGTCTTAAGGACTGGATCATTTTTGGTGTTGTGAGATGGAGGTGAATAAGGTGAAGTTGTGTATGTATGTAGAGGGAAAGTGGATTGTAATTTTGTGAGAGGAGATGGATGAGGAGATATGAGATTTGAATGCACAAAGCTAAGGGGATTCCCAGTGGAAATTCCTAAGGAAGTATTGGCATTGCTAGTAGGTTGGATGGTTGTAGTAACATGAGTATTGGTATATGTAGGAATAGAGGTAAGGGTTGTGGAAGGAGGAATTGAATTTCCACCTTGACTTTGAGTGTACCCCAAAGTTTGAGCACAACTAGTCAATGTAGGAGAATGTTTATCAACTATATGAGCTAGACTCCACACAATCTATATTCCAAGTTCATTTTCAAGCATTTTCCTCACGTTATATAAAGCGGGAATTGCACTACCAATAATGTTTTGAGAAGTCACAAAGTTTTGCAATTTCTATATTTCTTCATCTATCTTTCTTATGTTTTCTTTTGAGACATTAGCAATCATTGTTTCAATATCATTCACATTAGTTGTGGGTAGGGAAGTCATTGGAAATGAGGTATGAAAGCTATAATCCATAGAGGGTTGACTAGTATCAACACTATGAGTGAAAGAGCTAGAAAAACCAAGATCCATCACAAATGAGGTATCACGGGATGACATGAGTCTCAAACTATGTCTCATGGCAGTATTGATAATAGGACACCAAGTTGTGAAGCTCATACAAGTTTCAAAAAACTAATGTATAGCCAAAATGGATAAAAGAAAAATTGTAATGAAATTACCTAGAATGTAAAGTGAAATCCAAATATGTAAAAGAAATTTTTAGATTCTAAACAAGATAATCTTTTTATTATGCTATATAAAAACCTGAAAATGATGTCTTTTAAATACAATTTTGAATTCTCACAATGCACTAAATTTAACAAATGAAGCTTAATATGATCAATTTCAAATAACAAAAATTTTGCAAACTGTTGATGGTGTTTTCTGCACAGCAACAACTCAGATAGAATATGATAGCCTATCTCTCTTGAAAGGTAAACCTCTATTAGCAAAGAGATAACCCCAAGGTCTCTAATGTCAAGTCTTGATAATGCAATAAAATGACTCAGTGATAAAATGTGAAATGCTAGTAATCACAAGGGGACCCTACAAATGAATAATTTTGGAAGTGTACTTTCATTAGATGCAGCAATATGGTGATGTTTTTAATCCTAAAACTAACCCAGATTCAAAATAAACATCAAAAGAGATAAGGGTTTAAAAGAGATCCTAAGATTAAAATTACTCCTAAAATCAATCACAACAATAATGAATGCTGCAAACAGACAAATCTCCAACAAAACCAATCTCTGCTTAATCAAGGGCAAGCCTACAACTCCATAGAAATGGTGCAATCTTCTAAGGAAACTAAAGATTTTCATACTATGGGCATTCATCCACATACCCAGTAAATGGCGCAATGTAAACAAGCATCCACAGTTGAACTTAGCACAAAATAAGGCCTAGACTAACTTTACACAGCAACTTACAATCAAAAAATTGCTAAAATTATGGACCGAAGATCGATTAACATCATTAACATTTCACCATTGACATGCAAGAATTGAAAAACTAGCATCTAACATATAACACTGAGAATTGAGAACAAGAAACCATAAACTGTCAAAGGTAAATACAAAGTTTTCCAAATCAACAACTCAATTGCATTACTTCTCCAGCATTACATAACAATTTCCAGTCTCTCTCCTCTCCTACAGCTGATTTCTAAAATCTACTTACCAATTCTGGCCTTCTACAGCTTCTAATCAGCTCTTCTAACCCAGTGTAACTACTTACAAATGAGAAGGCACTGGCCTTTTATAGAAAATTACATTTTGAATCAATGGCCAAGATTTAATTCATCCAATGGCATAAATTACACTTCTAAAAGCATCCAGCTGTTACATTTAATTTGGGAGCTCATGGTACATCATCATCCAATCAATTGCATTCAGCTGCATTATGGCCCAATGACATTAATTTTGAGAAAATCCTCATTGGAGAATAAATACAGCTTCACATGTCTTTCCTTGTTAAATGCACCTCTCCAATTGGTATATAGCTGGTGGCACGAATTCTTATGCAGGCCCCACTTTAATATTTGAGTTAAATTTTTCCAAATTTCCCTCTTGGCACGGATCCATATGCAAGTCCCCCTTTTTTGATTTATTTAATCCTGAAAAACAGATATCATCATTAGTAGCTCACATGTCAAAAATTCAATCCGAATTAAATTTCAATACAATTTTGACCCTTTAAGAAAAACCTTACATTTTGTTATGGAAGCTTTCCATTTTCGAAAAAAAATTATTTATTTTTTTAAAATTGCATTTCGGAAAAAAAAATTGTTTTCAAAAAAATCCATTTTTGGAAAATTTTGGGGTTTTGAGGGCTTGAAGGATTTTTCCAAAAAATGAAATTTTGGGATTTTGAGGGCCTGAAGGAATTTTCAGGAAAATCCACCCCGAGAGGAAAATCCTGAAATTCCAGACAAGGTCAAAATCCCCTAAACCTCATAACTTTTTTTCTAGAAGGAATTTTTGAAAAGTTCAAAAAGCAACTTGGCCTAATTTTTCATCCTCTATCCATTAGTGCAAAAATATTTATACATAACATTGAAAATTCACTTCAAAATCCCCATTTCCAATTTTAAAGACAAGTGAAGAGCCCCTAGAACCTCAGAATATTTCCCTCATCAAACCAAGTCTTGAATTAATCCCAAAATAATCCCCCAAGAAAAGCAAAACTAAAATTGACAAAGCCAAGGTGCAAAGATGCAAAAGAAAAAAAGAGGGTCCCCGCCTCCGGTGGGGCGTGTGTGCAAATATTGCACAACACAAACTATAACAGAAAACTAAAAACAACAAAAAAAAAATACAGAAACAAATATTTTGATGCCCAGAAATGCAATAAAAAACCCTAATCAGGGACACATTTTCCCATGGGCGAATGGGTCCTAGCTCGGGGTTTTGAAAAATGAATTTACAAATTTTTGAGTTGATTCTTATGGTTTTCATATTATGGACTGAGACAGGTGCTTATAGTTTTAGTTTTTTGTAAATTTAAGTCCAAATACAAATATAAAATAATGCTAAATGACAAACTAGGAGACCTAATTTGATATACAATTTTGATTCAATTTTGTGTTTTAAGTTTTTGATCATATAATGTTATTTAAATGCTTTGCAAAATGACTGAAATTTTTGTATTTTCTAGATTTTAAAGATTGAAAAAATGAAATCCTAAAATCCTAATGAGATGCAAACTAATGCAAGTTAAGAAACCCTATATGATGGTGTAGGAGCACCTTGGCATTAAATGTCCTTAAAAGGAAAAATGTGCAAAATTTCAATTTTCTATTGTAAAGAATTGTAAAAGGTCATGATAAGACCTATTTAATTTTAATTGAGTCTTAAATAGGTTCAAGGTGGTCAAAGGATGAGAAAAGAAAGCAAAATTGCTAAGAAATTGTAAAAGTTGCTAAATTGGTTAAAAGCAAAAATCAAGGAGGTTCAAGAGTCTTTGAGGAGAAACAGAAAGGATAGGTCAATGAGGGAAGTTGAAGAGGAATTTATTGAGTGGGAAACATATTTTAAAATCTGGTAAAGGTGAGCAAAGATCATTCTTTTGGTATTCTTGAAAAAAATTACAAAATAAAGTTCCTTGTTTTCTTATTTTTCTAAGTTTTTGCCTTTTACAAGTCTTGTATGGACTGTACAATAGACTTGAGGGTGTAACCAGGTCCTTTTTGTTTCACCTCTTTTTGCGTGCCCCATTTTGACATCCTTGATGGTCAACATGTTCTCAAAAGTCACATTTTAGGGTTGACCAAATTTTGCCCCTTTCAAATTGCTAAGTTTTGGGCCCTTTTGGGTTTTTTCTGTCAAATAGTTTTTCTGACGTCTGTGGCGCCTTCCAGGCCCAGACCCTTGGGTTTCCCCTCTCTGATTTCCCTTTGCAAGTTTCCATTTTGGCTTCGCCAATGCTGACAGCTTGTGTCCAACGTCCTCCTGAACTCTAGACCCTAGTGCATTCCTGGACCGTCCTAATCATTTGTTGAACTTAGCAGCTTCGCCCATGCGTCTTTGCAGCCCTTGGACCCCCTCTCACAGATTTCTATCCTCGGGTCGCCGTCCCCGCCTTACCATTTCAAATGGTCATCGAGCTTTGTCTTTCCAGTCCCTGGACCCTGGGGTTTGTTTTTCCATTTCGGTTTCACTTTGCGGAATGTTTCAAACGGATATGGCTTGACGTCTTTCCGGCAACCGGGACCCGGACCTCCCACCGCCGCTCAAGAAATTTGAATCCACCTACCTAATTTGCCGACGTACTGAGCATTGACTAAGCTATTAATTGTGCTTGGGGCTATTTAAGTGAGTTTTGACCTATCATTTTCACATGACAGGAAGGAATTTGAAGCGCTCTCTAACCCCAACATCCTCCGCCTCCGTGCCCGACATCCAGCTTCGTCGTTCCTCACAAATTCGACATAGATTTTCTTCAAGGATTCGAGGTAGGTTGGCCACCTACCTACCCTTTCCTTATTCTTGAGACCAGGAGTTCAAAATTAAATGGAAATCCAAAATGAATTTGAAACCTGTTAAGATAGTGCTCCGGCCTAAAAAACCCACAAATTAGAAAATTGAAAATCATGAGATTGGTGGTTAAAAATATTAACCGAAATCTAACCTCCCTATCGTTGTTCTCCAGAGTAAGTGACCGCATCTTTCGGGCTCTGAACTCTCTGTGGCCACGCACCAACTTAAACTTGTAAAACTTAGAGAAAATCGACAAGCGGCAAAACTCACCTCAGGTCCTAGCCTCCGGACTTCCCCTCTCAGGTTTCCATTGTGCCTTCGCCGTTGAGAATGGATTTCCTCCCACATCCTTCCAGACCTTTAACCCTGAACGTGTGAAGTCTATCACAAATTTGCAAACAAAATCAAATTGTGAAGTTATCCTCAGACTTCGGCCCTTGGACTTCCATCCACGTGCCGCTGTCCCTACTTCATCGCTTCAAATGGCTGCCCTCGGGCGTCTTTCCAGCTCCGGTCACCCTTTTGCTCCACATAATTTGAACATGGAAACTCAAACATCCAAACTTTGTTTGGGCCCCGGCCTCCGAGATTCCATCTCCAGAATTTTGCGTTGCTTTCACTGTCCCGAACGGTCAAACCTGTCTACCTTTCCGGACATCGAACCCTAACCCTCAATCCACCACTAGGTTTTTCACCAACTATTAATCTTCCTCGGGTATAATCTTCTGGACTTCCATCTATGTTTCACAAATTTTTCACGGTTATCCCATAGCAGCTTCCTGACCCCAGTGACCCGAACTCTGGAACCTAACTCCCAGAATGTTGTTTTTGTTGTGCTGTTTAAAACAACCAACCCTGGACGGCTTTCCTGTAGCTAAAACCAGAATGCTAGAATGATGAGTTTACACGAAGAGTCAAGATTGACCCAAAGACAGATAATGAAAAGTTGATCAGAAGCAGCAGACTTGCCAAAGCTACAGGTTTTTCGCCCGCCTTGGTGGCCCCCGAGCTGGTAATGGCATGTCGGGAGGCATACCAACTTGAAACAAGAACCACCGTGGACAAAGATGGCAATGTCCTAGCTGACATGTCCTCTCTCGAGATAACTCAAACCTTCCACATCCCTACCTTCAAAAGCATGGAGGCCCCAACCATAGAGGAGTGCAAAGCATTATGGGATCAAGATCCTATAAAGTGTAAGAAACTGATCAACCAATATTGGTTGAAAGACAGGAGGGCCAGTGCTGGCAAAGTCCCTCAAGAGCTCTACCACAATGATTTCTTTAAGGACTATCATGACCTGGTCACCCTACTAAGCAGAGTAATGCACCTTCCTACTATGGCCTTCTTCCAGGAATGGATGTTATATTTTGTTGAACAAATTCTCCATGGGGATGATGCTAGATTCTATTGGGGGGAAATAATTAGCAATTGCTTTCATGGGAAATTCATCAATGTGAGGAAGACCTCCAATTTCTTCATGATAACCTACCTGGTCTATTCGCTTGCAAATCAGCGAAATTATGATGGAGTGTCTACAATGCCCAATGAGGTGCCAAGAAGAGAGCTCAAGCCCTATGACAAATACCCGCAGTTGCAATACAGGAATTTCAAGAAGGACTATTGTAGGGTAAACGATGCTTTTACTACCTACATCATTTGGTCTCTTGGGGGTGAATTTGAGAGAAGAGTATCTCATAGTGCTAGGGCCCTTCTCAAGCACTACGCCTTCCTGTTCATAAAATTTCCCAAGTTCACCTACATTCACGCCCAAGGGTTCACAGAAAGGTTGAATAAGCTGCCCAGGTACCCTAATGACCAGATTATACTACTAGAACTAACTTGGCAGCTACAACATATACACCACATTCTAAGAAGTAAACATCTGGCAGGGACCCCCTATCCCCTTGGACTTGGCCAAGGGATGTATCAAATTCATACCTCCGAATGCGCGGGCAATTCAGAGAAAGAGCTGGTAGAATACCACTTCAGACAGTATACAGCTAGGCTGTGGATGGACCCATACGGTCATATTAGAAAGGCACTTGGACTTGAGTATGCCCACCTCCACCACGTTGAGGAATTTTGAGCTAATTGCAAGGATGACTTTGAGGTGCAGATACGGCATTACATGCGTATCACTGCATACTTCATGAGCAGGGTGAACCTGTGTCCAGTTCTAGATCAGCTTGAAGAGGATGAGAGCACAGTGATTGACACGAGGTATAGTTCCATTCCAAGTCTACCATTGCATTTAATTGATTGGGATGAGCAAGAGTTTGATGACCTCGACATTCTCACCAAGCCCATTGAGGCTCGAACAAAGGCATGGATCAACGGGTAGGTCACTCGACTAAAGCAACAAGGAGTCACCTTGACATTCAAGGGGCTCGAAAGTGAGCCAAGTGGTTCTAATGGTGGGATGGCTACCGCTACAATTGGAGAAAGATCCAAATCCCCGCCATCTGTCAAGTCAAAAAAGATAAAGGAGGTTGATGAGCAGCTATCGAACCCAAAAGTGTACGCCAGAAAGGTCTCGGAGGGCGAGCCTCCTAGAAAACACAGAAGAATGGCAGTGTCACAGATATTCCTGTAATACCTAAAGATCCACTCCATGAGGGCGAGGAGATGGAGACTAACCCACCAAGGTCTCCACTCACTTCATCTGCTACTGTAACCACTGCTGCTATTGCCAACATCCCACCCACTCCACTTGCAATAGTTGCTTCCTCTCCGTCTACGGTGGACATTTCTATCCACCTCGCCTCCACTTCTCTGATCGTGCAGGTCATATTGGTGGATTCATCCTCCGCCACAACCTCACCAATCTCATCATCCTCCATGTCTCCATCCCTTCCACCCGCTTAATTTGCTATTGCAATGCCTTCCCTCACTCTCCCAGAGTCCTTTGTTAAGTATATGCAAAATGTGCCATCTAAACTTTTGGGAATGCTTGCAAATCCAATGGTGCAAGCTGCAATCGCCCAAGCAATGGTTAATGCCCCAGCTCTCTCTCCTCCTATAGAACCACCTAGAATGGAATCTACAATGAAAATCTCATATGAGCTCGAGCGACGGCAACTTGAGGCTGCCCAGAGGCTAGAAGATGAGGAGTTTGAATATCATGAGCATCCAATATACTAACATTGGGTGATCGATGAGGTGGCCTATGAATCTTCCAGTGAGGACAATGAGTATCAAGGAATGGAAATAATCCAAGAAACATCTGATTCAGAGCTTGACAAGGAGTGGAGCAAGCAACTCAAGGAGATTGAGGACAAAGAGGCTGCAGCACAGCCTACGACAGAAAGAATTGCTGCTCTGAAGATTGAGGGCAGTAAGTCTCCTACGGAAGGACATGGTCAAACCCTGAAGCATGATGAAGAAACATCCTTCCACGAAGATGAACAGGAGGATAGGCTTGAGGAAGGTGGGCATGAGTAGAAAGAAGAAGAAAAGGGTGTTGAAAAGGAAGACCACCCCAACAAGCAGTTGCTCACCAAATCTCCTACCAAACGTATAACGCTCATGCAAGATTCCGATGAGGAGAAGGAAGATGCAAGAACTGAGCAGGAGGCCGTTAATGTCAAAGCCATTGAACTTAGGGTGGATGAAAGCAAAGACCAACATGACTTACCCAAGAAAAGACCCTTGATGCCTAACTAGCTAGAGGTAGCTCAAAAAGAGAACTCCCACCCTAAAGGATCTGAAAGCAAGACTAGAGGCAATACTGGCTAGAGCTCAGATTAGTACCAAGAAGGAGAAGAAGCCAAGAGTCAAATCAAAGGTAATGATGGATGCCTCCAAATCCAGGGCAGTGCAAATAGCTATGCCAGTGGTTGGGAAAAAGGAATAAGCTATAATGTCTCCACCATTGACTTGGGAGTAGCCACCAAGGAACAGAAGGTCAACCACCTATAGGAATCAGTAGCCACAGTGGTGCACCATATCTAGCAAGATAAGGTTTCAAAGGAAGAGCTCAAAGCACAGGTCATTGATCTGATGGCCTACATTCAACAATGGTCATCTCTCAATGAAAATACTACCACATCGTTGGCCCCATCGCAATTGTTGTCCCAGGAATAGATCAACAAGCTGGAAAGAAGGAGGAACTTGTATAAGACCACAAAAAATTGGTTCCGACAGGTCTTAGACATTGGGAATATGGGTATCAATTTGGTGGTCCAAATAGCAAACAATTTTTTGGGGATACAAACGTCTCTTGAAGGCACGAGGAAAATCTATGAGGAGTTCCCAAAGAAGTATAAGGTTGCCTACCCAAAAATCGAGGCTATCCTCGCACTGCCAAGTGAGGTTTGGGAAAAGGACCTTGCCTTCAAGGATGATGACCATTGGTTGATGGATGTGTGGAAGCGAGACTTCGATCACTGAAAGGGGAGGCTGGAACAGATCCTAGAACGAGTAATTCCAGATATTGAATGGGCCAAAGAGGCTAGAGTAGATTGTGCTAAGTACCTCAAGTTGATGACAGGGTATGAGATGCTCGCTATTAAGATCAATCCAGAAAGCATAAAGCCTCACTTCCGAAGGAGGATGGAGAAGGGAATGTCAGCCGAGGTTATGACATATTTTATGAGCTTTGTTGCTCGATCTTTCACCTAGTCTGAGCTTTTCAAGGACAACGCTACCAAGTATGACGAAGACTGGGAAAAGCTCGTTAACAATTCCACGAATGGAGTTACCAAGTGCTAAGATCTGACATCATTGAGGTCAACAAGCTTCAGCTAATGATCTTAAGATTCATGGAGTATGCAAATTAGAAGAAGTGGGAAGGAAACCCTATCATTGATGAAGAATTTCTGAAAGAATAGCTGCAACAAAAAGCAATCAAAAAAAAGACAAAATGCTACAGTGTTGCCACTAGAAGACAAAAGATGTTTTAAAATATAATATATTTTGGGGTAGGTGAAACCTTGTTGTAAATTAAATCTTGGCCACTCATTTTGCTTTTTGGAAACTATAAATAGGGGTCTCCTCCTCTCATTTTGAGAGATTTGATTTGTTGTAAAGGCATGATGCAGAAATTGCAATAGAAATACAGTGATTTTTGGTGTATTTTGGATTTCTTCACATGCTTCATGATTCTTCTCCCATAAGTTAAGATTCTAGTTTTAGTTACTTTGCTTTTCTTATTTCCTTTTAAGTTGTCCTTGGTAGATTTAGTAATGTTGTCTTTGGTTGTGAAGATTCGTGTTGTGTGTATACTTTTCTTGTCCATACTTTTAGTCATTTGTTGCTGGTAGGTGACTGTGCAAAGTTTGTCTGGACCATGATTTTATAGCTGCTCTTTAAACTTTATCTTTATTCACATCTATATATGGCGAATGAATGATGAAATATCTATAGTCCTTAGAAGATAGCATAGATGTCATGACATTGTGAAATTTCTGATAAAGTGAAAAAAAAAATTAAGGAAACTATCCACAGTAGGAACCTCCATGATCACTATTCATCGGTAGTTGCAGGTCTAGGAACCTTCTCTCTTCCCTACCCTTTTCCTTCTTTTTAAGAAATAACCTATGCTAAGATTCATTGCACATTGTAAAGCCAAATTCAACGATAAGATGGAGTTCAAGGCTGTTATTTGAACCTACAGCAAAAGTGCAGTAATTTCCTATCCATAGATCTGATTCTCCTACAGCTTTGACTTGCATAAGACTGCCTTGTGATTCCAGCAAATCACATCATACATCAACTGATATATTCCAAGCATTTTCATGACCTGACATCCGAGAGACCTTCGGATAGTGTTCTGCAATTTGATTGTGGAAGATTGTCTTTCAAGAGAGGTGATGCACCTACGCATTACCTGTGTTGAGAAGTGCATAGAAACACCATCAACAGAATTGGCGATAGAAGGAGGGATTTTTTGAGACAAAGCTGGATTGAATCGGATCTTTCTCCCCTGAAAGATTTCATCAAATCTTAAGATTTACATCGAATAAAGGGGAATTACAGGAATTACAGCCCCCTGTCTGAGCTAAAACAGCTAAACGAAGGGAACCATCCATCTCCAATTCACCAGACCAGCTCATTTCTCTTTCACCTCCATCTTCTCCACTATCATTGGCAATACCACCTTCCACTCATCTGCTCCAAACAGCCTTCCAGGTTGCCACTCCATCTGGGCTGAACATTGCCTTTCAATCGAACACAGTATCAAACCCTGTTGTTGTCCCTTTACACCCGCCAGTCTATATGGCATAGCCATCTCCACCGCCTCCTCCCATGGCATGGTTGGGAAATAAACCGTCCCCTTTGTCCTTCAATTTCTACCATGATATACCAATGAATCCTGAAAGATTCTACATGAAATTCAATGCTCGAGACCCGTAGAGGACTATAGAGTAACATGTAAGGATTTTTGAAATTCCCTTGAAGACTATGCAGATTATATATGACATGGTTTGTAGGATATTCCCCTACTCTCTCGGAGAGGAGGCATTCTACTGGTATGTCAACTTGCCCATCAGAACGATCAATACTTGGACTCTTCTGAAGGAGGCTTTCTTGCATAAGTTCAAGACCGCAATTAGCCCTACAGACTCGTACCAACACTTCATGTCGATTCAAAGGGAGATCAATGAACCGATCAGCTCATTTAATGATCACTTCCATAGATCATACACTCGACTGTAGGCCCCGTATGTTTTCAATGGCGTTGTTGTTTTGCTTGTTTATTATGTAGCATTGGATAACTTACTTCAGCTCTAGTAAAAAGGATGCGACCATCGCCTTTCGGTTGGTCGATGCATATGTTGAGGCCATTATTGCTAGCACAAATTTGGGGTAGAACATATCTGGTCCACTACCTTCTCTTGGGAAAATGGCACATCCAGTGCAGATTCAAGGGCTTACTCAAGCCCTGTAGCATTAGACACCCCTACTGAATCCAATACCACAACTACCTATGGTCCCGCACCCTGGGCAGCCAATAAATCAGGCACCTCACGTCCCTCACTAGTTGCTGCCCCAGTAGTAGCATCCCCATCCCCAGCAGTCCTAGGTGTCGCTATATCTCCAAGTAGCAGAATTCCCACCTGCTCATCAAAATCAGTCGGTTGCACAACCCGTATTCCTCCAGAATTCAACGTCACAACCAAACAATGTCGAAAGGGACAAGATTGACGAGCTCACTGAGATGATCAAGAAGATGTCCACAGAAATGATGCACTCTTAAGGAATCAGAATAACTAGCTCCAAGCATCATAAAAGAGCATCCAAGCTAATCTTAATCATGATAACCGAGATCATCATGAAAGTCGGGACAGTTGGGATGCCAGCACATCATCAAGGCAGAATTATGACAAAAATCAGAATTCAGGTCAGAACTTTGACAGAAGGTCTTTCCAAAGGCAAAACCGGATGTAGAACACAAGACCTAACAATTGTGGCAATCCCACACCCCTTGATCAGCCTGACAACAATGATAACACTACAAGCGGAGTTTACTTGGCTAAGGTCGATTTATCTGGTTGGTATCGCATACACAAAACAAGTCGGCACTCTAAGCTGGACTGTCTGGAGTTCCAAAGTGTTGCCAACATCTTCCAAGTTGAGGTCCAGAATGTTGTGGACAATTCAAGGTGCAAAGACATCATCCCATCTGACTTGTATGACTCTTCAATTCTGGTGGTGAATCAGGCTCCTTTCCCAAAGGCTAAGTGCAACACACCAAAGTAGGAGGGTTTCAACTCGAGCAACAATGATAAAGTGGAAGAGGTGAGTTCTAAAATTCCTTTGGCTCAACTTTTCTATTCATTAGATAATGGTCCTAAAGAGGATGAAGAAGAGCCTAAGGAAGACGAAGTCCAAATGTTTCACCAATGGACTACCCCTTACAACCTCAAGAATAGATAGGCTAGTGGTCATGTTGGAGGTCCTTTTACGACCTCCACTCCGCCAAATAATTTCAACACCCCTCTTGATCCAAATGCAAGCAATAACCCGGGGTTTCCCCATACACCTACATGGTACCTCAACAAAAACAAACAATAGAACCATAGCCAAGGCCAACCCACTAGCTCCTCCCAAAATGTTTCCTATGATCAGGAAGTCGAGCAGATGGAAGAGTATATTGTTGAGGAATTTAAAAAGGTGAAGCTAAGCATGTTCACCTTTGAGCTATTAAAGGTGCCTGCCGTCAAGAATGCCTTTTTCATAATGATATACGGGACTCCACTAGTCAGGTCAACTCAAGAAACTCCAGCTAAGAGAGTCTCCTTCGATGATCAGCAAAATGAGTAGGTCATTAGGCAGATCTTCAATAGTAAGGCTAACCCACCTGCAAGTCAGCAAGCAAACAAGCAGTCTGACAAAGTAACTAGTCAGACACTAACCCAAAGCAAGAGCAATGAGAAGGACAAAGGCCAAGTCGCCCAAGTGGACATTTCTGAAGGATTGTTTCAGGAGAAATTTGAAACTCCTCCCTTTCTGACCACCATCCGCATGTTTGGGAAGAACCTCCATAACTGCTTGTTGGATTCGGAAGCTTCTGCCAATGTCATGTCCCTGAGCGTGTGAAAGGTGCTCGGAATAACACCAACTCCTTCCCGAAAAAAGGTAACACAACTTGACAAAATGGAGATCAGCATAGTGGGGGAAATTAACAGAATACCTATGCAAATTTTTTATGATTCTCGGATCCAACAGACCATAGATATTCAGGTGGCTGATATCCCAGATACATATGGTATAATCCTAGGAAGGGATTTAACAAGGGCATTGAATGGATACACTGCGACTGACTACTCGCACATGTGGTTGCCATGGAAAGGAATGTGGAATCATATTCGGATCGACCGGAAGCCACAGATGAGATTCATGATTACCGAATACAACACGAATGAGGTGTTGTTTGTTGAAACTAATTTGGGGAATTATTCCCCAATATCGTATATGAATGAGCAGGAATGCCTTGAAGAAGAGGGAACATGTGAGGTTTTCCTTGTATTATGTAGCCCACATACTAATCTAATCAATACCTCTCAAAGCGCTGAAATGCTGATAGAATTTGACAATGAAGAGTCAAGAGAGGATGAAAATCTTGGATTGCTGGACGGTTTTTGAAATTTCATGGAAAAGTGCGTACAAGACCAGCTTAGTTTGGGAGCTCGAATGAACTTTCAAGAACTCTTGTTGCCTAATTGGAGCAAGGTACATAATGCTGCCCATTCAGAGTTTGACTGTTGTTTGTGTCAAACAGCAATTGAACACGTTAGAAGATAAACTACTCCAAAGGAGAAAGTTGGGTCAGCACCACCTGAACAAACACGTTATGCCCCTATGCCTCCCCAAATGGTTATTGAAATGAGGGCCCCGTTGAAGGTGAAAGCTGGATCTATTGGTTCTGTGTTCAAGGATTCTCCTAGATTCTGGACGTTGCGCTTTAATGGGTCCAAATCCAAGCATGGGGCTGGGGCAAGTTTTGAATTAATCAGTCCCAAAGGTAAGTCATACTTTGTTGCTCATAGACTTCAGTTTTATTGCACCAATAACATAGCAGAATATGAGGCCTTAGTCCTGGGCCTTCTGATGGCATTAAGAAAAGGTGTCAAAATGCTCCAAGTGTTTGGGAATTCGGAGTTGGTCATAAAGCAAGTTAGGAAGATCTATTCCTATTATGATCGAAGACTCACCAACTACAGGCACCGGGTATGGGATCTACTGGAAGGGTTGGATGCATTCAATATCCAATTGATCCTACATTCTTAGAATCATACTGCCAATGCCTTAGCACAAGCTGCAAGCACGCTACAACCATTATCCCTATCTGGCCTCAAAAGATTCACAGTGGAAGTCACCTTTGTCCCATCAGTGTCGAACAATGTAGCCAACTTCCAGGTATTCAATGATGACAAACACATCCTGGATTTTATCACCAGTTTGGATGTGATTGCTGCCCAAATAATCGATGAGGTTGACCCTCAAGAGGCTGACCTGGATATAGAGGGGATCATCAACCTAAAGACCAATACCATCCCTAGGGGGATGGTCCAATTAGAGTGAATATTCGATTTGGATCAGATCAGAGATTAAGATCAGTAAGCTAAGAAAGATACCATTAGTGGCCAGTGTGACACCTACAACCTTAGAATGGCTGGGAATGCTAAGAACGTGTTTATTGGTAAGGTGTGTGCTCTTGAGGAAAGAAAGGGTATAATTGAGGCTCTACAAAAGTACCATGACATCATCGCCTAGAGCTACGAGGATCTCAAAACGTACGATACATCAATTATCACCCACACTATCCCTCTCAGACCAGATGTGAAGCCATTTTGACAGTGGCAACGCCCTGTCAATGCTTTGTTGGAACCAATAATATACAAAGAAGTACAAAAGTTGTTGTCAGCTAGGATCATCTTTCCGGTTAGACATTCCAAATGGGTGGCAAATTTGGTTCTTGTTAGAAAAAAAAAATGGGGAAATCAGGTTGTGCGTAGACTTCTGCAACCTGAACCGAGCCTCAGAAAAGGATAACTATCCTATACCTTCATTAGATGAGGTGTTGCAAATAGTAAACGACTCTCAGATGATGTCCTTCATAGATGAATATTCAGGGTACAATCAAGTCATGGTATAGTACGAAGATTGACACAAAATGACATTCACCACCAAATAGGGAACCTTCGCTTATAGATGAATGTCATTCGGACTAATCAATGTTGGTGCTAGATTCTAGCACACCATGGATGTTGCTTTCAAGGACCTGATCAGCAAGTGCATAATCATCTACATGGATGACTTCATGGTGTTCTTGAAGCAGTGGGGTAATCATGTCGCTGACTTATGCAAAGTCTTTCAGAGATGTCATGAATTCAGGGTTACCCTTAATCTGAAGAAGTGTATCTTCAGTGTCATTGAAGGGAAGCTCCTTGAACATGTTCTCTAAGAGAGGGGAATTTCTATTGACTTCGAGCATATCCAATCAATCATGAAGATTGATCTTCCAGGAAGCAAAAAGAAATTAAAATATTTTTTTGGAAAGATCAACTTTGTCCGCAAGTTTATCACAAGCTTCATGGAAATCGTCAAACCACTCAATGCTATGCTAAAATAGGATGCCAAGGTCAAGTGGACCCCGGAAGTAAAGCAATATTTTGGAGAAAATTAAGAAGAAAATTGCTAACACCCCTGTGTTGGTCAGCCCCAACTACCTGAATCCCTTCTACATCTACTCATTTGCTTCGAATCATTCGTGTGTCAGTATCTTGACACAGAAGGATGACGAGGGGGGCAAACATCCGATCGCATTCATGAGTACCCCTTTGAAAGATGCTGAACTAAGTTATCACAACATCAAAAAACAATCTTATTCCTTAGTTAAGGGGATCAAGAAGTTCAGGCATTATTTATTGTGCAACAAAGTGTTTGCTATAGTTCTTGACCCCGCGGTGAAGACATTGCTCATGCAAAATGAGCTAGGAGAGCGAAGGGAAAAAGGGATCACATTGCTGCAAGAGTACGATATGGAAATCCATCCATTGAGGCTGGTGAGAGGGCAGGCACTTGCCAAAATGATGGCAGAAGTGGTTATTGAGGCTAGGCCCGAACTCAAAGTACAACAGTACCAGCTGGGAGATGTCTCTTCAGGTGAATGGTACAATGACAGTGTATTATCTGTTGAATCATAAATGTCTGCCCCATCTATAGGGAGTCCATAGGTGAGCCCCTAGATTGAAAAGCAATAGTTACATGTTGTAGGGCTCCATATTGTACAAAAAGAACCATGAAGGTATCTACTTGAGATGCCTTGGTAAGGAAGAAGTTGATCGTGTTCTCAGGGAGTTCCATGATAAGTTCATGGTTCTGATTTATCAAATGTGCATCAAATACTAAGAGTTGGGTACTATTGGCCCATAGTTTTCAAGGACACCCACGATCACGTCCATACCTACCACGTATGCCAGACCGCTACCACCCGAGAAAGGAATGTTGTTGTCTCTTTGTAGCCCGTTTTGGAGGTAAGGTCGTTCACGTAGTGGGGTCTCAACTTCATTGGTCTGGTAAGCCCTCCATCATCTACTAGACATAGGCACATTTTGACCGCTTCTGATTATTGTACAAGGTGGACAGAAGCAATCGATTATAGGCAATGCACAACTGAAGTAGTAACTAATTTTCTAGAAATTTTTAATTTAAATCGCTTTGGCTATCCTTATGCGTTGGTATGTGATAATGGTCCTGCATTTGCTTCGTTAAAATTCATGAGTTGGGCCTTTGATTATGGTATCACCCTCAAGTTTTCCTCCAATTATTACTCTCAAGGAAATGGTCTTGCTGAGTCAACCAACAAGAACTTGATCACTGTCATCAAGAAGTTACTAGATAGGAATCCCAAAGACTGGCATACCCAATTTCATTTCGCCCTTTGGGCAGATCGCACCCGTCACAAGGCTGCCCTTGGAGATTCCCTGTACCATCTCATTTACGGCTTGGAGCCCATTTTCCCATACATTTGAGAATCCCTACCCTCCAGTTCATCAGCGATTTTATGAAGGGGGAGACCGCATAGAAGCTCGCCTCACCAAGCTGCTACACCTAGAAGAAGTATGAGACCGTGCAATAGAAAATTTCACCAAACATCAGGGCATAGTCAAAAGATGGTTCAATTGCCGAGCCAAAATTAAGGCCTTCCGCATTTCTAATCTGGTCCTTTATTGGGATAAGGCCCACGAAAATAAAGGGGGACATAACAAATTCGACAAGCTTTGGCTTGGCCCCTTTCAGGTTGCCGAAATCCTTGGAGATAATGCTTTTCGTTTAAAGACTTTGACCGATGAAGATGTCCCATTGCCTATCAACGAGCAGCACCTTATGCATTACTTCCAGGCTTAAGCTCTTCTAGAGTTTTTTGTGTAAATACATGTACATAGGTTAGGATAGTTTCCTTGCTTTGTCCTTTTGTTTGTTTTGTTTTCTGCGTTTACTAACTGTTCTTGTTTTCTTTGAAAGAGTCTTCCTGTTCTGCTATGGTGGTCGTGCTTGGCTCAATAAACGGTTTGCCCTGCTGCCCGCTCTTGTGTTGTTCTCTAGATAAGCCTTCATTCCCTATTACTAACCTCTAAGAGCCCCTAAGCATTGGTTTTCAACTTCCGAACTCTGAACTAACCTAGGATGGTGTCCCGCTTGAATTTCTTGCGTCTATCATGGAACACACATAAACACATTTTAAAAATTCCAAAGAATCATATGGTGATTACTGAGAAGGCTGGATAATTGAAAAATCTAAAGTCTTCTCCAGTGACCACTGTGGTTCCCAAGCCCATAGTGAGCTTCGTTGCTTACACAGTTGAGCAGAAAGAAAAAGAAAAGTACTGAAAAGAAAATATAAAATGAAAGGAATAGAATATAAAGATAACAACTGTATGGGTGTGTGAATATCTCTACCCAGGCTATGGACGCCTAGCTAGCAGTAGAGCTATTTTTGTGGGGTCACAACAACAACTCTATTGGGGCTATGGATGCTTGACTGGCAGTGGAGCAATGTCCGGGTTACTTTTGGGGTGAGACGAACTATGTAGATTTTCCTTCCCAATCAATGGTTGCCCATGCTATCTCTGAGGAAAGGAAATCAACTCACTAAGCACACACCTCCATGATGATGTCGAGGCATGATTCAATTTCACCTTCCTTAACTTGCTCTTAGTTCAACTTTGAAAATCAGCTTTGGCGTGTGAAACTAGAGATCATGGGTTCATAATGAATATTTATCTTCAGAACGTCGGGAGCGTTCTCCTAGCAGAGTTGCTATTTGTTGTGCCTCTTGCACACACTCCCTGTTCGAAATGGGGACCCTCTCTTTCCTTTTGGCTTATCGGGTCCTTTTTGCTTCACCTCATTTTGCGTGCTCTTTTTTTACGTCCTTGATGGTCAACATGTTCTCAAAAGTCACATTTTAGGGTTGACCAAATTTTTCCCCTTTGAAATTGCTAAGTTTTGGGCCCTTTTGGGTTTTTTCTATTAGTTGGTCTTTTTGATGTCTGTGGCGCCTTCCAGGCCCAGACCCTCGAGTTTCCCCTCTCGAGTTTCCCTTTGCGAGTTTCCATTTTTGCATCGTTGTTGCTGACATCCTACGTCCAACATCCTCCCAGACTCTAAACCTCGATGCATTCCTTGACCATCCTAATCACTTCTTAAACTTAGCTGCTCCACCCATGCATCTTTCCGGCCCTCGGACCCCGACTCTCGGACTTCCATCCTCAAGCCGCCGTCTTTGCCTTGCCATTTCAAATGGTCGTCGAGCTTCGTCTTTCCGGTCCCCGGACCCTAAGGTTCATTTCACTATTTGGGTTCCACTTTGCGAAATCTTTCGAACAGTTGTGGCTCGACATCTTTCCGGCCACCAGGACCCGGACCTCCCGCTGTCGCTCACGAAATTTGAATCCACCTATCTAATCTACCGTCATAAAGAGAATTTACTAATCTATTAATTTTTCTTGGGGCTATTTAAGCGAGTTTTGACCTGTCATTTTCACATGACAAGAAGGAATTCAAAGCAGTCTCATACCCCAGCATCCTCTACCTCCACGCCTGAGATCTAGCTTCATCATTCCTCACGAATTCGGCATAGAACTTCTTCAGGGATTTGAGGTAGGTTCACCGCCCACCTACCCTTTCCTTATTCTCGAGACCAGGAGTTGAAAATTAAATGGAAATTCGAAATGAATTTCAAACCTGGTAAGATAGTGCCCCAACCTAAAAAACCCATAAATTAGAAAATTGAAAATCATGAGATTGGTACCTAAAAATCATAACCGAAATCTAGCCTCCCCATTGTTGTTCTCTGAAGAAGGTGACCACATATTTTGGGCTCGGACCTCTCTGTGGCTGCACGCCAAGTTAAACTTGTAAAACTTAGTGAAAATCGATAGGCAACCAAACTCACCTTGGGTCTCGGCCTCCAGATTTCCCCTCCTGAGTTTTTGTTGTGCCTCCGTCATTCCAAATAGCTTTCCTCCCATGTCCTTCCGGACCTTGGACCCCAAACGCATGAAGTCCATTGAAAATTTGCAAAAAGAATCAAACTCCAAAGTTATCCTTGAACTCCAGCCCTTGGACTTTCGTCCCCGCGCCGTTGTCTCTACTTCGTCATTTCAAATGGCTGCCCTCGGGCATCTTTTCGGCTCCTGGGCTCCAGTCGCCCTTTCACTCCACACAATTTGAACAAGGAAACTCAAATGTACAAACTTCATTCGGGCCCTAGCCTACAAGATTCCATCTCCAAAATTTTGTGTCGCTTTCATTGTCCTGAACGGCCAAGCCTATCTGCCTTTCCAGACACCGGACCCTTACCCTCAATCTGCCACTAGGTTTTTCACCAATTGTTAATCTGCCCCGAGTATAATCTTCCGGACTTTCATCTATGTTTCAACCTTTTCGCACGGCAATCCCATAGCAGCTTCCTGACCCCAGTGACCCGGACTCTGGAACTCGACTCCCAAAATGTTGTTTTCCTTGCACTGTTTAAAATAGCCAACCCTAGACGGATTTCCTGTAGCTAAAGCCCGAATGCTAGAATGATGGCTCAAATGGCCTCCAAATCGAAAATGGATTTCGACCCACTTCCTAAAATTGGACCTTCTTGTACACCAACCATTTATTGAACAAATCTAGGATCGGGAAAGGTCATCAAGAAAGGTCATCGGGAATTACTTGCCTTGTTTGCCCTTCCAAACAACATTCTGCCAGAGAGTCACCTATTTGACTTCCAATGGTATTATTATCAAATGTTAAGCTTTTCTTAAATGAATGTTGTGGATCTAACCTTGATTTGCAGGGATTTGTTTGAGGCCACGTTCTCATGTTAATGTTGCTAACTCCTGTCTCTCTGTGCAGGATTTATAAAATCTGGTGCAGAGGCCTTTGGGACGGCCAAGGACAAAGGGAAAAGAACCACCAAAGCCCCTCGAGGCAAAGAAGATAAAGATCAAATGAAGTATCAATTCTAGGGGGCACCCTTGCATTCTAGGGTCACAACCAGTTGGAAGAACATCACAAACACCAATATTGGGCATGTTGATATTGATGAGTTTACACGAAGAGTCAGGATTGACCCAAAGACAGACAACGCAAAGTTGATCAAAAGCAGTGGACTTGCCAAAGCTACAGGTTTTCCGCCCGCCTTGGTGGCCCCCAAGCTGGTAATGGCATGTTGGGAGGCATACCAACTTGAAACAAGAACCATCGTGGACAAAGATGGCAACGTCTTGGCTGACATGTCCCCTCTCGGGAAAACTCAAACCTTCCACATCCCTGCCTTCAAAAGCTTGATGGCACCAACCATAGAGGAGTGCAAAGCATTATGGAATTAGGATCCTATAAAGTGCAAGAAATTGATCAACAAATATTGGTTGAAAGACAAGCGGGCCAGTGCTAGAAAAGTCCCTCAAGAGCTCTACTGCAACGATTTCTTTCAGGACTATCACGACCTGGTCACCCTACTAAGCAGAGTAATGGGCCTTCCTACTATGGCCTTCTTCCAGGAATGGATGCTATATTTTGTTGAACAAATTCTCCGTGGGGATGACGCTACATTCTATTGGGGGGAAATAATCAGCAATTGCTTTCATGAACAATTCGTCAATGTGAGGAAGACCTCCAAATTCTTCATGACGTCATACCTAGTCTATTCGCTTGCCAATTGATGACATTATAATGGATTGTTTGCAATGCCCAATGAGGCACCAGGAAGAGAACTCAAGCCCTATGACAAATACCCACAGCTATCTTACAGGAATTTCAAGAAGGACTATTGTAGGGTAAACGATGCTTTTACCACCTACATCATTCAATCTCTTGGGGGTGATTTTGAGAGAAGAGTCTCTCATAGTGCTAGGGCCCTTCTCAAGTTCTAAGTCTTCCTGCTCATACAATTTCCCAAGTTCACCTACATTCGCGCCCAAGGGTTCACAGAAAGGCCGAATAAGCTGCCCAGGTACCCTAATGACCGGATTATACTACTGGAACTAACTTGGTAGCTGCAACATATACACCACATTCTGAGCAATAAACATCTAGCAAGGACCCCCTATCCCCTCAGACTTGGCCAGGGGATGTATCAAATTCATACCTCCCAATGCACGGGCAATTCAAAGGAGCTGTGAAAATACCACTTCAAACAACATACAACCAAGCCACGGACAGACCCATACGGTCATATTAGAAAGGCACTTGGACTTGAGTATGCCCACCTCCACCACATTGAGGACTTTTGGGCTAATTGAAAGGATGAATTTGAGGTGTAGCTATGGAATTATATGCGTATGATTGCATACTTCATGAGGAGGGTGAACCTATTTCCGGTACCAAATCAGCTTGAAGAGGATGAGAGCACAGTGATTCCGAGGTATAGTGCCATTCAAAATCTGCCATTGCCTTTAATTGATTGGGATGAGCAAGAGGTTGATGACCTCGACATTCTCACCAAGCCTATTGAGGCTCGAACAAAGGCATGGATCAATGGGCAGGTCGCTCAACTAAAGCAATAAGGAATCGCCTTGACATTCAATGGGCTTGAAAGTGAACCAAGTGGTTCTAATGGTGGGGCGACTACTGCTACAACTGGAGAAACATCCAAATCCCCGCCATCTGTCAAGTTGAAAAAGAGAAAGGAGTTTGATGAGCAGCTACCCAACTCAAAAGTGTACACCAGAAAAGCCTCGAAGGGCGAGCCTCCTAAGAAACATAGAAGAATAGGCAACATCATGGATATGCCTGTAATACCTGAAGATCCACTCCATGACGGCAAGGAGATGGAGACTAACCCACCAAGGTTTCCACCTGCTTCATCTACTACTATAACCATTGCTGTTATTGCCACCATCCCACCCACTTCACTTGCAATAGTTGCTTCCTCTCCGCCTGCGATGGACATTTTTGTCCACCTCACCTCCACTTCTCTGATCATGCAGGTCATATCGGTGGATTCATCCTCCGCCACAACCTTGCCAATCTCATCATCCTCCATGTCTCCTTCCCTTCCACCCGCTTCATTTGCTATTGCAATGCCTGCCCTCACTCTCCAAGAGTCCTTTGTTGAGTATATGCAAAATGTGCCATCTGAACTTTTGGGAATGCTTGCAAAACCAATGGTGCAAGCTACAATCGCCCAAGCAATGGTTAATGCCCCAGCTCTCCCTCCTCCTATAGAACCACCTAGAATGGAGGCTACAATGCAAATCTTCAATGAGCTCGAGTGATGACAACTGGAGGCCACCGAGAGGCTGGAAGATGAGGAGTTTGAATAGCATGAGTATCCAATATATGAACATTGGGTGATCGATGAGGTGGCCTATGAATCTTCCAGTGAGAAAAATAAGGATCAAGGAACAAACATAATCCAAGAAATAGTTGATCCAGAGCTCGACGCAGAGTGGAGCAAGCAACTCAAGGAGATCGAGGACAAAGAGGCTGAAGGATAGCCTACGACAAAAATAATTGCTACTCCGGAGACTGAGGACAGTAAGTCTCCTATGAAAGGACATGGTCAAACCCCAGAGCATGATGAGGAAACATCCTTCCACGAAGATGAGCAAGAGGATAGGCCCGAGGAAGGTGGGCATGAGCAGAAAGAAGAAGAAAAGGGTGCTGAAAAGGAAGACCACCCCGACAAGCAATACTCACCAAATCTCCTACCAAACGTATAATGCTCGTGCAAGATTCCAACGAGGAGAAGGAAGATGCAAGAACTGAGAAGGAGGCCCTTAATGTCAAAGCCATTAAACTTAGGGTGGAGGACAGCAAAGACCAACATGACTCACCCAAGGAAGGACCCCCGATGCCTGACTAGCTAGAGAGGCAGCTCGAAAAGAGAACTCTCGCCCTCAAGGATCTGAAAGCAAGACTAGAGGCAATACTGGCTAGAGCTCAGATTAGTACCAAGAAGGAGAAGAAGCCAATAGTCAAATCAAAGGTAATGATGGATGCCTCCGGATCTAGGGCAGTGTAAATAACTACGCCAATGGTTGTAGAACAAGGAATAAGCTATAATGTCTCCACCATTGACTTGGGAGTAGCCACCAAGAAACAGAAGGTCGACCACCTCCAGGAATCAGTTGCGACAGTCGTGCACCTTTTCTAGCAGGATAAGGTTTCAAAGGAAGAGCTCAAAGCATAGGTGGCTGATCTGATGGCCTACATTCAACAATGGTCATCTCTGGATGAACAGCCTACCACATCATCGGCCCCATTGTAGTTGTTGTCCCAGGAATAGATCAACAAGATGGAAAGAAGGAGGAACTTGTATAATACCACAGAAAATTGGTTCCCGCAGGTCTTAGACATTGGGAATATGGGCATCAATTTGGCGGTCCAAAAAACAAACAAGTTTCTAGGGGTACAAACATCTCTTGAAGGCACGAGGCAAATCTACAAGGAGTTCCCAAAGAAGTATAAGGTTACCTACCCAAAAATCGAGGCTATCCTCATGCTACCAAGTGAGGTTTGGGAAAAGGACCTTGCCTTCAAGGACGATGACCATTGGTTGATGGATGTGTGGAAGCGGGTATTCAATCATTGAAAGGGGAGGCTGGAATAGATCCTAGAACGAGTAATTCCGGATATTGAATGGGCCAAAGAGGCCAGAGGAGATTGTGCTAAGTACCTCAAGCTGATGATAGGGTACGAGATGCCTACTATTAAGATCAATCCAGAAAGTATAAAGCCTCACTTCCAAAGGAGGATGGAGAAGGGAATTTCAGCCGAGGTTACCACATATTTTATGAGCTTTGTTGTTCGAGCTTTCACCCAGTCTGACCTTTTCAAGGACAATGCTGCCAAGTATGATGAAGACTGGGAAAAGCTCGGTAACAATTCCAAGGAATGGAGTTACCAAGTGCTAAGATCTGACATCATTGAAGTCAACAAGCTTCGGCTGATGATCTTGAGATTCATGGAGTATGCGGCTTTGAAGAAGCAAGAAGGCAACCCTGTCATTGATGAAGAATTTATGAAAGAACAGCTACAACAAAGAGCAATCAAAAAAAAGACAAAATGCTATAGTGCTGCCACTAGAAGAAAAAACAGGGAAAAGATAAAAGATTCTTTAAAATGTAATATATTTGGGGGTAGGTGAAACCCTGCTATAAAGTGAATCTTGGCCACTCATTTTGCTTTTTGGAAACTATAAATAGGGGTCTCCTCCTCTCATTTTGAGAGAGTTGAGTTGTTGTAAAGGCATGCTGCAGAAATTGCAATAGAAATACAGTGATTTTTGGTGTATTTTGGATTTCTTCACATGTTTCATGATTCTTCTCCCATAAGTTAAGATTCTAGTTTGAGTTACTTTTCTATTCTTATTTCCTTTTTAGTTGTCCTTGGTAGATTTAGTAATTTTGTCTTTGGTTGTGAATATTCATGTTGTGTGTATGCTTTTCTTGTCCATACTTTTAGTCATTTGTTGCTGGTAGGTGACTATGCAAAGTTAGTCTGGACCATGATTTTATAGCTACTCTTTAAAATTTATCTTTATTCACATCTATATATAGTGAATGAATGATGAAATATCTGCAGTCCTTAGAAGATAGCATAGATTTCATGACATTGTGAGATTTTTGATTAAGTGAAATTCTATTTTAAGGAAACTGTCCATAGTAGGAACCTCCATGATCATTGTTCATTAGTAGTTGTAGGTCCAGGAACCTTCTCTCTTCCCTTCCCTTTTCCTTTTTTTTAAGAAATAACCTATGCTAAGGTTCATTGCACATTGTAAAGCCAAATTCAACGATAAGATGGAGTTCAAGACTGTTGTTTGAACCTGCAAAAAAAGTGCAATAATTTCCTATCCAAAGAACTCTATTCATAGATCCAATTCTTCTACAGCTTTGACTCACATAAGACCACCTTGTGATTCCATAAAATCACATCATACATCAACTGATATATTCCAAGCATCATCATGACCTGACACCCGAGAGACCTCGGAATAGAGTTCTGCAATTTGATTGTGGAAGATTGTCTTTCAAGAGAGGTGATGCACCTACTCATTACCTATGTTGAGAAGTGCATAAAAACACCATCAACAATTACATAAAGAGATGTATTCACCTTCAAATAAGTTGAATTGAGGGGTTTTCTTTGAGTTAAATGATCTATTTTAATCCATTTTGACAAATCTGGCCTGTAAACCCAGTTAAGGGGGTTTGAGAGTCTTATAAGGAAAATATTTTCCATCCCACAATTATAAGCTAGTAGAATGGTGGGGTGGATGGTTTTTTTTTTATTTAATATTTTTTGAGTGGAATGTGTGTTAAAAAGCAACAGGGAAGGCGTGGTTATGAAGATTGTTGCTGCTCCAAGAGGAAAATTTGAGTTTTCCATATGAATGATGGTGCCTACGAGTTTGGAACGGTTGGAATAGAATTTTTTTTTATATGGAAGAGGGTTATTATGTCCATGTAGACTTATTTACAGGTGTTTGCAATAGTGGTAGGTGATTTGGAGGTTTTTAGATGGTAGTTCTAAAAAACCCTTACTTGTTTGTGCTCTTAAAGCCTAAATTCAATGGTTGTATTGTTTAGTGTAATAATGAGATTTTTACCCCCTCAAAGTTGGTGATTTTTAAGTTTTTATACCTTTTCTACTACTTCCCATGGGTGTGAGGTGTTAAGAAGTTTATCCTTTGGTGGCTCCTTTGTTATTTTGGCCTAATTGAGCCTATGATTGAAATGGGACAGTCAAATTTTTGTTGATTATTTTCAAAACACCAGAACCTTCTGTTGAATTATGTTTAATAAGGCTGAAATGGGTTCCCAAAAATGTGTTTATCCTATAGAGATTCAATGTGGTTTGCAAGATACACCCGATTTAGTGTTTTGGCACTTATAAGCAAATTTGGCCTTTTGAATGCTAGAAACTAATATTCTGATGGAACAGTGAAATGAATGATTGAAAATGTCTTGGAACTGACTTAATGATGTTATTAAAGGTGATTCAATGTTTGGAAAGAGTTTAAAGGGTAGTATTTTTTATTTTGGTGATTTGGCTATGAGATTTCTCAATTGAAAGAATGATGTCATGACTGCAAGGAACAAAGAGATAAATAGATCAAAGGTTTGTGAGTGAGTATTTGTTTGATTTCAGTCAAGAATATGATGTTTATAGAGTCTTCGATGCCTGGTAACAAGAATGGTTGATTGGTTGTTGTTTGTCATGTAAGTTGTATTGAAAAGTGAATTGGCCCATGAAGAAAGTATGGATTGTTTACAGAGATTCTAATTAGGTTTTTGTGTGGAGCTGATTAAGGTGAATTGAAATTTGATAAAGATCTATGATACTATTTTGGTGATTGTGATGATTGGTAGCCTTGAGAATGTTAATTTAAATGATGAATTTTGTTGAAAAATGAGAAAATCTAAGTTGCTTGTTTAATTTGATCTTCCCCAAAAAAGTGTTTGGGACGAAAGTTCCCTTGAAGGATAGTTGTTTGTAGATGTTTTGCATCAAATTGGTATCAGAGCCAAAAGATTCTGATAAGTGGTTAAGTTGTTGTTGATAGTTGTTGTTGATTTGAGTTTAGTTGCATGTGCTTGATCCATCTAACTTTCCAAGAAGAAGGTTTCTGATTTGTGTGTGTTGGAAGACAAGCCGAGGTCTGTGGTCACCATCCTCCAATGGAGATTAAGCTGGGTAGAAGGTTCAAGGAAAAAGAGAGTGAGGCATCTTTCAGGATCTGTTGTTGGGTAAGATGGATGGTTTTTTGAGGGTGTGTTTGAGTTTGTGTTTGGTAGGTTGAAGAGAGATGGATTCCTGTCTGAAGAAGCACTTGAGTTTGTAGCCTAAAGAGTACTCCACTTATGGGAATAGATGAGAAGAGGAAAAGATGAAGACAAGCTGGTTAGAGAAGGTCAAGGAAATTTTGCAAGGACAGTCCTATGTCCTTGGTTGAGATAGAAGATTTGGTGAAAAGATGAGTGTTGAGAAAGGACAATCCTATGTCCTTTTGAATAGTGAATGTGAACTTGATGACTGAGAATGAGAAAGGAGAAAAGGCAAGTGAAGACAAGTGATGAAGACAAAGGCAAATGCAGATGAAGATTCAATAACAAGGGAGAGTAAATAATTCCAAGGAAGATTTGAATTTTTTTTTCAGTTCCAAACAAAGATGATACAATGTGTGTTTCCAAGGGACTTGGAAAATTTTGTTGGTTGGTTGGTTGTATGGTGCAGGAGCACCTTGGCATTAAATGTCCTTAAAAGGAAAAATTTACAAAATTTTAAATTTTCTATTGTAAAGCATTGTAAAAGTTCATGATAAGACCTATTTAATTGTAATTGAGTCTCAAATAGGTTCTAGGTGGTCAAAGGATGAGAAAAGAAAGCAAAATTGCAAAGAAGTTGTAAAAGTTGCTAAATTCGTAAAAAGCAAAAATCAAGGAGGTTCAAGAATCTTTGGGGAGAAAATGAAAGGATAGGTCGATGAGGGAAGTTGAAGAGGTATTTATTGAGTGGGAAACATCTTTAAAAAGCTAGTAAAGGTGAGCAAAGATCATTATTTTTGTATTCTTGAAACATTTTACAAAATAAAGTTCCTTGTTTTCTTATTTTTCCGAGTTTCTACCCTTTACTAGTCATGTACAGACTGTACATCAGACTCGAGGGTGTAATTTTTGTTTGATTACATAAATATATGTATTCACTTTTGGATAAGTTGAATTGAGGGGTTTTCTTTGAGTTAAGTGATCTATTTTAATCCATTTTGATAAATCTACCTGTAAACCCAGTTAAGGGGGTTTGAGAGTCTTATAAGGAAAATATTTTCTATCCCACCATTATAGGCTAGTAGAATGGTGGGATGGATTTTTTTTTGTTATTTAATATGTTTTGAGTGGAATGTGTGTTAAAAAGTAACATGGAAGGCTTGGATATGAAGATTTTTGTTGCTCCAAGAGGAAAATTTGAGTTTTCCATATGAATGATGGTGCCTAAAAGTTTGGAACGGTTGGAATAACATTTTTTTTGATATGGAAGAGGGTTATTATGTCCATGAAGACTTATTTACAGGTTTTTGCAATAGTGGCAGGTGATTTGGAGGTTTGTAGATGGTAGTTCTTAAAAACCCTAACTTGTTTGTGCTCTTAAAGCCTAAATTCAAGGGTTTTATTGTTCAGTGTAATAATGAGCCTTTTGCCCCCTAAAATTTGGTGACTTTTAAGTTTTTATACCTTTTCTACTACTGCCCAGGGGTGTGAGGTGTTAATAAGTTGATCCTTTGGTGGCTCCTTTGTTATTTTGGCTTAATTGAGCCTATGATTGAAATGGGACAATCAATTTTTTGTTGATTCTTTTCAAAACACTAGAACCTTATGTTGAATTATGTTTAATAAGGCTGAAATGGGTTCCCAAAAATTTGTTTATACTATGTATATTCAATGTGGTTTGCAAGATACACCCAATTTAGTGTTTTGGCACTTATAAGCAAATTTGACCTTTTGAATGCTAGAAACTAATATTTTGATGGAACAGTGAAATGAATGATTGAAAATGTCTTGAAACTGACTTAATTATGTTATTAAAGGTGATTCAATGTTTGGAAAGATTTTAAAAGGTAGTATTTGTTATTTTGGTGATTTGGCTATGAGATTTCCCAAGTGAAAGAATGATGTCATGACTACAAGGAACAAAAAGATAAATGGATCAGAGGTTTGTGAGTGAGTATTTTTTTTATTTCAGTCAAGAATATGTTTTTTATAGTCTTGGATACTTGGTAACAAGAATGGTTGATTGATTGTTGTTTGCCATGTAAGTTGTATTGAGAAGTGAATTGGCCCATGAAGAAAGTATGGATTGTTTATTGGTGATTGTGATGATTGGTAGCCTTGAGAATGTTAAGTGAAATGATGAATTTTGTTGAAAAATGAGAGAATCTAAGTTGCTTGTTTAATTTGATCTTCTCCAAAAAAGTGTTTGGGACAGAAGTTCCCTTGAAGGATTGTTGTTGGTAGATGATCTGCATCATATGAGATTCAACGCAATGTAATGAAATACAAATGAATACAAATCCTAGATCTAGGGTTGAAATTTAGACTCCAAAATCAAAAAGATACAATGCTTAAAGTTGAGTTCACCAAAATGAAAAGAAGAAAAATAGGTTGGGGTTTGAAAAATAGACTAAATGGAAATATGTGGGATGAGAGACCTATTTTCCTTATTTCATAGGAAATGAGATCCACACAAATAATTTACTTACAACCCTTAGGTGAGTCAACTCAATGAGTGAATCTTCATATTTCCTTTTTGTGTGGAGGATGGGGGTCAAGTTCACCAAGCACTTTTAGGAGAAAGATTAAAAATAGTAAATCAAGCCAATTGTGCCAAATTAAACTTGAAACAAAAATATTAAACTCAAAATAAGAAGAAACATGAATTAAATTGCAGATATGAGAAGGGTAGAACTGTCTTTACCAGTCACCAAAAGTGAGTTTCCATAGGCTGACTAGGACTCATTTGCCCAGGGGCGAATGGGTCCATTATCAGGGGTTTTTTGCAACTTTCAGGAGTCTTTGACACAAATCTGTAACTTCCAACTTATCCAAGTGGCAATGTCATAATGTTGGAAATAACTTCTTTACGTGAGTTTCTGTGAGATGACAACAATTTTGATAACTATTGCAACTTTGTCAACTTCTCCAAATTTTCTCTTCAAGAGGTCTTCAAACTTTCTTCCACCTAGATCTACAAACACAACATGAGAGGGAAAAATTGTTTGTTTTTGGTTAATGGAGGTTTGCCTTGGTCAAACCCTATTTTGGTAATCAAACCTTGAAATGAATAAAATCATGAAAGATAGAATGAAGAATGAACAAAGATATGTTACCATTCAACAAACCCTTAGATAAGTCCTTAATGAAGTTCTGCAACTTACATGAAATGGCTTAAATAGATGTGGATCTTGAACTTTGAATCTTTCTTGAAATACTGTTTTGAATGCTTGATTTGATCATGAAACCTACATCACAATGTTAGCTCCAAAAACATGCATGATGCAAGAAGACTTTGACATGGTGATTGGATCTTGAATGTTGCAATTAAACTCTGATAAACCTGCTCTTGAATTCCTTAAATTTCTCTTGAAATGCTTGAAGAAATGCTCATAAAACTCTCATAAAATTGCTAGATTTCTCTCTTGAAAATTCTTAGGTGAAACATAGTGAAATAATCTTATATTTATAGGTATGTATCCTTAATTTACCAAAATTCAAATATTGCAAGCCGACATTGAATTATAGATTTGAATATGTTAAAATACTGCCAAAAAAATATTTTAAATTTAGGTCCTAAGGTCTAGGGAGGACCCATTTGCCCATGGGCGAATGGGTCCCAGGTCCCTAAACCTAGGACGTACATTTCTCAATGTAGTGTTGTGTTTAGGCATTAATGAATGTCGGGTTTCCACTTCGGAAAATGTAATTAAATAGGCTTGAAAAATGAATTAAAGGACCAATTAAGGTATAATTAAGCTCAATTAATTAAGGGAGCCCTAAACAAGTGTAAAGGGATACACCTTACAACACTAAATTAAGGAAAAATTAGGTCCAATTTAACTAAGAGTTCCCAAACAAGTGAGAAAATGTAAAGGGATACATTTTTCTACACTACAATCTTATAGACTATGTAGAATGGATATCAAATCTTTTGCCCATCACTAAACCAACTGGTGGAATCAGAGTATGTACAAATTTGAGAGATCTAAACAATGCTTGTCCTAAAGATGACTTCTTGTTGTCTAATATTGACATCATAGTAGACCTCACAACAGGATATGAGATTTTATCGCTTAGGGATGGTTTTTCAGGATACAATCAAATCAAAATTGCCCTCAAAGATCAAAATAAAAAAGCTTTCACCTGTGTTGGGGTACCTTTTGTTGGAATTTTATGTCATTTGGTCTCAAGAATGTTGATGCAACACATTAGAGGGCTATGACTACCATATTTCATGACTACATACATACACTTATGGAAGACTATGTCGATGACTTATTAGCAAAATATTTGTCAAGAGATAATTATTTAGCAATATTGGACTTGATTTTCAAAAGGTTGGAAGAATATAAAGTCAGGTTAAATATGAAGTTTGTTTTTGGGGTCCAATCTGACAAACTTCTAGGATATATTATCTCTCGAAGAGGTATTTAAGTTGATCATGCAAAAGTGAAAGCTATCATGGGCATGCCTCCACCCATAGCATAAGTCAGTTATGCACACTACAAGGTAGATTGCAGTCCATTCAAAGATTTATTGCTTAATTAGCAAACAAGTTTCATTCATTTTAACATTTTCTATGTAAAGAAGTCCCATTCATATGAAATGAATGTTGTCAAGACACATTTCAACAAATAAATGATTATCTATTGACTCCACCAATACTTATGCCTCCCATTGATGGTAGACACCTAATATTATACATATCAACAATCACATCAGCACTCATGCACTATTAGCACAGAATGACAATGATGGCAAGGAATGAGCTATATATTATATTAGTCACATTCTTGTAGGATGTGAGCTTAATTATAGTCCCATTGAACGATCATTCCTTGTAGTTTTCTTCACCACACAAAATGTTTAAAATTATATTTTGAACCATCGAACAAAATTGATAAAGCCTAAGATTGATCCTTTGAAATATCTACTCAACAGAGAAACTTTGATAGGTCGGCTAGCAAAGTGGGTCATGATCCTTAGTGAATATGATGTAGAGTATGTTGATCGTAAGGAAATGAAAGGGCAAGTGATAGCTGATCAACTTGTAGATGCACCAACAATAACAGACCATCCTCTAGTGTTGGATTTTCTTGATGAATATATCTTCACAATAGAGACCTCTACGACATGGAACTTGTACTTTGATAGGTCCTATACAAATCATGGTTCAGGAACTGGTATCCTCTTTATTACACCTCAAGGGGATTCAATACCATGCACAAATAACATGGCTGAGTATGAAGCATTGCTAACAGGACTATAGATGGCCATCAAATAGAAAATCAAGAATCTTTAGGTCTATGAGGACTCCCTATTGATCATTTGTCAGGTTAATGACGACTATGATACAAAGGATGAAAAGCTCACACCTTACAAGTGCATGGTTGATAGTTTTAAGCTATACTTTGATGTCATCACCTTCGAGCAGATCCCAAGAATCTAGAATAAAGCAACAAATACAATGGAAACTATTGGATCTCTTTTGGATATACCTAATAATGTGTTGAAGTATGAGTTCTTGGTGGCACAACTGTAGATCCCCACACTTGATGTCCTTGAATTTGAGCTCCTGTGTGAACTTGTTGGTTTTAATTCACCTTGGTACAAAGACTTTTATGACTATTTGCATGACCAAATTATCCCTCCCAACTTGTCCTCTAACCAACGTAAGACCTTTATTCAACAAGAATCCAAATATTTCATCATCATTGATACCTTTTATTGTCGTAGTCTAAATAGCACCCTCCTAAGATGTCTCAATTCAAATGAATCACAAATAGCTTTACAAGAGGTACACAGTGGCATATGCAGAGCTCACTCTGTTGGTCCTACCTTATCCAAGAAGATTATGCGAACAAGATACTATTGGCCCTTTATGGAATGCAATGCCTATCACTTTGTCAAGAAATGTTGCCAATGTTAGATACATGGAGATCTAATGCATGCACCCACTGAGGAACTTCATCCAATTACATCACCATGGTCATTCTCTCAATGGGGACTTGAACTCATGGGAAAGATCCATCCTACCCCTGCCAAGGGTCATAAGTGTATACTTGTTGCAACTAAATACTTTACTAAATGGATTGAAGCTATTTCAATGACCTACATCACTGGTAAACAAATATCCAAGTTCATCCACAATTACATCATATGCCAGTATGATGTTCCCTAATCCATTGTCATGGATAACAGTCATCCCTTCAAAAATAAGGATGTTTGTGAACCATGCAAAAGGCTCCACATCCAACATCATTTTTCCACTCCATACTACCCTCAGGGCAATGGTCAAGCTGGGGTGTCTAACAAAACTATCCTCAAAATCCTAAAGAAGACTATTGATGATGTTAGTCATGACTGACACATCCAACTCAATCCCACATTATGGGCCTACCGTACTACCATTTGTACTCCCACAAGAGCCACTCCATATTCCCTCATTTTTGGATTCAAAGCTATTCTTTCCATTGAGGTTGAGCTACCATCTTTGAGAATATCTATGCAATATTTTATTGATGAAAAAGAATATCATATATCATGTTTGCATGAGCTAGAGTTATTGGATGAAAAGCAATAAAACGCATTGGTCCATCTGTAAGCATATTAGAATCATCTTCATTGTAGTTACAATAAGAAAGTCCAAGTTAGGTATTTTGACATTGGCAACCTATTCTTGAAATAAAACCTGAAGAATCAAATAGAAAGAGAGAAACCAAGGAAGTTCGAGCCTAATTGGTTGGGTCTGTACATCGTAACAACAACATATGGATGTGTTTCCTATCAACTTTCTACTCCTGAAGGTGAGCCACTATCATAACCCATCAATAGTATGCACCTTCGCAAGTACTATACCTAGTGCTCAGAGAATCCCATCAAAAGTCAAAAATACAAAAAATAAAAAATAAAAAATCATCACCCTAATGAAAACCTAGCAAACAGGCATCTTTGTGACACCAAAAAATAGAAAAAATCAAAAAAGGAGAAGAAAAGAAAGAAAATAATAAAGAGAAATAATCCATCCAAGAGTGAAAACCACCTCAGTGATGCTTTGGGCAAGTACGTGAAAACCTAGAAAATAGGCACCATGTATAGTCGATCTTTGCTCCATCATCTACCATCATTCTATCTGGTTTTCCCACCTTCGCCCATTCTCTGCACATATCATTCCACCCAAAATAAACCTCAGTTATCCTTCTCATGGCCTGAGACCTATTGACATTTAGTGTTCAATGCTTTTCATATTAATTCATGACACTTCCACCTCTCCCTTCACCCATAATAAGTTGGTCCTCTACTTGACTGGGGGAAATTCCTAGACTTGAGTTTCATATGTGATCCTAGACATGGTAGCAGCATTCAAAACGTCAAAAAACCAAAGAAATCAAAAATGTCAAAAATAAAAATAAAACAAATAGTATCAGAAAACTTTAAAAATAGAGCTAGTGCTATTCCAAGCAGTCGAACTACGTTGCCTCTATTACTTCACGTAGGAAAGGTCATCATCAATGAGCCCTCAAGGCACTAGGTCAGTCCTTTAGGGTTTGTTGAGTTGAGTCATCCATGATCCACTTGTCATAATAAATTATACTATGATGTCTTTATGTGTATAATGTAGGCAAGGCCATTATCGATGAGCCCCCGAGGCATTAGGTCAGTCCCTTAGGTTCTATCAAAACATGGCCTTCACTTGTTATTACCCATGTCTCATAATAAAATTGTCCCTTATTACGGTTGACATTTTGAGTAGACGCAAACAAAAATCAAACAACAAAACTGAGCTTGTCAAGATTACGAAACAACAAGCAAATGTCCAGCGAGTCTTCAACTATCATAGATCAATTAGCCGAACAATCAAACGGTCTTATACATGATGCTGCATTATCGAAACTAGATCCAATCTGTCATTGGTCTTATAAAGCATGCTTCATTCCTGAAACCAAACTTGGTCAATCGATCCTATCAAACTATCTTATATAGGTTGTCATACTCTTGAAACCAGATTCAATCTGTCATTGGTCTTATACAAGGTGTACCATTCCTGAAACTAGACACTATCACTATCAAAAAAATTGTCATACAAATAATCATGTCAAATGATCTAAATGGTTGTTGACTTTGTTGGTCTGATTTGTTTTTATCTTTGTATCGATTTATCTTTGGTCATCTTACTATGCCCCTTAAGGATGTCCCAAGAAGGATTTCGAGGAGCGATGATGGATCATGACCTATTTTCTCTTTGATTTTTGTTTATGATTTGTCTTGGCAATATGGATGGAGCAACTTGGTCCCTTGTATGTGTTCAATTTTTTATTTGACGTAGTCAAAACATCCTACACAAGCTAAAGCTAAAATGAATGCTTTCTTGTGTCAGGATCATCATGCTTTGTGGTTACTTCCTCACATGTTCTGACAAGGTTCTATAATTCCTAGCCTGCATCATGGCATTCTTTATTTGTCGCGTGTTTATTTTTTGCAAGGGATAACATGTCACACCTTGGTCTATGTCATGCCTTGGTGTTCATCATCCATTTCCATAATAATTTCTATGATGATAATTATGCAATCAAATAAGAGCTTGATCATCTATTTAGCAAGATCTTTTGATAGTAAGTCCCAATTCATTTGCTTCATTCGTCCATTTTGTCCTCCACTTGCTCTTTCTTTTTCGTGCTAACATTCCTTATGTCCATCCCTTGCAATCATCCTGATGGTGTACTGTGACACATAAAAATAAATGCATTAGTAGTATCGTCCTACATCCACACTCATGTTAGGATATCATAAAAATCATATATATACATATAAAGTCATCCATATTGCATCCAAAAATACAAAAATCTCTATAGAATTACATCATATAGAAATGTTATCCATCTAAGAGTCACATAAGAAGCATGGAATAAGCATATAGATATCCATCCATACATTATAACATACATAAGGATAGGAAGAAATTGAATGCATCCATCCATATAGCATAAACATACATAAGCATAAAACATAAAGAGCATACCCATAACATCATATTATAATCCATAATCCACCTCATATAGGAACATCACATAAACATAAAATGCATAAGCATAGTATCACATCATAAATCCATAACATAGAAGCATCCACATAGAACCATAAGCATCATATAATCACCACCAAAAATCATGTATCTCACATATATATCAAAAATGGTGTCATAGTACAATATCACGTTGTATCCCA
Organism: Sequoiadendron giganteum; assembly: GCA_007115665.2. Classification (NCBI taxonomy): domain Eukaryota; kingdom Viridiplantae; phylum Streptophyta; class Pinopsida; order Cupressales; family Cupressaceae; genus Sequoiadendron; species Sequoiadendron giganteum. The sequence goes on from CM021109.1 coordinate 516,874,897, forward strand.
AAAATGGAGCTCACAAGCTCGATAAAAATGTAAGTTTCTAAACACATATAAAAAAGAAAATATCTGAAAATAAGCCTAATCTATGCTCCCCTCATCCTGTGGCCTTGATGGTGGCTACCTCGCATCTCACTATTGGGATCCTAAAGGCCTATCATAGGGTCCTAACCTTAGTCATTGTGATACACACCACTACTTTGTACCCTCCTAGAATGAGCTATGCTCTGACCTTGCCTCTTTGTATAGTTGGGAATCCTCTATAGTGCAGACATTGCCTCCTTATAGTATTTGCGATAGTACTTTGCAACTCTCCTTACCTGATATAGCTCTCTAGCCAGATATGCTATGGGTCCACTGATAGTAGTAATAAAATCAATGCATCTCTAACCCGCCCTCTAAGCCTATATGACCACCTGATCCCTCTCGCCTATCAAGGCCTGCCCTTCTTCAAGCCCTAAATTCTACCTAAAATGACAAAATCAAAAAGTAAGTGTTGGATACATACCACCATGCCTGAGCCCTCCTCGTGTCCATGTGTCTATACTCAATATTCACGGTGTGTAGCAACTAGAACATGTGACATTTTGGTAGCAACTTCACAACAAATCCCAAACCAGAGCTCCTAATTGCCAATAGTGAAAGTGCACAAATGACATATTTTCACCCCCTAGGGTATATTTACAACCTAATTTGACCTAATGGGCCCTACCTTCATAACTAGTTGAATTAAGTTTTTCCTTTAAACCCAAATATCAGGTCCTAGATTGCCTTTTAAGCCTAGTTTTTCATCGCCAATGCATGCGTGCCTATCAAATTATCTTCTCAATAAATTTGCCAATATTTTTGGATTTTTATAAAAAGTTATCAATTTTCCCGAGGGGGCATAATCCTATCTTACGTCCACTGGGGCATATCCTGGGTTGAGTCTTCTTGATTATTCTTTGGCATAACACTCAGAATCACATTATGTCAGAGGGGTAAAATGTAGACATTGAAAAATGTCTTGAGCTTGCAAGCAACATTTTATCACTGATTTGTCTTCTTCCTAACATTATTATTTTCTAATGTCATTTCCTTTATTAATTAAATATTTTTTTATTATTTAATTAATTCATTTTACCTTATTCTTCCTTTGGTTAATTTGAATAAATATCAATTTTATTTAAATTATGTCACTAACTTATCTTTTTATATCTATAATTAAATAAATATTATTTATTTAATTATTTACTATCATTTTCTTGTATAATTAAATAATTATTTTTAATTATTTAATTATTCATTAGTCTTTTCTTGTTATAATTAAATAAATTTTATTTAATTAATTATTCATCACATCTGTATCCCCATAATTAAATAATTGTTTTAATTATTTAATTATTTGTCATTTGTCTCCTTCCTTTATATAAATAATTGTTTTAATTATTTGTCATTTGTCTCCTTCCTTTATATAAATAATTATTTTTAATTATTTAATAATTTAGCCATCCACCTCTTCTTCTATAATTAAATAATATTTTTATTATTTAATTATTCATCTCACTCTTCCCTAAATTAAATAATGTTTCTTATTATTTAATTCATCATTTTCCTAGCTAAGCTGTAAATCTCAACTACTTTCTTGACTTTTGGTACATTCATCCATATCCTTGTCTCAATTAACCTAATCCATTGATCGTCATACATCATCATCTAATCCTAACCCTTCATTTGAATTGGGATTTCTATAAAAGCGAGTCATTATCTTCATTTCAACCTTACAACCATAATCTTTTAAGTTTTTCTATCAAGAGATCAACAAGTTATCAATTGTCAACATCAAGCTCATTGAGTATATTGCATACTACATTTTTTAGAACAAATAAAGCAAAATGGAGAAGAGTAATAGAGGTGATTCAATTATGATATAGAGATTTGAGGTTGCATTGCATTACTATTGTGATTTCTATGTTCGTTTGCATTTAATTGTTGGATTAGGATCTTTATTGTTTGGATTAGATAGTTGTGGTTGCTATCATTGATTCATGCATATTCCTCGAATTTTGAAATCCCTATCTACACAAATCAAAGCTCTTTAAATTGAAATAATATAATTAGCATATAAGACTTTATAGAAGACTTCAACAACAAAGAAAATAGAACCAAACCAAAGCCCCACAATCTTAAACAAAAAAATAAGTTCAAACCACTTTCACAATACTCAAAAATAATTTGCTATAAACGAAACATTACAATTAAAAAAAAAAAAAAAAAACCTAAACATAAAACTTAAGACTAAACCACAATACCTCAATATAATAATAAAAAACATCTAAAACAAAAATAATAAAATCTTAATCATCAAATTTATTTTAAAAACTAAAAAATAAAAACTTATCTAGAATTTATTTTAAAAAATCAAAAACTTAACTCTACTACAACTCTTCTTGATAAGGGCTTTGACCAATATAAAAAAACACTGATATCCAGATACATTCCCAATTGCTTCCAAAAGTGAAAAATTTAACCTTTGAAATTCATACATTCCTAAGCGTTGCGTAAAGTAATTGCTTCTAGAGGCTACAATAGGTAGCCTACCTACGTTTTTCAAATGATTAGCTTTTATGCTTTCTTCCATCTATGTTGGAGGGTTTGAAAAGCGCTATATTCCAATTTATACACCATACTCATTCAAAGGTCTCATACGTCATGCAATATTGTCAAATGCTATGCCACGTAAGAGTCCACTAAAATCCCCCAACCAGATGCAAGTAGTGGAGAAGTCTCTTGGCCATTCAAATCCCTTATTCTTCTCCATCCAACCCTCTATTGGGGGAATTGAAAGAGGGTAAAATGATTGGATTCAGTAGGGCATGGTCATTGAATGTGCAACTATTAATCCTCTTCAGTTACCCAAAATACTAGTAGCCTGCTTATGGCACAGGAATCATTGAATATTGCTCTAGGTAGTTATAGTTAAGCTCGTATCTTCTAATCATGCTTAACGACATTATATAGCAATAAGCCTACCTTGATCAAGTATTCTAGACGCTACCCACAAAAAAAGTCTCTCTTATATGTAAATGTAAATGAAATTGCACCCCTTGCCCTGAATTGGGCTCTTGTTATTCTTGTTTAGTTATGGAAGTTCTTGTTTGAAAGGGGAAGCTTGAAAGTTGGTTAGTTAGTTTACCTTAATTCTTACATCCTAATATCATATTCTGTAACATTACAGATACCTTGTTTCAAGCGTCATAACCAATACCCACATAAGTTCTCTGATAGTATGCATATGTAAAATGTCAGGTTTCGTCCCTTGTCCTGAATTGGGTTCTTGTTATTCTTCTTCTTGAGCTGTGGAAGTTTCAGAGTTTGAGTGAAGAAGTCTTTAAATGTGAGTGTGGACATTTTCGAGGATCTGGACAATACTATGGTACAGAGACATGAATCTGGAAGAAGAGCAATTCCTTCTGTGCAAGCAATCTGGAAAGAAGTCGCAGGTACTGCCAGACAGTTCAAAAGAAGACCTCCCAGCTTCTTCTGCCTCTGAATTTAAGCTGGCTGAACACCTGCTGATAGACCCACAGTTGCTTTATATTGGCTCCAAGATTGGAGAAGGCGCCCATGGGAAGGTTTATCAGGGAAAGTATGTACTTTCTCCCTAAACCTGAATCTTTCTAAAGGTGTTTATGCTTTGGGTGTGAATTTTTTTGAGTCTTTGAATGACTGGTATTGTTATTTATTTTGACATCATGCTACAAGCTGCTATTGCGCAGAAATGTGAATTTCCTTAGTCCGACTCTTTTTAGGAAGCTTCAATGCTTTGGGTCTGAGAAGGTTCTTTTTTCCCGAAATTCTGTGTTATTTTTATTGACGTTCGGCTACACTCCGTTGCTCTGCAGATTTATGAATTTCTTGATTAGAAAATACCCAAAAACCATTTGTGAAAGAAACAGCCTAATTTGATTTCTCTGAATGCATTTTATTCTGTCTGTGAAAACTGGTATTATTTTTGTTATGGTTGTATGCGTAGAGTATGCCACTACCTGACCTCCTGGAGAGATGGGTTTGTTGGGATTCCAATCGTTTCACTTAATGCACAAGATGGCATGCGAATCTTCTGCTTTAAGGGCACAAAACTCCTCTTCTGGATGAAATTTTTGAGCACTTTTAGAGTGGATAAATTCAAATAATGTTAATATATGGTATGGTGTATACTCGAATCTGGTTTCATTTTGGAGTATCTATCGGTGCTTTGGTTTTCTTTTTTCACAAATTCTTCTAGTTCTGCAAACTTAAAGTCCATGAACGTCAGAATAGAGTAAGGCTATTAGTTTCTTCTTTTTTATCATCATAATATCGTCAAATATTGAAGTTGAGTTGGATAAGTTTACTTACTCTTCAGGTTCTTTCCTATTGATCTTACAGCCCGGGAAAAATTTAGAGTAGACCTGTCCTCAGACTAGCTGCTAAGTTTGGTGTCCAATTTGACGCATTAACAAATTACTCATTTTCTTGGAACTTCACTTCTTCTGAAATTCTTCCAAGAATTGCCTTAAAAATTTCAGAAACCTTTAGAGCGGAAATGATACCCAACTTGCAGCGCAAGAAAATGCGAGATCATTTCCATTATCTTTATCTGATTGAAAATGGACAGATATTTAAGCGTCGAATCCTTTACATCTTGTTTGCCATGTTTATGTTCATTTTGAATATGCTCTAAGTTCTTCTGGGTCGATTACAGAAAAACTTTATGGATCTGTTTAGAATCTTTTATTGAATATCTTGGGATTCTGTTGATTGAAAATCGGCTGTAAATTTCGTGTTTGTTCTGATTGTCTATAGAATAAAAGATCTGTGTCCTTTTTTCTAATAGAAATTCCAGAGTCTCTAATCTCTAGCTCAAAAAGGTTGTAGGTTGTGGAGGGTTTGCACCGATTCGTTTTTGTTCTAAGAAGGTTTTTTCTTCATTCTCTATTATTGGATCTTTGATAACCTATAAATTTTGTGAAGTTGCTTGGTACGACTACTAACTACAAACTGATATTATGTTACCATATATGAGTATTTTTGCTAATCTGGATTCTTTGACCCTTCTTAGGTACCGGGATGAGAGTGTTGCTGTCAAAATACTGAACAGGGGTGAGAGTCCTGAAGATATGAAAAAACTCGAGGCACGATTTCAAAGAGAAGTTACAATGATGTCTAGAGTACAGCATAAGAACCTTGTTAAGGTACTTCTTAGTTAATTGATCATTCTTGTTTTTCTTACTTTTCAGTGTGATTTTCTCCCCAATCTTTCACTGACCTTTATTAGTGTTGTTTGGCACAGTGGTTAATTATTTGTGTTGCCAAAATACTTCATTTTGGGTACTATTTTATAAGTTTCAGGCAGTTTTAACCTTAGGTGAAGTCCATTAGATAATTGACAGACTGACATATGGTGTTGATTGTAGTTCATTGGAGCGTGTAAAGATCCATTAAATGTGATAGTCACTGAACTGCTTCCAGGCATGTCTTTACGGAAGTACATGATGAATTTGCGCCCCAATCGAATAGATCTTCATGTTGCAATAAGTTTTGCTCTTGATATTGCACAAGCCATGGATTGTTTACATGTCAATGGGATTATTCACAGGGATCTAAAGCCTGGTAATTTGACTAGGCTTGCTCCTAACTACTAGTTTCTTGATTATATGAAATGTTATTTTACTAGCTTTCGAAGGTTTGCTTGTTTTCCAGGCTCTGTAAAGGATGTATAAAGAAATGTGATGTTAGTGAAACAAATTATTATTTGATTGCAATAAATCTACTATATTCAGTGCTAAACATAGCTATGGACATGATTAATGGCTGTTGCATTTTCTCTCACTTGGTCTTTTTAATCCTGCTAAGTGCTAACATGTTACATGACAATAGAAGGGGAAAACCTTGAAAGCATATTTCTTCTTTGTAACTTTTGCAGCTGATTCAATACCTTGAGAGCATGTTTCTTCTTCATAGCTCTTACAGTGGATTTAAGATGTCTGATTCAACAAACTAAATTATAATCTGGTCCACCTAAAATGCTAAATTCATTATCTTGGATGTTTTAAATTTTAATAAATTCACATATACATATGAACAGTTGTGGCTTCTAGCTGTTACTGTTGTTATTAAAATATGTAGGTTGTTTTCAGTATACCTACCTGAAAACATCAGAAATATGAGAGAAGCTTCCCTAGTGATCCTGATAGAAAGTTTGATAGAATTTACCACCAATTTTCTTATTATTTCTTGTATTTGACCATGCCGTATTTAGTATGTTTATCGGTGCATCTTTTGGGCCTTGTATAGTACATGCCTGTTATACAAATTTTATGCATGGCGTGAAGCTGAAAGACATCATTTTACAGCACTTTTGCTTAACTAGAATATGCCATTCCTTAACCATTGAATTGCTGATGTGTGTCGATGCTGAATCTTGCTGGTAAATTAAAGATCACCTGCTTCTCATGGAGCTTATGCAATCACCCAGTTCCATGTTCATTATGATCATAACATGACTGAGTAGGGTCCATTGTTAGATCCATATGGGGAAACTTCCCTTTTTTAATCATTATGCTAAGCCATAAATATCTCAAAATTGTGCTGGCAACTGCTAGATCATTTGAACCTGTTTAGCAGTGCATTCTTGTGGGCTATTAAAGAATAGATCCATAAGAGGAAAACTTGTTCCTGTATGTTATCATTCTCCTAAGCTATAAATATCTCAAAATTTTGTAAGCTACTGCTAGATCATTTGAACATATTTAGCAGCGCATTCTTGCAAGTTATAACAGAAAAAATCCATAAGAGGAAAAATTCATGGCATTTTTTTATCATTATGTAAAGCCACTATATCTCAAAATTGTGGTGGCTACTGCTAGATCATTTGAACCTGTTAGCAGCAAAATCACGAGTTATGATTGAAAATATTTCATAGAAACTTCAAAATGTTAGCTTTCTTTGTTTTCTCTGTGGAAACTTCGAAATATTTTAACTTGTAGAATGATTCTATTTGTTAATATTGACCTGTAGCAGAATTTGGAAGCTGGAAAAATGGTTCAGAAAGGAATTAAAATATTCCATGTACTAGAGACCAATTTCTTCTCAGTTTGGCCATTTTCTATGATACTGCTTGTAGCTTTTCATCTGGTAGATATTAAGAGTGTTCCTTTCTTTGCTTTAGCATTTTATTGCTAAAATAATTTGTCAATTCACTTTATATATCAAGCCATGGCATAAATTCATTTCCCCTTACCAGCCCCACCCCTTTTCATCTAGCACTAATGAGAGCTGACCATGTTTCCATTTAGTTCTTGTTAACAGGATTGATACAATCAGACAAACAAATTCATTTCGGCTTCCTCTGCTATAAGCTTAAATATATCTCAAGTCAGTAAAACTCTTGAATTGTTTCTGCACTTACACTCAATTATATATGCTAAAGTTGTTTCTGGCTATGGGCTTATGGATATCGTTTTCACTTGTGTCCAGCTACCTTGCTCTATGGTTCAATTAAGGTAGTCTTACAGAGTTCTCAGGGCAGAGGACATACCTGATTTTAAGATATGTTGGTGCTGCTAAGAGTAATCTATCACTCATAAGGTTAAATATTGAGATCAATTTTCATTGTCAAGATACTTGCAAAAGTTGATTGTATGAATCAAATATTTCATTGGAAACATCTAAGTGCCAAACACTAAGCTAGTCTCTTCTTCTAAGTAGCAGCTGCTACAAATTCCTCAAAATTATATACATCTTTTTTAGTGCAAATTGCCGCTGGCCTTGATTAGCCTCCTAGTTTCATGTGCCTGGAAACATAATCCCGAGAAAGAGAGTGCTGTTACCTAAGAGATGCTGCAATTAAAGTATAGCATACAATCGATATAATGTTGCTCTCATAAATAAAATAAAATAATAAATTGAAAAGGTTGCTTATAGTCTAACAAGTAAACTGCAATTTAATTGGTAAGTAACATCTACCATTCTGATATGACTGAAACTGGTGTTTACAGACAACTTGCTGCTTACCGAAGATCAAAAGTCTGTCAAGCTAATTGATTTTGGCCTTGCCAGGGAAGAATCTCTAACAGAGATGATGACTGCAGAAACAGGAACATATCGCTGGATGGCTCCCGAGGTTTGGAACTTATCATTTCTTTGTATTATTTTGAAACTTTGAATCCCTTCTGTTTGGATAACATATAGTGCTGCCAGAATTGTGTGTTAAACCCCCCCCTTAAGTTGGAACTGCTAACTAAGGTTTAATGGGTGCAGCTGTACAGTACTGTAACTTTAAGACATGGCGAGAAAAAGCATTACAACCTTAAGGTCGACGTCTATAGTTTTTCAATTGTTCTCTGGGAGTTGATAACTAATCGCATGCCCTTTGAGGGTATGTCACACTTGCAGGCAGCATATGCAGCGGCTTTCAAGGTAAAGAAGATCATTTGCCTGGAATTTGACTATACATTCAATGTCAGGTTTTAGTCTTGTCTGACGGCCTGAAGGATTAGGTAAAGTAGGATAGAATTAAGTGGATTGTTGTCTTATGGGAGCATTTCAGTTAAAGGGGTAATACTTTCATACATGCTGGGGCTTATCATTTTAGTGTTTACTTGCATAAGGGTTTAACATGTTAATGCTTCAATCTGATACTATTATCTGATTGATGTCAATGTATCAGCAAGTGAGACCCGATCTTCCTGAGGGCTTGCATGAGGATCTGGCATTTATTCTGCGGTCTTGCTGGGCTGAGGACCCAAACATCCGGCCAAATTTTGGACAGATCATCCGAATGTTGAATGCCTTCCTGTGCGCTCTTCCGGAACATCCACAACCTTTACTGGCTACAAAGAGCAGTGAATCTCTAAAAGGATCACCTAATTCTAAGTTGTCGAGAGGAAATTCATCAGAAGATCACAGAATAGTTACAACTGCCAAAGCAAAGAGGCGGTTTTCTTGTTTTGGTCAATGCTTTTCCTTTGGAAGTAGTGGCACTTAGTGCTAGTGAGTTCAATCAAATGCTTGAGATGTTGACATGTAGTACTGTATATTCTACATTGAGAAATCACAGCACAAACTTTTGGGGTTCACCTATGATTCCATGTTCTATGGTTATGCTATAAGAGGCACTACAGGATACTGGAAGAGTTACAGTTGAAAGAAATTATAGAGCCTGCAAATTTCTAGAGTACTTGGAGATTTAACATTTCTCAGTGCTTGAGATTCATCCTGATCTGAGGACAAAAAGGTGGAACATTGTGCAATTCTTGAGCGGTAATCATATAATCAACTTGTGGATCAATTGAAATTGCTATGCAAACAGGTATGAACCATGAAATGACTCCATCTTTAGGTGTTATTTGATCATGCTTTACAGTGGCGGAATTGAAATTGTAGCAGTTTTGGATTGTATGGAATGGGTATGTATCATCTGCTATCAGAGCTAACCATGGTATATGAAAGTGGAATACCTTGTAAGGTCTTAAGTATAGTGGTGAAAACATACTCAGACTTCAGCACATGCCACTTGACCATAATTTTTATGTGACATGAAACATTTATTTTTATACTAGGCAATCCAGACCAGGTGGTCAATCTGATGTAATATACAGAATGGTGGTGAAGAGGATAGGACAAATTGATGGCTGAAGAGCTTTTTTTGACTTCTCATCTGAGCAGCAAAATTTACATGCGGACAAGATTTCTTCAGTTGTATTATTAATCAAAACACCTCAAGACTAAAGGAGATATCAAAGGCCTCTAGATGTTACCTCATGTATTGGTGCTAGTTGAAATTCTTAGACAGTGCTTGTCATCTAGCATTTTGATTTAAATAAACAACATTAAAGTTAAGATCTTTTTAGGGTATTAACATGGGACTTAAAACAGGTAAAGATTTCTTCCTCTGTAGATGGGAAGGTGTTTAGGTTTGTGGAAAGAGCTTTACCACTCCTTTCTAATGAGCAGCATGCCTTGATTTTATTTATACTGAGATGAAACAAGATTCTGTTCGATGGATTCTTTGTTTATACAGGCTATCCAAGACTGAAGAAGGTCAAACTCCTGTGCCAGGCACATTCATGGTACTCTTAAGACTGACAGGACTAAAACCTTGATCATTCGGGTGGAAGAATTCCAGGCTCAACCACTAAACCTCAACATGTGAACAAGATCATTGTTAGTCTTCTTGTGCTTTAATTGGGTTATGACAAGTGCCTTATCAATGTTCTACAAGTTCAAACAAATAATACTAGCCTAACTTAAATACTGCATAATAAATATGCACAATTTCAAAAATACAAATGATAAAAATTTATATTGAATATAAACATAAACACAAATTAACTGAAATAAATTCAGGAAAACGTTGGAAAAAAGTCATAAAATTTATTTTGAAGATAAACAAAACACATAATAAATATGCACAATGATAAATTGATTGAATATAATTTATTTTTTTAAATATAGATGTTAGATTTTATTTTGAATATAAATAAAATACATTATATTTTATGATAATGTTTAAATATTTACATGGATTTTTTTATCCGATTACGTAAGATTTACATAGATGCAATTCTTATGCAATCGAATCTAGACATCTAAATCTATTTAAATAAACAATATAGATTGTAGAAACTTGATATCATTAATGTTTAAATATTTTGAGAAAAGTTATATATCATCTAAATATGAGTTACCAATAACTATTATGAAGCATTGTTCAAAATAATAGGAAAATTATCTTGGAAATAGAAAACATACTTTAAACATTATAAAAGAGGATATTTTAGGACTTGATTATATTGACAACAATAGAAATTGACAGTAAAAAAGCAATTGAATCTAAGCTATGTCTTGAGATTTTTGGAATAGTAGAAAACAATGATAAACATATTTTTTGCTTTGTTTCAGCTATAATCTCCTATAAGTGTAATAATTTACTGCTGTAAGTCTCTGAACTGTTCGACATAAAAACAATTAGATATTATTAGTATTGAAAACAAGTTATTCAATATTATTATATTATCGACAATATAATCATATAACATTAAAAGAGCAATTGAATACAAACTAATAGTACTTAAAATTTGTGAAATGATAATGAAAAAGATAAGCTTATTCTTCATTAAACTATAAAAAATACGATTTATTGCTGCAAATTTTTGAGAAAACCACAATTAGAAATCCTTGCCTTGCCATTTCTAACTTCACAAAGCATGCCTTCACTTACTCTTTTGAGATGATATGAAAGATACTGATCATTGTTATTTTATAAATTCAATCACCTAAAGAGAAAGCTCACCTAAGATCATCATAATAATGGTTATCTTTTTTAGCAGGATCAACAGAAAAAAGTGCAAGTTATCTTTTTTAGTGGGTATCAATAAAAGAAAAGTGCAATTTTGATCAAGAGGCAAACACTTTAAATGCTTTGATCAAGAATTTGACAGTAAAAAAACCCTATTTACTTACAGATTGAATAGTAACCTGCCATGTCAGCAGGAACTATCAACATACAGTCTTGTCTTGTCTGCCAAGATATTCTTAGCAACCCATCAAGATTTTATGGGTTACAGTATAAAGAAAAAACAACAGTGTTTGTCCGATTCCCTTACCCGGACAGGTGATATGCGATGACGTGGCATCTTAATGAACTCAAAAGCATGTAAGAAGCTTCTGGTCATTCTTTGAACAAGTAGGAATTCCAGACCAATATGTTTAATATCTAGAAGCATCACGTGTTAAACGTGGATTCTAACGTGATGCCAAACCCCTTAATGATCGATTGAACTACAAGAAATATAGGTCGGTATTGACCAAGTTTTCCAAAATACTAGATTCATATGGTCGGTTTTGTGAAGAAATTGGATGGTTCTAATTTCTTGTAGTTTTGACCTTTTTGCAGATTTGTGTTTGGGATTCAAATTAAATCAGGCTACATAATGAAGTCTTTTTAATTAGATTTTTTATTAAATGATTGGAAGTTGTGAACAATTTGTTTTTGATGTTAGGTAATTGTATTTTTTTTAATAAAAATTAAGGATTGCGGGGTATTTTTTAAGTTATATATTTTGTGGTGTTAAGTTATTGTTAAGCATGAATAATTGAAGAATGATTTTAATCAATTTTTTTTTTATGTTATGTCATAATCAAGGGTATGAATAATTAAAGTTGTACAAATAATCGAATTTTTTTGATTAAGAGTTAAGGATTGATGGATACCTACTCTGTCAAATTTGATGAGGACATGATCTTAGTCACATCCCTTACGGTGTCAAGGGGAGATATTCAACAATAGTTGTTTCTAGTAAACTTTTTGTGAACCAAACAACTTTAATAAACTAAAAATGACTCTTAACATATTTGTAAAATTTTGACTAGCAATTTTTATTTTTTTAAACATATGAAAACTAAAAGTGTATTTAATAAGATTATCAAACCTATGTATTTTAAGAGTATTTTTTTTATAGAATTTAGAGACAATATAATGGAGAAATTCATTTTTTTAACGAGTGTTATAGCATATAAGAAATTAAACTACATTTGCATACAAGTGTTTAAGATTATCTTAGTAAGTGAAATTGTATATAATGGTAGGGCTTAAGCTATTTTAGAAGGGTAGACTATGAGTATAAAACTTTTGAGTATAGAAAATGTTTTGATAATATTTTTTAGTTAAATAAATTTTTTTTAAATATTAGAATTATCAAAATTAATAATATTAATTATGATAAACACAAAGTTAAATGAAAATGTAAGATGTTTTCAATTAACTAAAAATTAGTGGAAGTATCAAGGTTTACATGTAGATTGGTAATAACTATTATTTAAACTTTATAAGAGAACTATTGTCAATGTTCACTCTTTTTCCCATTTAACAAGCATAGTTGAATGTTCTAAATGTATTACTAGTTAGAATGGTTTAGCCTTCTTTCATTATGGAAGACAATTTTTGGATAGACAAAATGTTAGATTTTTTTAGAGTTTCACTCCTTGTTTTGCCAAGTGTTTTTTACTATTTTATAATTTTTTAAGTTGTTTCTTGATGTTGTTTACTTGTTTAGCAATATATTTGTTTGTTTCAAGGGTATCCCACAATAGGCATAATAAATTCATCATCTATAAAGAAATGTTAAAGTAAATAAATTAAATATGGACTTCATGAGGATAAATTATATCAAGAAGATAACCAAATATCTAAGTTTTCCTAAATGTTTAATGATATTTATTTTACAAGATTCAACCATTAAATTCTAAGAAATAATTATTGACCAAATAAAACAACATTCCAAGAAAGGTTAAATCTGAAGATCACAAAAAGAGAGAGGGAGAAGAAAATTGTAGACCAAATTTTGCGAGTAGAGGAGCAAAGCTAGAAAAAAAATGCTTGAATGATTCATTGTGCTTGCAAAAAGGACAAAGCTAAGGGGCAAGCAACAAGAAGCAAAGTCAATTACTAATTAGGAATTTATAGTGTAAGAGTTTACAGACATTCAATTGGGCCTCAAAATCGACTTTAGACTTCCATAGGTGAGCTCAATGAGGGACATCCACTTGGTATTTGAAACAAAGAAATACCACTTAGAGTTTGGTCATTGATCAAGTTGCATTTTGGAAGAAGTGATTTATAAGTAATTTTAGGCAAAAAGATGAGAAAGTTGCTTCCATCAAGCGAAAAGTAGATAATTTGAGATATGGATTCAAATTCCTCACCTCTTATATCTAATGTACCAAATTAATCCAAATTGATAACTTACCTCTTACCCTTGTCAAAAGGTTTAAAGGAAAAACCCAACCTATAAGGTTTTTTTTAAATAATTTAAAATAGAGGCTTCTATTAAGCAATAATTTTTTTATATAGATGTGTATGTGAGAGAGAAAGAAAGGGGGCAACACTCTATAAAAGAATCATAAATAAAAATCTTTAAATAGTAGAATTTTTGTATTAAGCAAGAAAATAAAGATTAGCAATATTTTTCTTAAAGATTTCATTATATAAGATATTATTTTGTCTTTCATTTAAAATAATAAATAATAAGGATTATTTGTTTTATGTTTTTTTGGATATGGGTTATTCGGGGTTTTAGTCTTGTCCAAGTCCAAAGAGACCACATGTGGGGAGATGTCTTCCCAATGGCTTTATCATCAATACCATTGTTAGGGGGGCTCAATCCACAATGCATTATCACCTTGTTTAAACCTGTAAGTTCAATGGCCCAATAAAGGCTCACAGTCTATAAGCACAACTACTCTAGTGAAGACACACATCCTACAAGCATATTAGCTCAATGGAGACACATGACTTATCTAGTGGAGATTTGAATCTTGATGACCATCATAACAATGTTATGACTTGACCACTACACTATGTCTTTATTAACTTTATCTTATAAATTATATTTTAATATATTTTTTAAAACTATTTTACAACAATATTTTTACATAACTACAATATAATATTCTAAAAATATTAAAATGAAATTAAAATTAAAATAATTAGAATTATTAAATCAAATAATAATTAAATATTAATTACGAAATCTTTGTAACATATAATAATAGTAATAAAAAATTAAACATTATTAGAAATGTTAGATTTCAATGTATAACATTTAATGAAGAGATTGATTGAAAAGATGTTTATTATTACTTTTACTAAAACTAAATAGATACTTGACCATTTATTAAAAAGGCATTTTAATTCATTACTAAATTTGTAAGAATTAATTTAAACTATTATAAAAATCTGTTAAAAACAAAACGAGGGATCATAAGAAACGTGAGCATTAGCTAAGAGTGTAATTATGGAATCCCGACGATATCTGTTTGGTAGGTTAAAAGAGAGCTCGTTTTCTTTTCAAAGTATTATATGATTGTTTTATCTATCCATTAAATTAAGTATATTCTCCTCAATGATTACCTTCTATGATACGACTTCTAGAAAACGCCACCTCAGCTCATGTTCAAATTTTAATGAGGGAATATGCACCACCCAGTATAATTGTGACACTAAATTCATCTTTCACCATGCTCATCATTTGCTGTCTATATGATGTGATTTTAGAGGAGAAAAGTGTATATTTCTCCTTTTTTTTTATATATTATGTTTATTTTAATATATGTTTTGAGATATATATATGTAGTATTTAATTTGAATCATTTATGTATAAAGATTGAGTGAATAATATGAGAATTATTATTATTTTTAACTTTTAATAATATGTATATATATTTTCTATTTGTATCTCGTAGTTGTGTTTAATGTTATCATTCTGTGTCTTAGACAAGATCAATCATACAATTGTAATCACCTAATTTAAAATTTACTTCTTGACCTATTTTGGTAAAATCAAATTCAAAAATATGATTGTTTCTTGTTGGTTTGCAATATAAGTTTTTTGAATTAGGGTACATAGATAGTCTTATTTAAAGACATGCTCTAGGTCTCTAAATTGTATTTTGATGACTCAGAGGTATCCCCGGACCATGACAAGACAAGTCACTTATTGTAACAAGGAATGATTATACATAAATCATTAGAGTGTTAACTCACAAACCATGAAAGCATTAGGAACATAATTAAAGTTTGACTCAACATTCATTAAGGATTATTGTTGAACTATCATCTTCTACATTGTGAAAAAAATGACATGGGAGTTGACTAAGGGGCAAGGAAGATTCATAACTTTAACCTTGTATAGTAAGCCCTAGAGGGACTCCTCAACACTAGTGTGTTAGAAATTAGAAATTAGCTGAAGACAAGCATAAGTCTATAAGTGTAGGGAATAAGATCACAAAAAATGATGTCATCATTAGAATCAATAAAAATCACATCCACAATTTTATCTAGAAACATAGAGCAATGAGATCAATTCAATGTAGTTGCTTGCACACCTTCCTAACTTCTTATCCAATTCATGAATGCCACATATCACATCACAATGAAATAGTTATGCAATCTCTTTCCCCTCTCTATTTTCTATGTATTTTATTTTCACATAATATGACTTGGCTCTTTATATTAATTTAGGTCCAATTTGTATCAATTGAACTATCATTTGTTAGGCCTAGATTAATGCTTGTAGGGACCTTAATGAATCCATTTAAGATTTACTTTCTTCCCTACATTTTGGTGAACTCTTGACCTATCATATACTCCCTGGGGTTTATCCTTACATTTTCACCCTTCTATTTTTGTTGATACCTTATATGATATTTCTAATTGAATTTATCTTCATTTTAGCTATAAGATAATAAAGTATCCTTCTTATTTTGACTTTTATTTCACCTAAAGTTGGCATGCCTTTCACCCATAAGTTTCCTTTATTATTTTAGGGTTTTGATCTTATCACCACCATTGTTTTCAAGTCTAGGGGAGAGGACCCGGTAGTTGTGCACCCTAACTTCACGCTTCTCAAACTCCTACGTGGAAATTTCAAATCACTCCCAATTTTTTATAGCAGCTTACTTGGCAAGTCCCCTGCTTATAACTAAGGTTTTAGGGCCACATCATCAAATATAATGCCACATCAGCATGCTTTTTGCCAAGGTGTCCAAAAAAGCCCAAAAAAAAAGTGAGACCAATACTTGTGAATTCACAACATGTTTTATTGAGCGCTGATGTGGAATCAAATGATTGGTTGCTTTTTAGATCAAAGGAATACATTTTGTTTAATTATGGGTAGTCATCATCAACACTAACAATTTTAAAGTCACAACTATTGGTCTAATATTGATAAAAATATTGGGCATTATATAAACAACTACTATCACAACTATTGAAACATGCTTAGGTACTAGGTCCTCTCCCCTATTTTTTATGATATTTCTCATTTTATTTCAGATCTACAACTTATTTATTTATACTTCCTTTATCCATAGATGATACACTTGATTATTAGCATTTTACAATAGATTCTTCCCAACCATTATCCCTAGCCTCTATTTATACCTAAAGTAAGGATTTTGATGTATTTTTACAATTTTGTTATAGCTGATCCATCAATTATTGATGACTCGACTCCTTTTTCCAAAATGGTAGTGCTATGTGCTCCATGCCTACTCGTTTGTATTTTATGTGACCTTTCATCTTTCATGGAACTTGTTATTTTTATCCCTTCTATTATAGATGCCCTTGTAAACTTCGCATATCCATTCACTTCAAATTGATCGTACTTCTCATATGGGTAGTGTTCATGATGATGATCTTGATTTTATTATGGCTAGTGATGTACTTAGTGCTAATGATTCTTCTATTGCTAGTGATAATATTTTGACATCAAGTCTTTCCCTTCCTTTCATGCCATATCTAATAAAGAGAACTTAGATGGTCACATGTATGGTATGCCTTTGTTATACCCACATCCACATGATGCTTCTTTATTTGATGATGTTCATACTCTTTAATAAACTCATGTGGGTTCCCTGGCTTGCGTGGGTATTCCCCTAGCCAATAATGGTATTGTTCATGTTCTTAATACAAATATTTCCAATTAATACATGCCAATTAATAATAGCTTGAGTCAATTCAAATAAAATAGACATATTTGAAATAAAGTGGACTAAAATGAACAATTTTTAATGTGGACTTCTAACTAGGTGAATATCTTGTTAATTATATAAGAAATTGTGGGCTTCGTTCTAAATGGACTTAAACATTTATAAGTATAAAAACTATCCAAATAAATGTGACATTAACTTATTCTATATATAAAAACAATTCAAATTGTACGTATTCCTAATATAAATATCAAAACTACAAATTCAATTAGAAATATAGTTTTATTAGTTGTGTTCTTTTGTTATTTAAATTCAAGATATCAATATTAAAATACTAAAACTATAAACTCAATTAGAAATAAAATATTATTGATTATATTTTACCATCATTTAAATTTAAGCTATTTATATTAAAATATCTAAATTTTATAAAAGTTCTTTAGAAATAAAATATTATTAATTGTGTTTTATTATTATTTTAAATTCAAGCTATTAGTTTCTAGTAGACTTTTTTTAATTTTTTTTCTTTTTTTTAAAAAAAAACTATTACTATATGTCCCATTGTGAAATTTTTGAACCCTCATTCATAATACAATTTTAAAACTATTTTTTAAATATAGAGTATATGAAAAGTCAATTGCTCACAACAAAATATTTGATAGATTTATTAAGGTCCTAGAAATACCAATTTTATAATAGAGAATGTGTGAAAGCCCATAACCATGTCAAGATAAAATACTTATCCACTCCAATGCTTACAATAAATAGGCACACATCATTCTTCATATTAAATTATTCTTTCACAAATTTTAGGTCAACTAATTTGATCTCAAATTGAGAGCAAGTTATTTTGATGTTAAAATTTTTTTAAACATAATCAAATTTATGGTATTCTTATTTTAAGACATCAATTAGTGTGTGAAAAAATTATATTATACTTACAAGAATAAATGTCACAAATTAAATCATGATTTAGAGTATCATACATATGTTTTTCTCATCTTAGTATAATATAATGAACTTTACAAAGAAAAAATATTAATCATAGAAATATTAAATAGTCCTAAAAAATAATACTACAAACTAGTTCTTAGTTAATCTTGAATATAAAGGTGAAATATATATCCATTCCAATACTTACAATATATAGCTACACCTCAGCCTTCATATTAAACTATTCTCCCACATTCAAAATGGTTTCAAACTTCAAGTCAACTAAAACTATTTCATAGTAAGAGTTGGGATATTTGGTGTCAATTGAAACATAATTTGATTTATAACAATATTATTTTAAAATATCAATTGATGCTTGTGGTAAAAAATTTACACCTAAAAAGAAAAAATTTCACAAATTAGATCATGATTTGAAGCATGATAACTATTTATTTGCCATCTTCATACAATATAGTGAACAATCCTACAAGATGCAAATATTAATAATATGAAAACATTAAATCACTAAAAAATAATACTACAAATCAAATCTTAGCAAATCTTGAATACAAACAGTCTTGTAATATACTATTTCTTTTTTTAATTTATAAAAGATGTAATTTTTAAAATTCCTTTATTCTTCAATACAATAGATTTTATTGCATTGTAATATTTCATTAGTTATTATTTAAATTTTATTTAGATATAAATAAAAAATTAAAAAAATCATTGATGATATTTTATTGAGTTTTAGCTATGATATTGTTTTTCTTCCTCCTAATAATGGATCACTAAGTGCGATCTAAAATAATTATACAAAAAATTATACAATTTGATCTCAAAATATTCTCATTGATAAAGATAAATGAAAATGAATAGATATGTTTATTTACATAAATTTTCAAAATATAATTCAATAGCTTCTTTCATAGTCCTTGATCATTGTTTTCTCCATTCTCTTGGCTTTCTTCTCCATTTCCAAGGCTGCCAACTCATCTTACTTCTTGTTCAAGGACTCCTAACCTTTCTTTGGTTTCGTTAAAAAATTGTTAAGATTTGGTCAAGTTTAGCCATATGATTTGTAGATTGTCAACTTGAACCATCATGACTTCCTCAAGGGTTTATCCTTGTTCGCACCATGTTTGCTCCTACTTTGTAATTTCAATTTACTTGATTTCTCAACTTATTGTTATAATCTTATTTCCAAGATTCACAAAACATTGTGATCAACATTTCAAACACAAAAAAAAAGACCTTTATTTATAATAATGGATTACACATCCTTGTTACATAATCCTTTTAAGGGTGACTCATCACTATCAAACTAGAAATAATATTCGATTTTTTCTTCACCCTCAAAATCTAACAAGGCAAACTTTGAGGAGGGATGTACTCACATGTACTCCTCATTAACTTCCTTTGGACTAAAAATGGTACATTGCGACCACATCCAAAGGGCCAATTGCAAACCACTGGTGGTTCCTTAGGTTTGACTTGAATATTTGAAGAGAATTTTTTCTTTTCCACCCATTTCTTTTTCTCCAATTTGATGTGCTCAAGGGCATCAAAAGTGTTTTGGAGTAAAAAATCCATGCTTCTCCTTCATAACTCACAACTTTATCAGTTTTGGTTTCTTGGCCTTTCCTCTCTTCTTCCAAGCCTTTGATCCACCCATATTTGCATTTAAGGCACATATTATATTATCTCACTGACAACTTGTGTATGAAATAAATATTATATAAGAGTTATCTTATTGATAACTTAAGTACGGTAGGCTCATAAGCCCTAGTGTTTAAACTATATTCTAATGACAAGTCATGCATTGAGAGAAACCATGAAAAAGTGTACAAAAGCTTATCATCTTAAGTTTCTTTGAAAATAGAAACATAAGTGTCTCATAAGAAAAGAGAGATGCAAGAACCTCCACTTAAGACTAATTGTCATTTCGTAAAAAATGTATACACTTAAAATTTTAGAAGGAACAAATAGAGTCTAGTCATCTATGACACATACGTTGGCTATTGTTGTAAAGCTAAAAAATTGTTGAAAAATAAGCTACATGACAATAATCTCATCTGGGCTTTACAATTTTTTTAACAAACTATATAAAAGTGTTCTTTTAGAGGAATTCTTGTTAAAATTTAAGAACACAATAAGTCCTCTAGGATATCCATGAAATGATATTTTTTATCCATGTAATGAGCTACATGTAATTTTATAATTTGTGGGTAGTAATAAATAATTATCAATCAGTTGGTCAAAATCAATAACCATAAACTACCATAATCTTAGTGTGTTTAGGAATCTAAGGGCCAAGAATTTAAGGGCTACATTGGATATAGATAGGCCACTCATGCAACACATATAACTCAAAGGTGAAGGACTCGTGTGGAACCCACAATGTATTTCTATAAAAAAAAATGACCTTAGTATACCAAAATTAGATGCAAATGACTTTGACAAGAATCCAATTAACTCCCCATGCATCATTTCTCTCAATTTTCATGCACTTTTATTGTCTCACTCAAACTTCATGCTCACTCATTTCCAATTCCATCTCATTAGATTCAACTGCCTCATTACTTTCATTCTAGAATAAATCCAAATGAAAGATGGTTCATTGGTCTACCTAGTTCCATAATTTTAGTTTCTACATGAATTGGGAAGATGTGTTTGGCTACACAATATTGTAATTTATTGGTCTAATAATAAATAAATGCCAACAATAATTACCAAAAAGATTGGTCATCCTCATATTTTATAGAAATCTCATAAGTACTTTTCTCCAAGGTGGGTTGATTATAATAAATTTGATCAAGCCTTATCCTACTGGATTGGGTGTTGCATGGCACCATATGCATGTTGAATAGGCTTGATCAAACAAATGCAATTTAGGGTATTGTTTATTATGGTAATTTGTATTCTAGCCCAAAAGTGGGAGACGTTTATGTGCTTTAAGCCAAGGTGTAAATCATTCTAGAGATCTTGCAGTGCATGCATACCATCCCATTCAATAGTTATTTATTGTTGCAAGGTGTGTGTCCTTGGTCTCCTTGTGTTGTGCAACACAACACTCAGGTTCATGACATGGCTTAGTCACCTCCTGTGGATTCATTAACTTTGGCAGTTGTATCAGGCATTAATAGGCTGATATTTTGGTGCAACGACAACCATCTGTGCAATAATTGGTATTAGAGCCTAGGTCACGGGTTCGAACCCCTCACTTGTGTTAGGGGATTGTTGCTAGGTGTGCACCCTTGGTCTCTTTGTGTTGTACAACACATTACTTGAGTTGTGGCATGGCTTAATCGCCTGTCATGGATTCATTAAATCTAGTGCTTGTATCGAGCATTAACATGTCAATCTTTTGGTGCAATCACAACTATATGTGCAACATTTAGGCCTCATAGGGGTACTCAAATAGGATATAGTAAAGAACCCCAAACTTGATTTATTCATGAATTAAGGAAGTGAGATAGACGGGTACATATTTTTTTTAAATAATAAATTAGCCTTGTAAAATGTGTTACTATTTTATTAACTATTAGAAAAAAAGAGAAATTATAAAGAGTACAACAAACAATGAGACCATATAAATGTTTAAAGAAAATAATCAAGAGCCATGTGGTGGCTAGTTTGAGTGGAAGGTCTAGTTTCAATGTAAGGAATAGATTTGTTCTTGATAGTTTGGAGTGTATTCTCAAGGCCTTATATTGTTTGTACATCATCTATACACGAGTTAGTTGATCCATTTTAGTTAAGCAGTTCATTCAATTGTATTATTGAAACAAAAATGCCTTATAATAGTGAACTGAAAGTCCATCCAATCTCAAAAATTAATATTAGATAGTAAAATTCAATTTTGTTAAATTCATAGTTTATAAATTTTTGCAACCTCGCACCAAGTTTTACTTTTATTATAAACTCATCTTTTATGGATATATATTGTAAAACTTAAGTGCTTCCATAACTTTAAAGCAAAAAAATAGTAGGTAGTTTCATTTGTACTTTGAGTATTGTAAATAGTGATCAAAGTAACAAATAGGTGCCTTCAATTCTCATTGTTGCTTATGATTGAACTCGCATTTTCAAAAAAAAAAAATCATTTAAAAATGATAGAAAGTAATTTCATCTCTATTTTTAATAGTCTAAAAAATGACCAAAATGTCAAATAGGCACCTTCAATCCTTATTGTCGCTTATGATTGAACTCACAGTTTCAATATTTGTTTCACTTAGAAGTGTTCAAATACAATTGGCAAGCTGCCCACATCCAAATACATGGAACCATTGATTAAATTCTTCATGGAATAACTAGTTGGTACTTTAAAATTGTATTGCCCTTAAAGAAAATGTTTTTTAGACTAGTGAATGATAATATATAAGTCAATTATTTACACATTGTACTACCAAAATTTTACAATATATAAACCAATTACCTATAGATTATTATTATCAAGATTATACAAATATGTTCAATGTACCTCACCAAAAAGCAATGTTCATCCCTTGTTTATTATACTTTATATCATACTTCAAATTTAAATTAAAAAATATTGCAAGATAAAAAGATTCGCACCAAAAAGCAATACCCAACCCTTGTTTATTGTGCTTTATATCATACTAAGCAATACCCATCCCTTGTTTATTATGCTTTATATTATACTTCAATTTTAGATTAAAAATTTCTGCAAGATAAAAAAATTCACACCATGAAATCTTTATTTTATCTTTACAACCAAATAAAATGTTCTGCATAAATAAAATATATTAGAATTGAGAATATAATAATAATTAAATACAATGATAAATAAGTACAAAACTTAAATAAATTTAAAATACTCAGCTACCTGTCAAGATTTAAATAATTTACCAGACTTTTACACAAAACAGTAACACTTGTATACTGATCATTGCACTAAAAAAGTTATGCCATACACATTACTAGAGATGGAAAAAAAATTGAGAGTGGGCCTCTCCAATGATGGAGTGGGGCATAATGTGAGGACTGTTCCATGAACCATCTCTTTCATGGAAACTTTTTGTCAAGAAGACATTACAGAAGATAAGATTATTCAATCCATAAAGCATTTCTGGAGGAATGAATGTGTCTCAGGGAAGCCAAGTGTCGAAGGATTTGTTGTTTGTTTCTGTGGTAGGCAGGTTTCAGAAATCTCTGAGAGGTATTATTGGTTTGGAGAATCCAGATGCATTTGTTTGGACAAGAAGGTTCTACCAAACATGTAACCAACTCTTCATATTTCACATCAGTCTGTGTCAAATCCAGCAATCATTGCTCAAGAGAAAACAAATGCAGTGGTTGAATCTCTCTGGTGTGTGTCCGTATTGACTGTCTGAGATGTAAATTATTGTCCTCATTCTAAAAACTCACCACCCATCAACTCAAGCTTATAAGAGCATTTTTTCTTATGGAGGGAGTGTAGAAAGGAATAACACTCTACTAAAATTACTAGTAGCATGTTAGGTTCTTGTGACTGTCAATAGGTATATTTAATGTGGTAATGTGTAATCTCTCAAACGATCATTATTGTAATGGTGACTTCTTTTCTTTTTTTAATGTTTTTAGGTCTGTTTTGATTAGATTGTTTTTAGTAATAATTAATATGAAAGTTGATGTTTATTTTGATGAGATTGAATGTATAGAAGTTGTTAAAAAAGATTGTCTTCATTTTATTTTATTTTAATATTATTTGAAGATATGGTTTGGATTTGCGAACTTTACTATTTATTATTATATTTTAGATTTTTGTGAGTGTTGAAGTGATTTGGATCAATTCTAAATGTACAAATTTGAATCCAAAACTTTTAAATTTATTTTTTATTAAACCCACTTCCTCCTAGGTAGTCATTATAAATTGGTTAAAGTGGATTATTAAAAATTATACAATGCTAGGGTTGTGTATAAAGGGACACATATTTATTCATTTCTAACTATTAGGACATGCTAAGTTATCATCAAGAATCATTTATAGGAGAGCATCATAGCAATATCATAGAGCATCATAATTGTATTATCAATTTGTGTCATCATTTTGTGTATATTTTTGACTTAAATCTTTGTCCATTATCATTAAATTGCCCTACCTAGGTTTTTGTTCAAAGGATAATTAATTCTTGTTTATCAACCTCTTCCTAGATACCAACCCTCTTTAGAAATAGGCATGGCAAGCTAAGATGCATATTCAATAGTTGTCAATTTTCTATTAGTTCATTTCCTTGCATTAGGATCATTTTAATGCATGGAGTTCATGTTATGTCAAGACAAAAGAACATGGTCTAGAATAGAATCTTTTGTATGCATGGAGTTCATGTTATGTCAAGACAAAAGAACATGGCCTAGAATAGAATTGCAATATTATTTTATATTATATATTACTATATGTATACAAAGAACAATTTACATTCTTATTTGTAGGCAATGAAGAACATTTTGATTAACTGGTAAATGAAAAATACCTAAACTAAAAGTTGATTAGATTAACCTAATCAACCCATAAATATTTACATTTTTATTCTTCTTTTAATATGAAGGTGTTATAGTTAAACCAATCAGTCCTTTGAACTACTCAAACTTTTACTAGCCAAGCACTTTAGTGAGAATATTCATTTGTTGATATGAATTTTTTTTTAAATAGGTTCAAATTCTACCATAATATTGATGTTATCAAAAAACTCATGTTATCTTCTTGATTGAATTGAGCTTGTTGCTTTGACATATCCCAAAATTTTTTATTAGACTAATCCAGTTACCTTGACAAGTCTTATTCTTTTTAGTTAGATTGACCTTGTTACCTTTATAGATTTCAAATCTACTTTTTTTCCCATTTTTATGTTGCTAGACTTGTTTTGCCCATTTTTATGTTGAAATTTTTTTATCAATTTTTGTGAAGAACCAGGCTTAACTTTTTTGTTCTCAACTTTGCCAATTTTATAAGGTCTCAATTTTTTGTTGGAGTTATTTTTGCTTTTTTGTAAAGACCTGAGTTGAAATATTAGTTCTTCCATTTTCTAAGTGGAAGCTTTATCATGGTCTGACTTACATATATTTTTTCTCAAATCTAATGACTCGAGTTCTACCATTGGTCATCTCTTAAAATGATGAATTTTCATTCTCTAACCACCATTATACCATATCTTCAATGTTGTACTATGAATAATTTGAAGAAAAATGACTAATATATGAATGGGCTAATCGATAATATGAGAAGTTAGTCTCAAACTATTAATCAAGGACATCACTACAACATCATAGTTAAAAGTAATATATAAAATATGCTAGTCATACAGATGACATCTAACCAATTATAGCATGGTGCCTCACAATAGACACATGTACTCAACAAGTGCAATCAACACAACTAAGAGGAACATATACACATAAATTTTCCACCAGTAATATATATTCAAAATGTTACAAACATCATCAAATGCACTACAATATCAAGTGTAATCATTAGATGTGTTCATAACATTTGGAATATAAATACACCAACCATAGCCTCAAAAAATTATGGCTAAAAATGTGACAAACTTTAAATACATCAACAATGACATTCAAGAAAAAAAATTGCACAAAGCATTTGAAGTGCACATAACTATATCATCTTTATGAAATCTCCACTCAAATATTGCATACACATAAGATTCCCCTATGGTCTAGATATGAGAGGAGAATGGAAACAAGGTCTCCCTAATGGAGAAAGAGTTGAAAGCATATACCTCCTTGAATGGGAATATGTCAAATCAACAACTCATATCATCATGTGAAAATTTATATAAATAGATGCAAAAATCAATGATGCCCTTGAAAGTTTTCATCATGAGTCTCCACTAAGTTTCACTTTCAATTTTTCAACTTAGCCAAAAGAGTATGGAAGCCACCCTTTTTTATTTTCAAGTTACAACTCAACTAAATAAGAAATGAGCCTAAATTGTTCTATTGAATCAATGATTGAAATTTATCAAGATCCAAAGCCTCAAATAATTGTAATACATTAGGATGGACCAACATCATCATAAACTACTTATCCAGCATACTCAAAAAATCACATCACTTAGCAAAAATGTGATATTTTGCATAAAAAATATCATAATCGATATCCCGGTTAGAATAGGAATTTGTTGGAACAAAAACAATACCATCAACACAAGTAGTGGATTAAAAATCACTTTATGGGAACCAAATTCAATTCTATAATCGATCCTCTCAATAAGTGATTGCTTATCAAACACACCAAGGGGCATCTCAAAAATATCAACATCAACATTATGCTGAATCAAGATGAACAACAACATCATCATTATGAGTAGGCGACTTATTATTGTCAATAATAGACTAAAATCTCCTATAAGATTTAGTCAACAAATAAATCTTGGATCTTCATTTAAAATGATCTATCCAACCAAAATGCACATGTATCATGGACTTTGTAGGTGAATCTCATAGATAATAATGTTTCATAAAATATGTGGGTTGACCACAAGATATACAAGTATGAAGTTCAAACAATTACTAGAGGTATGACCTTGACGTCCATAATGATAACAAGCTTGGACATTATTGGATTTAGTACATATTTATTTTGTTTGTTTTGACAGCTAAATTTTTTTACCTTTACAAGAATGACCAACAAGTGAAGACTCAACATGAAATTTATTCATAAGTCCTCTTAATAAAGTCGATGGGTTTCGAGTACTCTAGCATGTATAAGATTGAACAAAACCCTTATAAACAAGACCACATTTTTCTCTATTTGTTTTTTAAGATTCCTAGACTCTCACAATGGGTTTGGATTGTGAAACAATAGAATTAGGCACTTTTTCAAACTTAGATTTTGACATGATAGTCTTGGTTGTCTGTGATGTACGATTCTTATGTGACATGGGTTTTGACAAAATATTTTTTGACTTTAAAGACACAACATTTTTGTTCAAGAACGTTTTATTTTCACCTACCCTCTGAGTTGAATTGCTAGAAGAAGGAACAACACTGTTGATGTGTTTTTACTTAACAACTTTTTTCTATGTGATATTGTGTGTTTGGGTGTCTTGAAACTGATCTTATAACCTATTGATTTTTTCCACAATATCATGTATTGATTATAAAACTGCATAAACAAAGGTTTGTATTGATGCCAATATTTTGATATCAATATTGCCTCATATTGATTGTTTACGTTAATTAAAAATAACATGTCAACAATATATAAAATTGACATGATTACACACACATTTTAATTGGACACCATAAAAAATACTAAAAAAAATAAAAAAAATCATTAGATCTTCTACTTTGACCACTAACAATAGAATTTGACAAACACCAACAACAAAATTATCCCTTACGCCTCACAACTTTTTTTAAAAAAATACACCCTCCTTTAATTTTATCTTACACAATACTTCTTCATGAATGTCCACACGTTGAAAGAACTATAGTGTCAATAAACTCAAAGATGTACACCACTTAAATCAAACTCCTCCACATTGCATGTTTAAAGTCTTCACTTTCTATGAAAAAAAGGACATATTTTTAAGGAATTATTTCTGCAGTATAAGAATCATCTCTGACAGTCGTGCACATATTATTAAACAACAAACCTTTCGCTATAAATTAAACCGTGAACTTCATGTTTTTGTATATTTTTTTTTCAAGTGCAAAGCCTTTGAAATCATCTGTGTACCATACGTTAAAACAGTCTCCATCAATGTCACAGTTCACAAATAGGAATCACATGTTCATGAGTAGTTATAAAATTTTGTGATATAATGCCATCAAATCAGGTCTGCACGGATCTGCTTGGTGAAGATTATCACTGTTTTAAATGAAATAGGCAATTCAAGTTTGACACGTCTGGTCAGAGGCTGAATGGACATTATCTGAATTGAAAACTGAATGGTTTAATCTAACCTACCTGTAAAGATTAATATTTACAGTTCAGTTACCAGGCCCATTAATGGGTTCCAACCACTTTCATGCTTTGAGATGAAAGAAAAAGGAAAAATTGATCTAAAGTCTTTTCAGATTCTTTTGGATTTTTCTAGTTTTAGGTCGACCTTCAAAAATGGTCGTTCGACAGGAATGATAAATGCATCATTATTTCTAGATGAGGGACAATCTAATCCAGAAACGTGTGCAACATTAATCGATATGGATTGCGGAAACTTGATATCATTAAGTTCTTAGAGTTCTATGGAATGGTTTGGTTTCAAATTGTCTTGAGTCAGCTGAATTTTTTTGTTGTTGTCCTTTTTGGGTCGTGGTGTGAGGCTTGTGGGTTGTTTTCAACCCCCGGCTTGTATGCTAAATGTTAAAGTATTTTTGCTGCATGGTGGTCTTTGTTGATTTATTTCACGTTGGCTTTGTATAAGGTTTTGGGGTTCTTTCAAAACCCACCATTTAACCTCTATCAAACAAATAAAATATCAATAAAGTATTTCCAGTTCAATTCAGGTATAGATCTAAACTAGAGTGAGATATAGTCAATTTTCTTATTCTAGGACATTCATTTTGACAATTTAAACATTGATGAATCAATTTTCGACATCTTTTTTTAATGGGTGACCTCATCGTCAATATAAACACTCAATAATACACCCTAATAGGATTTGAACCTTGATGGCAAGAACAATAACACCACAACTTAACCATCACACTATGCCACTACTAGCAATTCTTGACATCTTTGATAGTACATTCCTCCATCTATTTTTCAAACTAATTATCATATTTAAATTATTTAAATTCTATAAATTCAATTTTACATTTGTTGGTTCAATCCAACTCTAAATTCTAAGTTTTAATTATTGTTTAATTATTTTCTCTATATAAATTTGTAGTGAAAGACTTTCATTAATGATATAAAATATATATTTAAGTGGTGTTCAATCAATATATTAAATTAAGTAATGATTTGTTTTGATTGATTTATATAATTTTTAATCAATATTGGCTCATATTGTATGAGTAGTGAATCACAACCATATATTTGTTAAGACCATGAGTGATCTATTTGATACTCGATATATCTTAAGTGATGCAAATAAGGATAGAACAGGTCACAATTTGTATACCACTACTTATAAAATAGGATGAAAAAATGTTTTACATGATTTATCCAAAATCAAGACTTGTATTAGACTAAATAGAATTCGCTTAATTAGTAATAGGGAAAATTTTGGAACTTGATAAGGATTTTGGATTTTTTTCACCACAAATCAACTCCTCCATTAATTGAATATTTTTTAATAATTTAATTATTTCACCATTTTCACTCATCGACTTTAATTATTTAATTAATTAATCATTTCCCTCCAACCTTTTTAATTGAATACTTTTTAATTATTTAACTATTTTTTATTTTTTTCTCATCCACTTTAATTAAATAATTTTAATTATTTAATTATTTCTTTAATTTTTCTTATCCATATTAATAAAATATTTTTTAATTGCTTATTTTACATCTTGCATTATTCTTCTATCCACATAATTGAATAATTTTTAATTATTTAATTAAATCTTGAATCATTCTTCCATCCCCATAATTAAATATTTTTTTATTATTTAACTAAAATTATGCATTCCTTTCATCCACATAATTAAAAAATAATTATTATTTTTAATTATCTAATTATTCCTCCAAAATTAAATAATTTTTTTAATTTATTTAGTTTGACTTTGCACATTCCTCTAAAAATAAATTAAATTGTTATTTTATTTATTTCTTAAATATATCAATTCTATCTTTATTCCTCTAACTCTAAATCTAGTGAGTTGACTGAAATACAACCTCAATTCATTCACTCACTTGGACCACTTCATCCTTTCATGTAGTCAGTCCTCTTATTCATGCAGGCACACAACTCTTCATCACAATCCCTCATCTTGACATATTTCACGTGCATGTTCCTCATGATCTCTCAACAATTTTCATCCATTGATCTCATCTCACATCCTAAAGTGTTGATCAAATATACCTGAAAGTTATAAAACATACATCATTTAGCCATTCAAACTCCTCCACAAATTTGACGAATCTTGCATTTATACTATATTTATTTTATATCACTTTTGCTAGCAAGGTTATGCTAAGTATTTGAGCAATCCACATATTATTAAAATAACATAATTTTACATCTTACAATGGAGTAAGGGTGGGTATTTTAGTGGAGGTAAAGTAGATTAGATTCATTTACGTTATTTGCTTTCATGTTTTCATTGTGTATGGACTTCATTGGGATTAGATCTTTTGATCTTTGAATTGGTTATTATTATTGCACAATCATTTCCATCTATTGAATCACTGATTTGATTTCTCCTATTCACATTCTAGTATGCTCGATGGAAGACACGTCCCTAATTTTAACATTGCATTATATTTCTTGAAGTGTTTAGGTTATAGGTTCATAATGGAGAAATTGAACCCAAAATGACACTTTTGACAAAGAAATGACACCTTTGACAGCAAACTGGTGCTTTTGATGATACTTAGGTGCATTTGATACTTATAGGCATGCATCTGATCTATTTTTTTTCTCTATCTACACATCTAGTTTTCACATAGTGGCGCATCTGACAAAAAATCAACACATTTGATCTTACTTTGGAACTTTTGATGCACAAAATGGTGCATCTAACAAGTCTAGTTTTCACAGAGTGGCGCATCTGATAGAAAATTAGCGCATGTAATCTTACTTTGGCACTTTTGATACATAGAATGACGCATCTAGTAGGTAAAGTGGCACATTTGATAGGTAAAGCTATGCTTTTGACTTTGTTTTGGAACTTTTGATACACATAGTGACGCTTTTTATTTAATGATTTGGATTTTACTAACCCTGATGTTTGCTTGATTTTTTTGGAACTAATCAATTTGTGCAACTTGGCAATCACTGGGAGAAGACTGGTAAAAATAAACTATTGATGAATTTGGTGTTGTAAATTTCAATTTCATTGATATTTAAGTAGTTACACACGTTTTTGGGTTTTAATTAATTAATCTTGTATGTCATTTTTGGTAAACTTCTAGTGTATATTCTCTCTCTTTGTGCCTAGTGCAAACCTGGAGATCAAAAGCACTATTTGTTCATATATCATCTACTACACTGAAGGAATATTAGTAAAAAATGATCTTTCCTTCAAGTACTTCATGCGAGCTTGAGAATAAAAAATGCTAATATCTTATTTTTAATTTTAATAAGGGGCTTACTTGGGGATTTCATCACCCCAAGGGCGACCTCAACCATATTTACTGGCCAACGTCATTCAAGCCAAGCCACAAGACCCTAGATCCATTAACACTTGTTTGGTGAGGAGAAGAGGGGAGACCCCCTAGTCTCAAGCACTATCAAACAAGCTAATTATTTTTAGAACTACTATGAACCTTGGTTTTAGAGACCTAAGACTAATGGCCATTAATGTAGTTGTGGTACAAGTTATAATATCATGCTTGAAGTTACTTAATATGTATCATCTTAAGGAGAGATAGAATTTCTTTGGAGGTGTCAAAACCTTCAAGGGAAGGAGGAAGGTGAGCCCTTGTGCCACTAGAGCCTTAGCTATTCCCTCTTGATAGTGGGACACACATTCGCAATCCTATGATATTTTATCATTGGGACCACACTAGTTTGACACACCCTTAATGAATAACTAGGTTGTATTTATTGATGTGTTTTCTTGTGAAGACCAATAAGCTACCATTCAAAAGTACTACCTTGGATCCAAAATGCTATCTTGTATGTTGTTTTTATCTCTTTCCAAACACTTGTAATAATATTATTCCAAGAAATTATCAAAAAATAATTATTTAAACTTGCAAAATTTACCAACAGTCGCATAGAATTGTGCTTCTATGTTTAAAACCATGCTTTTGAGCATTAAATTACGCTTCTAAGACTTACTATTGTGCTCTTGAAACCCTAACATTCTTTATATGCATCTCTTAGGCATAATTATGCATTTGATTGTTATTGTGGCACATTTTATAGCTATAGTGATGCTTTTGATTGTCTTGGTGTGCATCTATTAATTTTTTAGTGTATTTGACTATTTTTTGGTGCATTTGATTATATTGAGTCACATTTGACCATATATTGGTGGATCTAATATATATAATTACACGTCTAGCAATACTTTATCGCATTTGATTTGACACCTAGTTAAATTGTTTTGACAACCTGAAACCATTTTCTAACAGAGTGATGTATTTGACACCTATTATGTCACATTTGAGCTTACTTTGGCAGATTTGATATATTTTGTGGTGTATATGATACCCACAGTTGTGCATCTAAGACCTACAAAAATTCAGTTTCTAGAATTATTGACCAATCAGACCTAATATTTGATACATGTAGCATATTTAACCCGAAGTCATCATCCATTATCCAACAGAAAACCAAAATTCATATCCATTTCATATCATTATTTTTGAAATTTTAGAGTTACTACCCTAGCTTTGGACAAACATCACCATCATCATAAAAATCAAGCATCCAACAATTAGTAACCAAAATAGTCATAATCTCATCTAGATCTTCCATCTATCACTAATTTAGATTTTTTCTTTAAAAGTTACCTATTTCAAGTAGATAGTTGAGTTAGCATCAACATTTATGGGTGAACTTACTTAGGAGTACTGACTAATTCTAAGTTAGTAAACTCACCATCATCATTTTTACTTGGACTCATTAGTCTACTACAAGTAAAAATCATCAGTAACACTTATTCAAATGAAGATCTAGATTTACTTCATACTTTGTTCATATTTTGTCAAATACACCCAAGGGGTATTAGTATTAAAGTATGATCTTTCTTTGTGATTCATGCAATCCTAAGAATAAAAAATACTAATATCTTCTTTTTAATTGTAATAAGGGACCTTCTTGGGGATTTCATCACCCCAAGAGCGACCTCAACCACATTTACTGGTGAACCTCATTCATGCCAAGGCACAAGAGCCTCGGTCCATCGAAACTTGTTTGGTGAGGAGAAGAGGGGAGACCCCCTAGCCTCAAGCACTATCAAACAATCTCATTGTTCTCAAAACCACTATGAACCTTATTTTTAGAGACCTAAGACCAGTTTCTATTAATCTAGTTGTGGTGCAAGGTACAATATCATGCTTGAAGTTACTTAAGGATGTTGCCACAATAATTGGTTACACTTTCTAGGACATTTTGTTTTTTTCTGAAATCACATATTTCTAGAAAATATAATGATTTAAGCCTTGAAAGGTTTCATTTAAAGGATTTTAATTGAAGAGGGTTTGACCAAACCCCCTTAGATCAAACCCGCTTGGATAGAACCTCGCTAATTTTAAACCATACCTATAATGGAGTCTCCTCTACATCTATCAAAATGTTGATAAAGAACCACTTTTGATTTACCTTTGGGGGGATCAAATGAATTCCTTTAAAATTTATGTTTTGTATGTAGTCCTTATTATAAGCTTCCCAAAAACTATAATTTTAAATATATTTAATTTGATTATTATATTTATTTTTTATTTCTTGTGAATGTAGGTTTTTTACCAAAAATTAACCTCTTTTTTTTGCACATGTGGAAAATAGTAGATTACCAAAAAAATTGAAAAAATATATATGCTCTTGGTATTGATGTCCTTTATCCAACAACAAAAAATTGAATTTTGATACATACAAAAAAAGTTATGTGCTACATGTAGTAAACCTATGTCTAAATTGTAATTGGTTTGGCTTCAAAACTTAATAAAAAAATATTCAATAAAACACTATGAAACCAAATGAAGAGCTAGATATCATAGTTACAAATCTAAATTTGAAAAAAAAATAGAATTTTATCCTTCATAGAAAAAAACGTTATGTGCTACACAATAAACATCTCTTTAAAAATGTTGTTTACCATTAAAACTAGTTATTGAAGGAGATGGAAAAATAAATATAATTTAATTCCAAATATATATATATATATAATCTACAAACAAAATGTCAAAAATTGCTAGTTTGCATCATCTTCAAATTCCTCATAGTTTAGCAACTATAGGTGTCAAAAAGTGAAGATTTAGTTCAAAATGTTCATTTCAATGTCAAGTTTTGCCAAAAAGTGTAACACACTATTGTGGGATCACCCTTAATATGTATTGTCCTGAGGAGAGATAGAATATCTTTGGAGGTGTCAAAACCTTCAAGGTAATGAGGAAGGTGAGCCCTAGCTATTTCCTCTTGATAGTGGAATGCACATGTGCAATCCTATGATATTTTATCATTAGGCCCACAATAGTGTGGCACACCCTTAATGAATAGCTAGGTTCTATTTATTGATGCTTTTTCTTGTGAAGACCAATAAACTACCATTAAAAACTACTACCTTGGAGCCAAAATGATATCTTTCCTGTTGTTTTTATCTCTTGCCAAACACTTGCATAAAATTAGTCCAAGAAATTATCAAAAATCAGTTAAAAACTTGCAAAATTTACTAACAGTCACATAGAATTGTGTTTCTATGTCTAGAACCATGCTTTTGAGCATTAAATTACACATCTAATACTTACTATTGTGCTCTTGAAACCCTAACATTCTTTATATGCATCTCTCAAGCATAATTATGTATTGGATTGCTATTGTGGCACATTTGATAGCTATAGTGGCGCTTTTGACTATCCTATTATGCATCTAATAATATGTTAGTGTATTTGACTATTTATTGGTGCATTTGATTATACTAAGTCACATTTGACCATACATTGGTGTATTTGATCTATAGAATTACACATCTGACAATACTTTATCACATTTTATTTGATACCTAGTTGAATTATTTTGACAACCTAAAACTATTTTTTGATAGAGTGATGCATTTGACACCTATTGTGTCACATTTGAGCTTACTTGGGTGCATTTGATATCTTTTTTGGTGTATATAATACCCACATTTGTGCATCTAAGACCTACAAAAATGTCAGTTTCTAGAGTTATTGACCAATCATACCTAATATTTGAGACATGTATCACATTTGACTTGAAGTCATCATCCATTATCCAACAACAAACCGAAATTTGTATCCATTTCGTATCATTATTTTTTGAATTTTAGAGTTACTACCCTAGATTTCAACAAACATCATCATCATCATCATAAAAATCAAGAATCCAACAATTAGCAACCAAAATAGTCATAATCTCATCAACAACCAAAATAGTTGTAATCTCATCAACAACTAAAATAGTCATAATCTCATCTAGATCTAATTTTTCTTTAAGAAATGCCACCCAATTCATTCTAGAGTAATCATCTATCAACAACATAAAATACCTATCACCTTGAGAGCTTATTATTTTGGTAGGTCCACATAGGTTTGTATGCACCAACTCCAAAGGTTCTATGGTAGAATATTCTTTAGTTTTAAACCTCTTCTTTTTCTGCTTTCCAAACTGACACTCCTTGAAAATTTCATTGATAGGCTTTGTAATATTTGGAAAATCTCTCACAGCTTGAGTAGAGTTGATCTTCACTAGGCTATCAAAATTGATGCGACCCATTCTTCTATGTCATAACCAACTTTCAATGATTTGTGACATAAAGCACTTAACACCACCAGCTTTGAGCTAATAAACATTTCCTTTTGTATGTGTTCTAGCTGCAACCAATGTTCTAGAGCTTCCTTTTCTAATTTCACAACCATCATCCTGAAATGCCAAATCGTATCCTCTAGTACACATCTATCCTACACTAAGAATATTATGCCAAATACCCTTGACATAAAGAATATCATTTGTCTTATGCTTTCCATCAAAACTAATTGAACCTTTTCCACAGATCTTAGTAGATGTATCATCACCAAACTTAACAAGACCACCATCATACTTTTCAAGCTTAACAAACTTACTCTTATCACCTGTCATATGATTTGAGCATCCACTATCAATTATCTAGTAGTTTCTCTCTTCTCTTGCATGAAAAGCAGTCAACATAGTTCCTTCAATACTGTGACCTGTTTTCAGAGTAATTTCCTACGTACATTGTTCAAGGTCAATAGAATTAGTTCCAATATTTAGAGTCATGAACAAGAATTAATCACTTTCATCATTTCAATAGTTTAATTCCTCATCATCAGATACACCGCTATATTCTTTAACATAATAACTCTTCTTGATAGATTTACCTTAATGATCTTTATGTTTGTTATTTAAAACTTTCATTGAAAATTTAGAAGCATAATGACCTATCTTTCCA
This sequence comes from Sequoiadendron giganteum, assembly GCA_007115665.2. Taxonomy (NCBI): domain Eukaryota; kingdom Viridiplantae; phylum Streptophyta; class Pinopsida; order Cupressales; family Cupressaceae; genus Sequoiadendron; species Sequoiadendron giganteum. The sequence continues at coordinate 516,911,569 of CM021109.1, forward strand.
TAATTGAAACATTTAAAGGGTAACTTAACTCTGTATTTTTCAGTGCCCTTTTCTAATCTTCTTACAAAGTTTTCTTCCACCTCATCAAGATCATCTAAATCAAATTCATCATCTTTCTTGTTGACTTAAAAAGCATTTTCTTTCTTTGGAGCATCTTTGTCAAATTCTCTTAATTCGAAAGTAGTTAAAGCACCTAAAATTTGATCTCAAGCATATTGATCCAAATTTTTAGCTTCCTCAATAGCAGAAACTTTAGCACTATAAGCTTTAGGAAGAGTTCTCAATATATTTTTCACAACTTCATTTTCCTCCAGTTTTCCATAAAGACCATTGATGGCATTGACAACTTCATCCACTCTAAGCATGTAGCCTGCAATATCTTCATCTTTTGACATCCTTAAGGTTTCAAATTTGGATTTGAAGTTACACATCTTTGTTTGCTTGACCTTATCATCTCCTTCATAAATTCTCTCCAACTTTGTCTAGATCTCTTTAGTAGTTTTGAGGCTTATCACCTTCACAAGTTATGAATCAGAAAGCTTGCTCAAGATAGAATTCCTTGGTTTTCCATTTTTCTCATAATCCTTGATCTCATCATCACTTTTCAGAGTCGTGGGAATAGTATATCCATTTTCAACTAACTTCCAAAAAACAAACCCTAATGAGACAAGAAAGGCTTCCATCCTAGCTTTCTAGAAAGCATAGTTTGTTCCATCAAACATAGGGACCTTGACACCATTCTTGTGCGCCATCTAAATCTACCTCAAGTGGTTAAGATTCTTTCAAGGAACCACAACTTTGATACCAATTGTTAGACACACAAGAAAACTGCGAGGGGGTGAATGAGTTGTACATTAAAATATTCAAACCCTCATTAACCCTCAAAACCTTATTATGCATCAACATGAATGTAAACAAACTAAAACATCGACACATCAACAACCATACATAATAGAACACCAAATTTATGTGGAAAACCCTAATTAGGGAAAAACTATAGCGAGGATTAACTCACATATATATGAATAACAACACCAAATACAAAAGGATCATTGCCAGAAGGGCTCACTGCCCAGAAGAAAAGAATGGCTCACTGCCCAAAGGACTCACTTTATAGAATAGAAGAGAATAGAAGAAGACTGTTACAAGAAGGTTCACTATGTTAGAGCAACAACAATATCCACCACAATAACTCTACACCATCTGCAACCTTCATCTCACTACCTCCAACAACTACAGGTCCACTGAAAATGTAGATGCCTTCTACTCACTACTTTTGGTAGCCTTAGGCATTTAATCTCGTAATCATATTACCACACGTGATCATATATGCATCTCACTCCACATATACAGAATCTCCAACAATTGAACTTGATTATATATCCTCCATGACCTCAAACAACCTTGTTTAGGTCAGCTTCAATGAACATATGCACCTCAAATATTCAGCCAACAAATAGGTCAGCACCAAACACTTTTATGATGGAAAGAAGTGAAGGAGGACCACACTAAGGGTTAACCAAGATCCAAATATACACCAACATGCTTCCACAAACCGTGAAGCACATTTGTAAGTAACGTTAACACGCCAAGTCGGCCAAACCTGTATTAACGCTATCAAAAAATCAATCCACTCTTCATTAGGTCCAGAAACATCTTGTAGACCACACATAAATACTACACAACATCCCAGAATATTAGAACACCATCAGAATATTCAATAACACTGTTGTAACCACCTAAAACTAAGAATACTATCATCTTATGCAATCAACCACACTACCACAGACATACAACTCACTAACCAACCTTGTGGAACAATTGAACACCAAACACTCCAAGGAAAGGTAAGTACAAACAATATTAGCACATTCTCAAATCCTCAAGACAAGAAACTTCAACGCAAAAAAATGTGAAGCAATTCCATTTTTCCCAAATAACCTTCTTTAGAGGAAACACATTGTCATACATCCACTAATGCATGATCTAGAACCTAAAACTTTGGATATAACACCTTTGAACACCTCTGATCATCTAATACAATTTGCACAAGCACATCTCCAATCATGAAGAGATGTGGAGAACAATGTAGAACACAACTCTACCATCTTGTACACTCTCTATTCATTTTTTTCAAAATTACTTGGAAACCAAGTGAACCAGCTACATCAGCAATATCACAATCACCTTCTCATCAACACCACACTAGATATTACAACAATCTCCCCAACTACAACATCAACAATCTCCCCAACTACAACACCAACAATCTCCCCATCTATAACACATGCTCAACACCACACTAGAGGTTGACATAGGTTGGCATCAATGATAACACTGTGTTGCAAGGTGTGCACCATTGGTCTCCTTGTGCAATGTAGCACTCGGGTTCATGACATGGCTTAACCACCTCCTGTGGATTCATTAACTCTAGAAGTTGTATCAGACATTAATAGGTCGATCTTTTGGTGTAACGACAACTGTTTGTGCAACAATTGGTATTAAAGATTGGATCATGGGTTCAAACCCCTTGCTTGCACTTAGGGAGGGGGATTATTACAATGAGAGCACCCTTGGTCTCCTTTTGTTTTGCAACACAATGCTTTGGTTCATTAAATGGCTTAACCGCCTCCTGTGGATTCATCACTCTAGCAGTTGTATCAGGAATTAACAAGTTGATCTTTTGGTACAACGACAACCGTTTATGCAACACTAAGAACAAAATAGTGCAACAATCTCCCTACTAACATCAATGAAAACACTACAACAATCTCCAACAATATCCCCTTTTTTCATTGATGGAAACACCATCTCTAAGAAACCATCAACAACAAAAGCAACCCTACAATGACAACACTAGATCACAAAAGTAATCTTGCATCAAGAAGAACTCCCCCTTTCTTGGACATTTCTTACATTTAAGACTTCTTTCTTTCTCCCCTTTCTTCTTATCACTTTATCCATGTTTTTAAGACTTTCTCTCCCCCTTTGACATCAATGTAAAATGGAAACACCTGCATACGTTATTTCAGGTAACACCCACAAGCAACTCTCACCCATTTTCTTTCTCTCCACTACTCTCTCCCTCTTAAGGGCACATGATATGCTACCCCTGACTACACTAATGAAAGACACCACTACCTACTCCCCTTGAGAGGTACCCTTCATCAATCTAGGACAAAGAATAAATCTTGAGTTGTTCACCTAGACAGATGCACCAACTCATGCATCTAGTTGAAAGGAGGGGCAATAACCCCTAGCTTTTACCTATGATACTCAAATGTATCTTTTGGAAGAGACTTTGTGAAAATTTCTACTATTTGATCCTTTTTAGGCACATACTCCAATTTCACTTCATTCTCTACAACTTTCTCTCTTAGTAAGTGATATCGGATAGAGATATGCTTTGTCTTTGAATGCATTACCAGATTTTTTAAAATGTTGATAGCACTTGTATTATCACACAAAATAGAAATGGGTTCATCATATGAGACTTTGATATCCTTCAATGTCTACTTCATCCCCAACACTTGTGTGCAACATGATTTTGTTGCAATGTATTTTGCCTCTGTAGTAGATAGTGGCATTGAATCTTTCTTCTTACTCAACCAAGAAACCAATATGCTTCCAAGAAAGAAAGCACCTCCACTTGTACTTATTTTGTCATTTGTAAAACCTACCTAATCTACATTTGTATAAGCACTCAAAGAGAAACCAATATCCCTAGGATACCATAGACCAAACTTTGGAGTGCCTTTCAATTATTTGAATATCCTTCTTACTATTGTCACATGTGATTCTCTAGGATCTTCTTGAAATCTTACCACAAGACACACTACATGAATGATATTTGATCTAGTAGCAGTTAAATATAGTGATCCACCAATCATTAATCTATAATTTCTCTAATCTATCTTAGGATATTAATCATTTTTTCGCAACTTACAACTAGTAACCATGGGAGTACATATTGGTTTAGAGTCCTCCATTCCAAAAAAAATCAATATTTCCTTGACATAATTTGATTGTGAGATGAATATACTTTTATCAGATTGACTAATTTGTAGCCCAAGGAAGAAATTCGTCTTCCCAAACATTGACATTTCAAACTCATTTTTCATTTCCTCTGCAAACTTCTAACACATTGCTTCATTTCCTCTAAAGATTATGTCCTCAACATACACAACCAAAATCAAGATTTTATCTCTCTCAACTTTGAAGTAAAGATTATTTTCTGTGGCACCCTTTTTGAATCCCTACTACAATAAGTAATTATCCAGTCTTGTATACCAAGCTCTAGGAGCCTATTTGAGTCCATATAAATCTTTCTTCAACCTGCAGACCATATCAAGATCTTATGATAATTGAAAACCTTTCGGTTGTTCAATGTATACCTCTTCTTCTAACTCACCATTCATAAATGTAGACTTGACATCCATCTAATACATCTTGAAGTCTTTATTTTCAACAAAATATAAAAACATCCTAATGGCTTCCATTCTTGCTACAAGATAAAATTCCTTCCCCTTGTCAGTAGCCTTTATACACAAGCAAGCCTAGCCTTGTTTATAATAAATTTTCCATTCTGATTCAACTTGTTCCTAAACATCCATTTAGTTCCTATCACATTCTTGTTTGTTGGTCTTGGGACTAGTTTCCATGTCTGATTTTTCTCAATCTACCTCAACTCTTCTTCAATAGCTTTGATCCAAATCTCATCCTTGCATGCTTCAGTTACATTTTTAGGTTCTACTTCACCTATTCTTCTACCATGGTAGCTCTTCTTCTTTTCATCACACCTTTTCTCTTATCTCCAATGATTTTATCTTCATAATGATTCTTTTGTGCATACTTAGGATTCTTTTCTGAAGGTCCTTCCTCTTCCACTATCATCTCTTTATCTTTCTCTTCTTCTTTTTCTTCTTCTCTACAAGGAGGTTCATCAGATTCATATCCTTCTATTAGCACTAAGATTTGATGAGATTCTTCATCCACTTTGACACTTTCACTTTTAACTATCTTCTTTAACCTTTTGTTATAGAATTTTTATGCCTTTCTCTTTGTAGAGTATCCAAGGAAGATTCCTTCAGCTGATATTGCATCAAACTTTCCTAAGTTCTCTTCATCTCTCCTAATATAAAATTTTCTTCCAAGCACTCTGAAATATTTCACAATAAGAGGTTTTCCATATCATAGTTCATAGGGGGTCTTTGAATTGTTCACTCTTTCTTGTCCTATGTTAAGAATGTATATAACAGTATGAATAGCTTATTTCCAATATATTTTCGGTAGATTTTGTTTCCTTCATCATGGTTATTGTTGCTTCTTGAGTTGTCTTGTTCTTCCTCTCCACTACTCCATTATGCAAAGGAGTCCTAAGAGTTGATAAATGTATATTTATCCCATGATTTTCATAAAAGCTATTAAACTCATTGGAGGTGAACTCACCACCTCTATCAGACCTCAAACATTTGATTTTCAAATCCATTTCATTCTCAACCATGTACTTAAATGATTTAAACTTATCTAGAGCTTCTAATTTTTCTTTGAGAAATTTCACCTGCCATTCTAGAGTAATCATCTATCAACAACATAAAATAATTATCAGCTTGAGAGCTTCTTATTCTGGTAGGTCCACATAGGTCTGTATGCACCAACTCCAAAGGTTTTGCAGTAGAATATTCTTTAGTTTTGAACCTCTTCTTTGTTTGCTTTCCAAACTGACACTCCTTGTAAATTGCATTGATAGGCTTTGTAATCTTTGGAAGATCTCTCACAACTTGAGTATATTTTATCTTCACTAGGCTATCAAAATTTATGTGACCCATTCTTCAATTCCATAGCCAACTTTCATTGATTTGTGATATAAAGCACTTAATACCACCACCTTTGAGTTGATAAGCATTTCCTTTTGTCCTTGTTCCAACTCCAACCAATGTTCTAGAGATTCCTTTTTTTATTTCACAACCATCATCCTAAAACACAAAATTGTATCATTCAATACACATTTGTCCTACACTAAGAAGTTTATACCAGAGACCCTTAACATAAAGAACATCATCTATCTTATGATTTCCATCAAAACTAATTGAACCCTTTCCATAGATATTAGTAGATGTATCATCACCAAACTTAACAAGACCACGATCATAATTTTCAAGCTTAACAAACTTACTCTTATCACCTTTCATATGATTTGAGCATCCACTATTAATTATCCAGTAGTTTCTCTCTTCTCTTGCATGAAAAAAAGTCAACATAGCTTCTTCAATATTGTGACATGTTTTTGGAGCAATTTCCTTCATATATCTTTCAGGTTCAATAGAATTAGTTCCAATATTTAGAGCCATGAACAAGCATTCATCACTTCCATCATCTGAATAGTTTGATTCCTCATCATCAGACACACCACTATCTTCTTTAACATAATAACTCTTCTTGATAGATTTGCCTTTATGATCTTTATGTTTATCATTTGAAACTTTGATTGGACATTTATAAGCATAATGACCTATATTTCTACTTTATTGAAATATTCAAATGGTAACTTACCTCTGTATTTTCCAATGCCCTATTTCAATCTTCTTACGAAGTTTTCTTCCACCTCATCAATATCATCTAGATTAGATTCATCATCTTTCTTACTGAATTTAAAAGAAGTTTCTTTCTTTGGAGCATCTTTGTCAAATTCTCTTAATTTAAAAGTAGTTAAAGTACCAAACATTTGATCTCTAGAATATTGATCCAAATTTTGAGCTTCCTCAATAGAAAAAACTTTAGCACTATAAGGTTTAGGAAGAGTTCTCAATACCTTTTTCAAAATTTTACTTTCTTCCAATTTTCCACCAAGACCACTAATGGCATTGACAATTTCATCCACTCTGAGCATGTAACCTTTAATTTATCTTCATCTTCTAGCATCCTTAGGGTTTCAAATTTGGCTTTGAAATTATGCATCTTTGCTTATTTGACCTTATTATCTCCTTCATAAATGTTGTCTAACTTTGTCCAAATCTCTTTAACAGTTTTGAATTAGAAATCCCTCTCAAGATAGAATTCCTTCCTTTTCCATTATTCTCATAATCCTTAAAATAGAACAGATAAAAATACCAAGAAATTGGGTATGGGTCATTAGTTAATGTTACTCCAAACATCAAGTGTGCTCCTATTAAGGTAGCCAATTTTTTTATTATTTTTGAACCTTCTAATGATGATACCATCAAGGAATCTTCCATGTACATCATTGAATTATTTGAGAATGCATCCATAAACACCATAACATACATATCATTTATATATCCTTCACAAGCCAGCTACATTCAACTCATTTATCCCCAACTTATTGATTGGGATCAACAACAAGTTGTTGATTTTGGACATATTCAAAAATTATGACACTATTGTTGAGTTTATGGGACTTAGAGATGGCATACCACATGGAGACCACAAAGCAAGACTTGACTTAAAACTTTATGTGCAAGCATACTTTGGGGGATAAATTGAATCTTTCAGTCACAAAAGAGAAAACATAAAAATAATAAAAATCTTGGTGTGAATAAATGTCTTGTACATATTTATTTCACTTACTAGGGACTTAGAGGACATATTCACATGTTAAGTTTACTTAGGTCCTAAGATTCTTTCTAGAAGGTGTTAGTTGTCACTAGTTGTTATCTTATTTTTTGACTTGTAACACATGTGACTAGGTAGTTGTGATAAGTTGTCCCATGTCATAAGATTAAGACACTTGTCATAATCTTATGACATCTTATGTCTCACCTTAGATATATAACCAAGGGTCTCTCTCACATTGTACATTGATTATTTTTGCATTCATTGATAGGAATATAATTTATTCTTATCATATTGATCTTCTAAGTATTTTATGCTTTCCATAGGCCTTTAGATCTTGGGTGGCTATCTCCATAGCTAAATCTTACATGGTATCAAAGCATTTTGAGTGCCTTTGGTTAGTATTTTGGGAGATATTGAGTGCAAATCTTGTATTTTCTTGAAGCATTGAGTATGCTCTTCTCTTACATCTTTGGATGATCTAGAGAATAAGAAATATGTGATAGAAATACCATATTTTGGGGGGCTTCTTTTTTTGGCTTTGTATTGCAGGTGCATTTTGGGAGCTTGTTGCATCAAATCTAAGCTCACCATTGCGTCCAGAGTGTCCGAGAAAGTCAGATTTACCTTTTGTTTCATCATAGTTGGACATTGGAGGCCAATTCTACAAGGGTTTGAAGATTGGAGGTTGTTTCTAGATCTAGGATCTAGCTACCACTTCAAAGGATTTTCATTCAAAAAAGACATCGCCATTGTGTCTGGAAGGGTCAAAAACCCCAAGATTGACTGCCAAATCATCAAATTTGGACAAAGTTGTCCGCTAAGGCAAAAAAAAATGTACGACCCAGCCATTATTACAGTCGGTATGAATTTATTTTTCAAAAAAAAAAATCTTTATTTTTCTACTAAATTTTTTTTTTTTTAAATTATTTTATTCGCAGTTGTTTTTTTTGTAAAAGTTTCTTTTTTAAAATCAAAACAAAAAAAATAATAAAAATCAAAAAGTGTCTAACAATTTTTTGCGGCTTTTGTACCAGCCTGCATAGTATGTAGGTATTGGTCTGCACATTGTACCTACAGGTGTAGGAGGTGCCACGTGGTGCATGCCTAGTGGGCCACATAGGCACGAACCCCGCCAAAAATCATAACCAGTGGTCTTTAAGAACCCGTTGCCAGGGTTTATAAATCGGCAAATAAAAAGGAATATTCCATAGAATTTTGTAGATTCTTTGCCTGTTCATTGATTCCACTGACATTAGTGTAGATTCCTCAACCAAAAGCATATTCTAGTAGAAGGGCACCGACGTCGCAACGTCCATTTGGATGTCAATTTTAAGCTTGGTAGGCGCACGACAGCTAAATGATCGTCAAATTTAGGCTCGGCATTTGATGACATCAACATGCATTTGAATATTTTTAGACCCCCTTCTATTGGCTTTTTTGATTTTGCAATTCAACTTCAAATGGCCATAACTCAATTGTATTGAATCCTTTTTTTGAGAATTTTTTTGTTTGGGCTAATTTTTTGTTATCTATACGCTGGTGCAGACGGTTTCTAATTTCGATGCACAGATTTTTCAGAAAAAATTAATTTATCATAGGTGTTGTTGAGTAGTCACCATTTTTGGAACTTCTAGGGCTCCGTTTGAGCTCATATGGACTCCTTTTCAAGTGCATTTTTTTCTAAAAGTGTATTTTTTTTAGAACTTCACAGTGGTGTTGTTAATTTGTATTCATTGTGAGAAAAATTGTACTTTCAGCAGCCTTATTTGGCTCATTTTGGAATTTGTATTGCATAGATCATAGTTTGATCTTTTGTATGTTGATCATATTCTATTCTAGCCTTATTGTGGCAATTGTAAGCATTGAAATCAAAAGACCACTTAGCTATTTCTTGCAAGTGGCAACTGTAACCGCACTAAGTATAAAGTGTCAAATCATTTTCTTGGGGGGGTTCTTTGATTGAGTGAATTTGGGGGATGGGCGGTTGTGTTGTGTGATTTTTATTTGAGTTCTCTCTTGTGCTCTTCAAATTTCAGCCATGGGTCATCCTAAGTTTCCTCTTTTAACTCCACATAGCTATGCAACATGGAAAATAAATGTATGGAGTAAACTAATGAAAAAGGATTAATTCACTACATTGATGGATCTGTTCCAAAACCAACTGATCCAAATTTAAAAATTGAATGGCTCATTAAAATTACTATGGCTCTTGGAACACTCAGGAAATATGTTTCTCCTAATCTCATCTTTCACATTGATAAGTGTAAAACAACTAAGGAAGCATGGGATAAACTTGCTCAATTGTATGGAAAATTTGACGAGATTAGGGGATACAAATTGGATAATGATCTCACTAATCTAGATCCAAATAATTTTTATACAATCCAAGACTATGTAACTAAGGCTAATGAACTAAGAGAACAACTCAAAGATTGTGGTATTGATAAGAAGGATGCATAGTTGGTATTCAATTTCTTGGACAAGCTTCCTTCAGAATATGAAGCTTTTGTTTCTAGTTTTCAGACTCATCGGTTGACTATGGGAAGTGCCTATACTACACCTTCATTTGATTCATTTATACAGATGTTAATGCTTGAACAAACAAAGTTGATCACTATGGGTATTCTCAAGTCATCCAAGTCACAAGATTTGGTGGCAGGACATGGGTTTGGATCTAATAAGAAACAAAAGCAATCAAAGAATAAGCCACGCAAAGATCGAGCACAATCCTCTTCTCCTTAGCAAGGAGACTCTTCATCATCTTCCAAGAAGGGGAATTCACAAAAGAAGGGGAAACCGACTTGTACATAATGCAAGAGAGTTGGTCATGATGAGCATCATTGTCATGCTAAGCAAGTTGATGGATTGACTAATCTCCTCAAGAAGAATAACATCAATTTTTCATCTTCCTACAAAAAGGAAGCATCTCCTTCTACTTCTTCACAATCAAAGAAAGGAAATGGATATGAACTTTTTGCAGCCACAGGATTGTCACAGCAATGGATACTTGAGAACACATCACATGGGTTCTGATAGAGAACACTTTTCTTTATTGGAGCCTTGTACAGTATTGTTATGCCTTGCATAACCACCCCATCTTTTTCCTTGGTCAAAATGGGTCCCCCTTTGTGTTTTTTGTACTTAGTTGTTTTTGGAACAAAGTTTGGAGTCTAGTTTTGCCAATACTTTGTTTTTCTTTGATTTCTCTGTCGGAGTCGGAGATGAATCGGGTTCTGAAAGTTCTTTCGAGGCTTTTTTTTTGGTTCTATCCCGATAGTCTTTTCTTTGCCTTTGTTTTTGCTCTTTGGCGGAAGTGGAGCCGGAGTGGGAATTGGGATGGTTGTTATCAAAATTTGCAAAATCAAATTCAATTTCTATCCTGCCTCTGCTCCCTTTTTAATATTTATTTGTCTCGGTTTTTGTGTTTTGTTTTATTAGGTTGGTCTTTTACTTAACTTTTTGTTTTTGTTTTTGTTTTGTTTTTAGTTGTTGGATGCGGAGTCGTAATGGGGATAAGGTTTGGAAATTTTATGATTTTAAGATCGTGTTTCCATTTTAGTTCCGACCCTGCCAATTTTTTGTCCTTGACTTTTTGACTGAAGTTGCACTCCAGACCAGTGTTCATTCTCTTACAGTTCCGACTCCACCTTTATTGCATTTTAATGCATTAATGGTGGTTGCTAATGTAGGTAGAAATTCACATATTTTTCTTTATTAAGGGTTAAAGCTGATCATTATTGTTATTATCACAAGTCTGAGAGCGTGAAGAGCAATAGCAGAGTTTGTTTGAGCAAATTCATCGAGATAGAGAAGGGATATTGTGTGCGAATCGATTCAGAAAGTTAGCGTGGCTTTGTTTGCATTTGAGGTAGGTCTTTTATCTTTGTTGTTCGTTGTTTATTTCCTTGTTGTGTTTTGCTTTGTATCTGTTCGCGTGTTCAATCATTGTGTTTTAAAGCAATTTTATGATTATCGATGTGATTGAATGAGCAGGTTCTTGTTTTGGCTTGTTTTGTTTTGCTTTAATCTTTGTTGTCTTGTTTTATCGTGTCGTTTATTTCTATTTTTGGGCATTGTTTCTTTCACGTCTTAATCATGATCGTGTCGTGTCATTTTTTATTTGCAGTAGATTAGATTAGATTAAAGGTTTTTATTATGGTGTGAGTTAGATTAAGAATTTACAGTGAGGTAGATTAGAGATTTTATAGTGAGTTAAGGTAGATTAGATTTATTGTTTAAATTAGGGTTTCGTCATTTGGGAGAATGGCAGGGTTTTAAACCCGTGCTCTGGTTTTATTAAGTTTGTTAGATTAGGGTTTCGTCGGTCTCTGCAATTACTTTAAATAAGATTTAAATAAATGGCTCTAAAATACAATTGTTCCCCACAGTCATATGAGGGTAGAGTTTTTAAGCTCCTTTGCCATTTTATGGTGACCTAGGTTTAATCATGAAGTTACGATGAAAATGAATAAATTTGATGATGTCATGATTAGCATAGGCGGAGGCGGCATTGGAATGGGTATGGGCATAAGAGTTTTATTTTTACCAAAGTTATCAATTCCATTGCTATCTCATTTTCGATTCGGAGTTCTAAAAGGTGTTCTTGAAGTATGTGATAATTAGCGGAGGCAGGATCAGAACTAATCTTGAACTTAAGAATTTTGTTTGTAAAGGTTATCAGTTCCATTTTCATCCCATGTCCGACTCCGCATATAGTGGGGAGTCTTTTGTCAAAGTAACGATAACTAAATCGGAGGTGCAGGCAGAATGGAAATAGAATATGAAAAGAAGAGAATTCGAAGAAAAACCAAATCCCTTTTTCATTCCGATCCCGGTTCCGGTAACTTCCCTGACTCCGACTCTGATCCCGTTTGTTACTAGGTGAAGTTCCTATATCGATTTTTGCTCCGAGTCCACCAGTTTTGTAAAAGCGCTTGTTTTGAGCTTCTATCTGGTTCTAACTCCGATGTATATGTAACAGGTATGTTTTTAAAACATGTTTTATAATGATTTATTTGAAGGTCTAATTAGAGGTTTACTTACAGGAGATTTGAGAGATGTCAGGAACATCAGGAGAGGCTGCTCGAAGGAATCAACCAGTTGGAACGTCAAAGACAGTACCGAAAATCAAGAAGGTGAAACCAGAACAGCTACCTTATACATTAAGGTATGATCATAGGAATCCAGTGGTGAAGGCGAGCAAGGTGGAATCAGACTGGTCAGATATCACAGATACTAATCTGGGCCAGTATAGTTTTGAATAATTACATGAAGAGACCTTTGTAGAAAGGGAAAACTTGATAGGGAGAACTCAAAGGATTGTTGACTCCGGTCTTGCACATATCACTGTGTTTCCTTTGTCAGTTCAGTGTCCGGAGTTGATATGTACAGTGGCCAGTACTTATAATCCAGCTACAAGATTATGCATGGATTCACAGAATAATGTGATTATAGATCTTACTCCGCAGATGTTCCAAAGTATATTTAATGTTCCTGATCCCAAGAATTTAGTGCAGTTAACTGAGGCTGAGGCATTGGAGAAATACAGTTAGCATAAAGACTCCAATAAGTCTCATTTAAACAAAATATGGTTAAGCACCGAGAAGAAGTCTTTAAGCAAATTGGCAGACCAGCCAAAGAGGGCAGACTTCAAGAAGGAGATATCTGATTTGATATTGATGTTGTCCAGAGTGTTTGGGAAGAGGGATGCCTTCCATTTCAAGGAATGGATGTTTCATTTTATTCAAGTGATCTTTCAGGGTGATTATCAATTTGATTGGTCAATGATTGTTTCTGATGCCATACATGATCAGCTCACAAGGGTCAGATAGACCAAATCTTTCTTCATGACTTCATATGTGGTCTATGCTGCGGCAAGAATGGGGATTTTCCTTGGATTAAACAAAGTGTGTATAATGGGAGTCTTAGATGGACAAAGGAAGGTGTGGGAACACTACGATCAATTATCCCTTCAGGTTGCTGAGACTCACTTCAGGAGAGTCAATGATGCCTTTTTATATGTGGTTATCAACCAGTTGAGTGGAGATGCAGGATACAGGTTAAGCCAAGAATCTATGGCATTCATTTCTGAATGGGGAAGTTGGTACATCCAATACCCCAAATTTACATACTTCAGATTGTTTGGGTTTGAAGGTCATCCCCATTTACTTCCAAGATGCTGCAGCAATAGAATAGTGCTTATGGAATTTGTATATCAAGCCATTGGAGTTAATGCTAGATTTGGGATGAAGCACAAGACAGGATGCCATAAGTTTCCTATGACACTGGGGGAATATGGTTGTCAACACTTGAAGGCAGCTAAGGTGGTTTGTAATGAGTTGATACAATTAAAATTGGGATTGTATACAGCTCGTAAGTATTTTGATCCAAAGAAGAAGATGTATGCTTTATTACCTTCAGTGTTTACTAGACATTTTAATTTGTTGGAGGATTTTTGGTGTGATAGGCAGGATGAATATGACTTAAGGAAGAAGAATTATGAGAGATTACCAGTCTCACTTATGGTAGAGTTGGGTATTAAAGATAATATTCCTGACACTTTGGTGGATGATGGAATTGTATTAGATCCCTCATATGAAGCTTTGAAGATTGGCACCAAAAACTTAGATCCAATAGAATGGAATGAGGAAGAAACTATTGATATTAAGAAACTGGGAAGAACAGTCTTGGATAGAAGTGTGCAATGGTTGATGATGAGAACTCAAGCTCCTCAGGGACCAATCCTCAAGAAAGGTAAAGGGTATAAGAGGATTAAAAGAAAGGCACCTTCCAAGGAACCATTAGAATTCTTTCCTCCTGATGTTGAAGAAATAGAGTTGGAGGTAGTTGATGAAGAAGAAGAGACACCCGAGGGAGATGTTCCAATTGAATCTGTTGTTCCTACGCCCGCATTGGGTGAGTCATCTGCACAAGCCCCACTCACAAGAAAGAAAAGTAAAGAAGTTCAAGGAGTACTTTATGCCATGGCTAAAGCTACTAAAGGAAAAGAAGTGGAGGAAGAATTGGTAGAAATTGAGACAGACTCGGATGAAACTATGTCAGAGAAGAACTTGTATGAAAATGTACCTCTAGATTATACTGTTGAGCAGATTCTTACACAGGAAGAACAATGGAAACAATTTGAAGATGCTACCAGAGAATCTGATGCAAGGGCTGTTGTGGAGAAACAAAAGGAAATGGAGGCAAAGTTACAAGTTGATGCTCTACTTCAACAACAGCAATCAAAGGTAAAAGAAGTTGAAACAAGGACAGCGACTGATACAATGGAGGAGCAAATGAGGCAATGAGAGCATGAGATCAAGGTCAAGGCATAAAATGACAAGCTGGAACTGATACAGAAGATCCATGATCTCGAGGAGGAGAAAGCAAGAAACCGAAGGGAAAAGGAAGCCCTGGTTACTAGATTGAAGCTTGCAGAGGAGGCTCGACAGAAAGAACAAGAAGCTGAAGCTCTAAGAAAAGAAAAAGAGGTTGAAGAGCTAGTAAAGAAACAGCAAGCTGAGGAAGAAAGGGAAAAGGCAAAGAAACTCGTAGCCTTGTAAATGGAAAGGATAGAAAAGGAAGAAACCGAAAGGAAGCAAAAAGAAGGAGAGGCCGAACCTGCAAAACTTAAAGCTTTAGAGGCAGAACGGTTGGAAAGAGAGGCCTTAGAGAAAGAAAAGTTAGAGAAGGATCAGATGGAAGAGGAGAGATTGAGAAAGGAAGAAGAAGACAGGAAAATATAGGAACAAAGAGATAGAGACGAGGCTGAGAAGTTGGTGCAGATGCATGTGCTGCAGGAGCAACAAGAAAAGGCAAAGGTTGATTCTCAACCTGAGGTAGATATTCAGCCATCCTCTACCGTTGCTGCTTCCTCTTCCATGATAATGACTCCTAGTGCTCCTACATGGTTGAAATTAGATTTGCAGAAGAGAGCTAGAACACCTCCTCAACCTCTTAATTGGGAGGACATGATGAAGGAGATTGAACAGGAAAGGCCTAAGAAGAGGGCTAAAGTTTTGCATTCTACCAGACTCACAGATAAAGGGGAGATAGTTGTTGAATGTGTCATGCCTATGATTGAAAAGGAGGTAGGAGATATGCAGCTCACAGACTATCAATTGAGTACGGTTAACTTGGGAAGACCCACTAGAAATCAACAAATGAATCTGATTGATGTGGTGGCTTCAACGACAAAATCAAGGATGATTAAGGACAAACAAAAGAAAGATGAGCTTAAGGCTCAATTGGATCAGTTACATTCATTCTTGAAGAGTGTCTCCTCTCCAAGGTCACAACAGGTTGCAGCAATTGAGACTCCTGTTTTGCTAAGCAAAAAGGAGGTTGATGATTTGGTGCAGGTTAGAGGTAAGGCGGAGATGGTTGACAAATGGATAGACAAAGTGAACCGGGAGGTAGGTGAGGTTTTGGAAAAAGGATTTGAAACCTATAAGGAGGCGGAAGGAGTAATAAAAGAGATGCATCAATATATTGAGGCATCCGAGAAGTTAGAAGAAGAGTACAAAGAGTATAGTGAAAAGTTAGAGAAGATAAATACATTGCCTCTAACTACTCTTCTAGAAGAATCTATACTCGAAGATGATAATAAAGATTTTGTAGAAAAGACTTCTCGTATCCTTAAGTTTAGGACTGGATTTTTGAGCAAGCATAAGGATGAAATTCAGGAAGCAGTTAATAATTTAACTGAGCAGTTGGAAGAGTTGGAAGCGGTTATGGCTATAATAGTAGATGAGAATGTAATGACTAAAGATGGCATGTCGTTGAGTCAAGTTAGAGAGAAATGGAATGAAATATTCCAAGGACTCATGCAGGAGAAAGATGATGGAGAAGACTTAGTGATAGATCGGCTTGTAGAAGTCAAGGAAGAAATAAAAGCTGCAGGGAGAGAGTTGGTCAAGGTAAAAAGCATGAAAGAATTTGCTGCAGTTGAGTTGGATCGCATCAAATTTGAAGATGACTAGATTGATGGGCCAGATATGGATATGCTACAACAAGTCTTCACCAGTTATGATGAGTTCATAGCGGATCCAGCTTCACATGCATAAAATCTTGCATGCATGCGGCACTGACAGTCTTAAGGACGCATGATCTTCTTTTCTTCTATTTTATATCTTCTATTGTTAGATCAAACTAAATGTATAATGTAAGAACTCAAGATCAAAGTTGATCTGAGTTTCCAAGAAAGTTGATTGTTCCTAAAAAGGTGGAAAGCCTAAGATAGAAGTAAAGTTCGAACTTCTTTTTGTATTCTATAAATACCAGATGGGTATTACATTGTAAGGGTCGGCTAATTGAGAATTGGATTGGCTTACCTAGTGCTAAGAGATAGGATTTTATAGAGCTTTTTGCAAAGATACATTGTACCAGATCTTGTTTACAGTTAATAGAATTGCAGGTTTACGAAATATGGAGTTTGCATTGGATTGTGTTGTTTGATAAGGTTAATGAGTTATAATCCACCTGAATGCCAGTGATTGTGCTGAAGCATGATAGTTTCTTATGTGGTGAAAGTCATTAGAAGAAACCAGGTTTAAAGATTATCTTGTTAAATTGTCATTGAATTAAAGTTATTGAAGTCTGTTGATATATAGTTTGAATGATGAATGAATGTGTGTTGTTTTGAAATCTTGGAAATACTTGTGATAGGTGAATAGAGGAATTGAATTAAGCACCTAAGATGTATACAATGGTACAGTTATACTGTGGGTTGTGTCATGCTATGGTTTTTGTGATCGGTTAAGAAAAAATTCATTGTTAAAAGTATATGTCTGGATATTAGATAAATTTAATTCATACTTACTGATTTACCCCCTAGATCTATCTTTTTCTTTTATTTTAAACCCATTGATTTACAGGAACTATTTTGACAAAGAGAGTCATAGCTTGAATCCTTTGTTACCAGCACAGGCCCCTTGAATATTGCAGTTGCATGAACCAATTGAGTGACATTAGATGGTTGAGAACCAACTACCAGGACCTTGGGAGTTAGGCCACTATAGGTAGTCTTTCTTTTTCAGAAGAAATAGAGTAGAAATATTATGTTTTAATGTTGTTTGTGTCATTTTAACCATCAACAAGTATCACACATTCTTACAGGTGATGATACACAGGTGGAAGTTGTTGGAAAAGGTTCAGTTGACATGGATGATGGATCATTTGAAAATTTTCTTTGTGTTCCTGACTTATGTACCAACCTTCTTTCAATCTACCAAATCACTCATCTTGGGAATGGTAAGAAATTTGAGTTTTCTCCAAACATAGTTGTGGTCAAAGATCTTGAGGATAATGCCTTGGTTGTAGTGGGAAAGGCCAATCATGAGTGTTGGCTATATTAATTTTCTCACTTTGTGCCATGTTCTCCTTCTACAAAATTGCTTACTCATTTATATTCAATAAGTTATGGTGTGAGCGGTTCGGACATCTTAACTACCACTATCTTTAGTAGATTAGCTCACAGGATATGGTCACAAGTCTCCCTCACATCAACTTTTCAGATGGTGAATGTCTAGGTTGTGCTATGGGTAAGCATCTGGAAGAGAATTTTGATAAAGGGAAGTCTTGGAAAGCTTTATAAATTATTCAATTGGTTTGCAATGATCTAGCGGGCCCATTTCCAATCTTGTCCTTCAGTAAGGCTCGCTATACACTCACCTTCATTGATGACTCCTCCAAATTCACTTGGGTCTACTTTCTTCACCAAAAGAATGAATTATTTGACAAGTTTCAAACCTTCAAGGCTCATGTTGAGAAGTAATATGGAAAGTATATCAAGATTCTTCATACTGAAAAATGGTCTAGAATATGTGAACCACAACCTTGTATAATTTTGTACTCTTGAAGGGATAGATCTTCAGCATTTATTTGCATTCACACCACAGTAGAATGGTGTTATTGAAAGGAAAAATAGGAACCTCAAAGAAATGGCTAGTTGCATGATTCATGCTCATTCTCTTGGTCCAAAATTTTGGGTTGAAGCCATTAATTGTGCTACACACATTCAGAATCAGGTTCCCCACAAGGCATTGACAGGCATGACTCCTTTTGAGGCTTGGTGTGGTAGGAAACTAATTTTGTAGAATTTTTTATTTTTTAGCTCTCCAACTTGGGCACATATTCTTCTAGAGAAGCGCAAGGCATTGTAACCCCAAAGTAGGCCTTGCATCTTTGTTGGATATCCAGATGGTGTCAAAGGGTATCAAATCTTGGATCTAGAGAAACATGAGCTATTCATTGAGAGGAGTGTTCACTTTGAGGAAAACTCTCCTAGCTTGACCTTTGATCCTCCTCATCCTTCCTCCATAGTGGACTCAGATGATAGTGACTCAGATGATTATGCCTCACCTCCTACTCACAAGGTTACACCTTTGTAGGGTTCTCATTCTGAGTTTCAGGATCCTCATTCTTCATCCACATCATCTTCATGAACTCGTTGGGATCGACAGACTCTTGATTCAGTAGGACATCTTGTTGGGGATCCTACAGACACTCGAAGGACTCAATCACAACATCATCATCTTCCACATGTCTACATTGCTACTGCTTCATATCCATAATCCTTTAAGGAGGCATCAGGCATTCTTGAAGGGGATTTAGCAATGGAGGAAGAGTATAGTTCCTTGATGAGGAATCACACATGGGACTTGGTTACTCTTCCTAAGGGGAGAAAAATGGTTCGATGTAGGTGGATCTATCAGAACAAATATGTAACAGATAGGACTGTGGACAAGTTCAAAGCATGACTTGTAGCTAAAGGTTTCTCACAAGTTCTTGGCATTGATTACATAGAAACCTTTTCCCCTATTGCTAAAATGAACTCCATTTTCTTGACTCTTTCCATTACAGTAGCTCATGGATGGCCTATCCATCAGATGGATGTGAAGAGTGCATTTCTTCACAAAGATCTTGTAGAGGATATTTACATGGAGCAGCCATAGGGATTTGTTCAGGATTCTTCTTTGGTTTTCAGGTTGCAGAAGTCTCTTTATGGCCTCAAATAGGCCTCTCAAGCTTGGTATGCTAAGATGGACTCCTTGCTTCTCTCTATGGGATTCTATAGGTGCCACTTGGATTCAAATGTCTATATTTTACAACAAGATGACTCTCACTTGCTTCTTGTTCTCTATATTGATGAATTGATCATTATAGGGATTTCATCATCCATCATTGATAGAGTCAAATCTTCTTTGCATGATAGGTTGTGTATGACTGACTTGGGCCTCTTGCATTACTTTCTCGGGATTGAGATCACACAATACTCTTCTAGGATCACTCTTGCTCAGCCCAAGTATGCTCTTGACCTTCTAGCTCGTTTCCACATGTCTGATTGTAAGGTTGCACCTACTCCCTTTCTGTCAAGATTCAAACTTGAGGCCAAGTTTTCCACCCTACTCATTGATGCCACTTTGTATCGTTAGCTTTTTGGGAGCCTCATCTACTTGACTTACACATGCCCTGATATTTTCTTTGAAGTTGGCATGGTTTCACACTTCATGTAAGAACCAAATGAGCTTCATTGGAAAGCTTCCAAACGCATCTTGCATTACATACAGGGTACTCCAAATTATGGGATTCACTATGCAACAGGTACATGACTCAACTTGGTTGGATATACAAATTC
Source organism: Sequoiadendron giganteum (assembly GCA_007115665.2). NCBI lineage: Eukaryota > Viridiplantae > Streptophyta > Pinopsida > Cupressales > Cupressaceae > Sequoiadendron > Sequoiadendron giganteum. The sequence goes on from CM021109.1 coordinate 516,931,781, forward strand.
TGATTGGGCTGGCGATCTTGATGATTGTAAGTCCACTTTTGGTTACAACTTTTACCTTGGTTCTAACCCCATTTATTGGCAGAGTAAGAAGCAACATGCTATTGCTCTCTCTTCGACTGAGGCTGAGTATTGAGGACTTGTTAATGCCAATATTGAGGCTATTTGGCTTCAAAATATTTTGACTAAGTTTGGCTTCACCATTCCACATCCCACAGTCCTCCATTGTGACAATTAGAGTGCCATCTAGATCTTGAAGAACCTAGTCCAACATCAGCAAACCAAACACATCACGACCCATATGAACTACATCAGGGAGCTGATACATGAGCAGGTCATTGATTTACAATATTGTCCTACAGCAAAGCAGGTTGCAGATGTCTTCACTAAACCCTTCACTAAGATTACATATCACCATTTGCAAGCTCTCTTGGGGGTGTGGGATGTTTCTTCAATGGGGTCACTTGACCTTCTACATTCTCTTTTGGGGGGAATTTTTCCTCATTTGAGGTTTTGTCCTCATCTTTTTTAGAGTGGTTTCTTGTTTTGTTTCTCTCTTTTGGGGAGAAGTTTTTTCCCACTCGATTTTCTCCTTTTCCCTATTTGTGAGGGATTGCATTGCATTTGTACATGGGTACATAACATGACCTCATAGTCAGGACCCATATTTTCATCTTGATGTCATTTGCATAATAATATGATTCCCCTTAAGTTGCACTTAAGGGGGATGTTGGTGTGAATAAATGTCGTGTACCTATTTGTTTCACTTACTAGGGACTTAGAGGACATATTCACATGTTAATTTCACTTAGGTCCTAAAATTATTTCTAGAAGGTGTTAGTTGTCACTAGTTGTTATCTTATCTTTTGACTTGTAACACATGTGACCTAGGTAGTTGTGATAAGTTGTCTCATGTCATAAGATTAAGACACTTGTCATAATCTTATGACATCTTATGTCTCACCTTGGCTATATAACCAAGGGTCTCTCTCACATTGTACACTGATTCTTTTTGCATTCATTGATAGGAATATAGTTTATTCTTATCATATTGATCTTCTGAGTATTTTGTGCTTTCCATAAGCCTTTAGATCTTGGGTGGCTATCTCCATAGCCAAATCTTACAAAAATTATCCCCTAGTGAAAACCACAATATGGCACTTTTGGGTCGTGAAAAAGTAAAAATAAAAGATGTATACAAGGGTGAAAACCTATTTTTGGTTCCTATATATGAAGGACTCAACCTCCCTATTATCACTAAACATCAAGAGAGCATAAATTCTAGTAGAGGAATCAAAGTAAATTAATGATGGAATAGCCAACACTCCCAAAATTGCACTTTACAATATCATTGACACCCAAAGAGAAAAAATATTTCACATAATTCCTAGAGGCATTGATAATCAATTTGGCTTGGTCATATGTAGGCATGCCTAGATTAGACACAAGATTGGTAGTCCATAATTTGATGGTCTACCCAAAGGAAAAACCTGTAAAACAAGAACTACGTAAGATGCATCCCAAATTGTACTACAAGTTAAGGTGGAACTACATAAACTTTTATATGTTGGATTCATAAGGAAAATAGGTTACCTGGAATGGGTGTCAAACCTTGTACCTATTTCAAATTCCACTAGGGGCATCCATATATGTAAACAAGGATTACCCTAAGGATGAATTTATGTTACCAAACATAGACAGCATAGTGGATTTGACAATAGGCCATGATATGCTTTCCCTCATGGATGATTTTTTAAGATACAATCAAATCCATATAGCACAAGAAGACCAAAATAAGACATCATTCACATTCCCTGAGGGTACTTATTATTGGAACATAATGCCATTCAATCTTAAGAATACAGGTATAACCTATCAAAGAGCTATGATAATGATTTTTCATGACATGTCCTACAACATAATGGAAGACAATGTAGACAATTTATTTAAAAAATCAATCACAATGAAAGGACATTTGGATTTTCATACACAAATATTTGATAGGCTAGAAAAATATATAGTGAGGGTAAACCCCAAGCAATGCATATTTTTTGTCACTTTAGGAAATCTATTGAGATACATTTTGTCTCATAGAGGTATTAAAGTAGACCCTGCAAAGGTGAAAGTCATAATTGAGATTCCTCCACCAAAGAATCTCAAACAACTTTGTAGTCTTCAAGGAAAGATATAATCTATCAGGTGGATCATAACACAATTAGCAGATAAATTTCATCCATTCATCTCCTACACAAGGATGTCATATTCAAATGGGATGAGAAATTATAACAAGGCTTTCAGCAACTTAAGAATTACTTGGCTTCACCTCTAGTATTGAAGCCTCTATTACAAGGCAATACACTCATATTGTACATCTCAGCTACATCAATAGCATCAGGAGCTCCCTTGGCACAACATGATGACTCCAAGAAAGACAGAGAAAACTATTACATAAGCAAGACATTAATATGCTACAAGCTTAATTACACTCCTATTGAGCGATCATGTTTAGTGGTCATCTTTGCATCACAGAAGCTAAAAAACTACATGCTCAATCACCAAACTAAGCTCATCTCAAAAGTAGATCTATTGAAGCGTCGGTTATCCTAAAGAAAAATTCATTGGTCACATGGCTAAGTGGGTTATGATACTAAGAGAGTTTGACATAGAGTACATAGATCAAGAAGAAATAAAGAGAAAAGTCATTGCAGATCAATTAGCTAAAGCACCTTTATATGATGATAATCCTCTAATATCATACTTTCCAAATGAAATAGTTTTCTCCATCACACCCACAAATAAATGGAAATTATACTTTTATGGGTCACATACATAGCATGGTTCAAGGGTAGGAGTCCTATTCATCACCCCTCAAGGTTATTTATTCCAAAATCATATTGGTTAGAATTTCCATGTACTAATAACATTGTCAAATATGAAGTAATTATCATAGGACTTAGAATGGTTGTACAGTGGAAAATCAAAGAGTTACAGGTTTATGGTGATTCCACATCTAGTCGTTAGATAGGTTATTGATGAGTATCAAGTAAAGGATAATAAATTGTTCCCACATAAGAGAATGGTCAACATCTTCAAGCAATACTTTTATACTATATCCTTTAAGAAAATACCTAGAGTGAATAATAATATTGCAAATGTTATAGTGACTATTGGATCTCTCCTACATATGTCACACTATAGTCATAAATTTGAGTTTCTAGTTAAACAAATTTTGGTTCCTTCCTTCAATGTCCCCAAGTTAGAATTCATGTGCAAAAATGTCGGTCCTAATTCACCATGGTACCATGATATTTACACTTACAAAATGGTACCATCCCACCTTTAAACCTAAACACTAACCAAAAGAAAACCTTTATTTTTCACTCATCATGCTTCACCATTCTTGGTGACACCCTATACCAAAAGAGTCTTGATGGTACATTACTTGGATTTCTTAACTTGGAAGAGTCTAAAAGTTCCCTACATGAGGTACATAAAAGTGTTTATGGGTCACATTCAAATGGCCCCACCCTTGCTAGAAAACTAATAAGTATAGGATACTATTGGCCTACCATGGATCAAGAGGCACACTGATTTGTGAAGAAATGTATATAGTGTCAGCAACATGGAGATCTCATTCACACACCATCCCTATAATTTCAACCGATTACTACACCATGGCCCTTTTCACAATGGGGACTCCATCTCATTGGAAAGATTTCCCCCACCTCATCTAATATTCATAATTTCATTATTACCATCATTGAGTACTTTATGAAGTGGATAAAAGCCATCCCACTAACCTACATCACTAGAAAATAGATAGTGGATTTCATCCTTAACTACCTAATTCTTTGATATGGTGTTCCCCACACCATCACCACAAATGATACACCCTTTAAAAATAGTATTTTTAAAATATTTTTTCACAATTCCATATCCAACACTACTTTTTCACACCATAATACCCCTAGGGTAACAGTTGAGCTAAGGAATCTAACAAAACCATCCTAAATACCCTAAAGAAGAAAATTAATGAAATTGGTCATGACTGGAACATCCAACTTAATCCCACCTTATGTGCTTACCATACTAGTACCTGAACACCTAACGGTGCTACACCATATTCCCTACTCTATGGCACTGAAGGAATATTTCTTATTGAGTTCAAACTCCCTTCTTTAAGGGTGTCATAGAAACATATTATCGACGATCAAGAGTTTCAAGTATCCAAGTTACATGAGCTAGAGTTGCTATACGTAAGACATCTCAGTGAGCTAAATCATTTGAAATCCTACCAAAATCATCTTCTTTGTAGTTACAACAAAAGGATCAAGAATCAAAACTTTCAAGTAGGTGATCTAGTCCTTAAGGAAAATTAAAAGAATCAGGCAGATCAAGATAACAAGGGAAAATTTGAACAAAATTGGTTGGGACCATTTTTTATCACAACGATTTATGGGTTAGGAGATTATCAACTTCCAACACCTATAGGTGATCCCTTATAAAATCCCATCAACAACAGTCACCTCAAGAAGTTCTATGCTTAACCCTTGAAGTATCCCTAGCTAAAAATAAATAAAGAAAGAGTAAAGATAAATAATCCATCCAATGGTGAAAGCCACTTTGATGGCACCTTGGGAAAGTACCATAGTGAAAACCTATTTGCAAGCATCATGTGTAGAAAAATCCAAAACAATGGAAAAATAGTAAAGATAGAAATTATCCCCTAGTGAAAACCACTTGGGTGGTGCTTTGGACAAGTAGCATGATGAAAACCTATTTACACATGCCATGTGTAGTAAACACCATCTATCATCTATCAAATTCTTTTTCATTCCATTCATAATAAACTAAGCATTCCATCTATATCCACATACCTGTCATATTTTTGCTTACACACCTAGCATGGCTTGGTAATTTACTAGTTTCTAGTGTTACCCATCTCACCTAGTATCGTAATAATATCATTCTACTTAGTCTATAATAAAATTATCCTACACCTAATTGGGGGCATTTTCTTAAACCTAGTAGTCGAATTGGATCCTCGTTATTACCTTAAATTGAAATATCAAAAAAAAAAATCAAATATTCTAGAAATCCAAGGGCAATAGATATTCCAAAAATCCAAAAATAATAGATATTTCAAAAATCTAAAAACATTACATATTCCAAAAAATCTAAAAATAGCCTCAAATATTCTAAAAAATATTATAGATTCCAAAAAAATCCAACAAAAATAAATCAACACAAATTCGCCCATCCATAATAAAATCATCATCATACTCACCTTTGAAAAAGTAAGCAAAAGAAAATGATGTAATAATCAAAACCTAGAACATTCATGAAAAATTACAAGCTAGGATCATTGTTGAAACAACCCACTACCTACATACCAATTACCTAAAACATTTAATTCAACATCCCAATCAATTCCATAAGAGATATATCTTTCCTAAAATAGGCACAATCTAGGATAACGATTACAATCTCTTTGGAAAGAGATATGATGGATTTGATATGTTTTTCATTCAGTCTTTTCTTTTGATTTGTTTTTTTGTCTCCTTCCACCACTTGCTCGAAGCCACCTTGATTTTTAATATCTTGGTGTGTCTAGAGGAGCACGGAATGAGGCATAATCATTGCTTTCATCTATTATGTTTGTGGGACATTCTTATAATAGGACCATGGAAAATACTTGCTTTGTGTGAGTTGAGGTAGCTTCTTGCATAACAAATGATATTTTCATATGAGGTTCTTCAAACCTTTTGTGCATAGTCCTATTATGCTCTAATTTTTATTATCTCATATATTCAAAAACATTTTTTGTATGTCTAATATGAATAAGGATACTCCTATTTCTTTGTAGAGTCAAATTCCATGCAATAGATATGACACCACCCTGGTTCTTAATACCTTGGTACATAGTATCTACTTGCTATATCAAAATAAGGATTACTCTCTATATATTTTAGCATAACAAAAAGCAAAAGTACAATCTTTTTTCCTATCTTATTTTCCAATAAAAACCCCAAATCATCCCAATAACTATAGCTTTCATTGATATTTCATCAACATGATCCATCTATCTATAGGGGAGGAAATTCAACATGCTTAAGATGACAAGATCTAAAGGGGTGAATATCCCTCAACTACCTCAGGAATCAAAGCTCAGGTGACAAGATAAAATGATTTTACACAGAATTAAAATGTGGGAGTTTCAAAAATTGAAAGAGAAAGTCACATAGGTCTTTCAAACAATCTAGCAAGTTCTTAGCCAAGGACAAAAACACAACACACAGACATCCCCATGGCACACTGACATCTCATATGGACCAAAAATTGAGAATGTCTCAAAAGATAGCTAAGTACCTACTAACAGTTTTGGTAGTCAAACTCTTGAAATATGAGAAAAAAATAGAGAAAAGAACAAAAATAAAAGTAAACTAAACTAAGTGAAAAAGGGATGATAAAATGAGAGAAGAGGAAGAGAAGGCTCACAAGAAACCCGAAGATAAATCCTCTAGCATAACAATCTTTCTCCTCGAAACCCAAACACATAAGACCAAAGATAAATGTTGGGGATGTTTGGGGACTTGCCCTAGTCAAGTCCCTACTTTGGTGTTACCACCTCCATAGTAGCTAGATAGATAGATAGATCAAAACATAAGTAGACAAGATGATAAATGCATAGACAAGGGATGTGATAAATCCTAATATTCTCAAAGACACAAGACAAATAGATATTACCTACAAGGATTGAGGAAGCTAGAGAGAGTTTTGAGAGCCAAGAGAGTTGTGAAGACTACTGTGAGATCTTGAGACTATTGTAGCAAGTTGTATAGAGTTTTTCAAGCTTGAGATAAAGAGAGAAAGACTTCCAAAGAGATATAAAATAGAGAATGTCTAAAAGAGCTAGAGAGGAGTGAAAATATGGATTTAAAAGAGAGAAGAGGGAAAATAAGGTTTTCAATCCATTACAAATCGTCTTGAGCCATTTCCACTTACCAAGGTAGGGTGACAAGTGGAAAAATACTTAGAAATAGCCTTTAAATGTTAAAATTTCATAGGGTTCTAGCGTGGAGTGTGGACTTCCTTGTGGCACTCTAGTGTCCAGATAAATCACACTCAAAAATGATGGGAGATGGGGAACATAAGGTTAACATAAAACTGACGCACAAAGGTAGTTGTTGAAAAGGGGACTTGAGCATCCTAAAGGGAAAAAGGTTGATGCAAGGGCTAAGATGAACCTACATGAATACTAAGGGGGTGGACACTAAAGTGGATACAAAAGTGTAGGTGAAATTGCAAGGGTATACAAATTTTTACACTACATTTTTCCCCCACTTAAGCAGGCTTATGAATCTACATGAATATGCACGCTAAAGGAAAGCTACTAAAAATAAATAACATCATGATACCAAAAGGATACTATAGAGGAAGTAGATTTCTCTTAAAACCAAGGAAGCATGCCCTAGGGTGAAGACCTACAAAACAAACATATTATATAGGAAATATTTGTACAAGACAACAAGGTTAGAAAATAAAAAGCTACTAAATTACAACGTTAGAACATATAGATATTGAAAAATAAAAACATGGATAACACATACAAAAAGGTACATAACAAAAAAACTAAAAAATATTTGACTTAGAAAAGTAAAATACCTTTATGTAGGAGGTTGTCTCAGTATTATGCGTCATTCCCAAAACAACGAGAAATAACACATGGAATATATCTTAAATGAAGAGAAGAATCTAAGGATTGATTGCTTCAAGGACATCCAAAATACAGGGAAGCAATCGATGTTGATGAGACTACATGACTCAGGCACTAGCTTATTGTATCACTAGGGGTCATACTAATGATAATGATTAAAAAAAAGATGGCAAGATAGCAAGTTGTGTTATGCTAGATGACCATAGATTAGTATAACCAGCCTCATTGTTGAGGAAATCCACTACCTAATCAAGTGGTAGAACCAACCCCAATATGAAGGAAATCCACTACTGATGTGTGATAGAAACCAATCTTACTATGGAGGAAAACCCCTAACGATTGTAATATGCATGTGATAGAAACAAACCCCACAATGAGGAGAATCCCTATCATGATTATAATAGACATGTGATAGAAACAAACCCCACAAGGAGGAGAACCCCTATCATGATTATAATAGACATGTGACAGAAACAAACCCCATAAGTAGGATAACCCCTATCATGATTATAATAGATGTGATAATCTTGTGAGCGAGAAGATTTTTTGTTGAGCGAGAAGATTTTTTGTTGCTACAAGTATCCAAGATGCAAGAGAATTTTGACAAAGTTTTTGTAAGAGTGAGAAGTAGAGAGGAAATCCTCAAGAGGAATGCATATATTCAAAATAATGTATCCTTTCCCTCAATTTAAGGCAAGGATAACCATGCTAGATAATATTGTGTCACTTCCATGAAGAAAGTATGGTTTCACACAATAGTGTACCACCATGAATGAAAATGAGCAAGCAAAGCTATGAATGCCACATAGTGGGTAGTGACACAATAGAAGGGAGTTGTAAGAACCTCATAAAAAGATTCTTATTATATAGAATGAATGGGATAGAGATAAACCTCAATATCACTTGTCATACGAAGAAGAGAGATGTATCAATAAATAAAGGATTGATGACATCAAAGTCGAGAAGTTGTTGTATCTTGTCCTTCAAGGCTCGACATTCACTAGTGGAATGGTCAAGCACTTGATATTATGCACAAAATAATGTTTTTATTTATCTTGTGTATGAAACTTCTTATGTGTAGGAGGAGGGAGAGTAATAAAGTAGGCTTTGAGAAGCCTTATCAAAATATGCTCTTATCTAGATAAAGGATGAGGAGTAGGAAGCAACCCTTTCTCTTGTGGAGTAAAGTTTGACTTCTCATAAGAAGAAGGCATAAGGATAATAGACGATGGAGGAGGGGATGGAGACAAAGGAGAATTCTTGTAACCTAAACCCATTGCAAATATCGTGGTGTCAATTCCAAAGGGACCTTAACTCCTTGTTCCATGCACCCAAGACCATTCCCTTTATACCCATGATTAGAAAGGATATTAAATCCTAAACCATAATGTGATTGCAACTCCTCAAAAGGGGGATGATCAACATTAAGGACATTATAATTTATGTCCACATTATCCCATGACACAGAAGAGTATTCATCTTTGATAGCGGGTGTGAAAGATATTTTCAGGATGTCTAAGTGGATCGGATCTACTTTATACTCCCTGACATAAGATTAGGTGAAGTTCAAGGATCCCCAATCATCGCCAAGACATGCATTCAGTCTAGGAGAAGAAGTAGGAGTAAACTCAGGATTTCCTACTTCAAGAGGATCTTCTTCATGGATATTTGTCTCAAGAGTATCCTTTGTAATGGATATTTCTAGAGTAGAGGTCAACGCATTGGAAGATAATGAAGGGATGAGATTTTTAAGAGTAGGTACAACCAAAGTTTGGCTAGCACCTTCCATCTCACATAAGTGTACAACATCAAGGTTGGCCTTGATTGTGATCACCTCATTATTAGCAACAAACTTCACATAATGACGTAAATTATAAGTAACTACTCCCAAATCATGAATCCATGGCCTTCCAAAGATAAGATTATATGGAAATGGACCTGGCATAACATATACCAAAGTGGGTATGGTAACGGGTCCCAACCTTAAAGGCAATATTATCTTTCCTAAGGCTTACCGATCGACATTATCAAAACCATGAATATATAAGGAAGAAGCAATCAAGGAAGTTGAATCAACTTTAATTTTAGGCAATAAATCAGTGCTACATACATTGAGTGTTGAATCTATGAAAATAAGAGAACATCTAATACTGATATTATTAATGTGAACTATTATCAACAAAGGATTTCCTTGCTTCTACACTTCCAAAGGCATGATTTCATATGGATGGAATGCAATATTCGGCAAATCCGCATGAATACAATTTATCAATTCATTAACATCTATCAACCTAGCAGAAGAAGGAAAAACATATTTTCTATTTTTTCCTGAAGCATGTCTTAGTAGAGCGGAGCAGCCTGAAGTAAATCCCAAAGTGATATCTTAGCAGAAGTAACACAAAGTTGCTCAATAAGATTATATTCACCTATTTCTTAGCTACATATCTAGGTGCTTGAGGAATGCTAGGTTGAGAAAGTGGTAAAGAAGTTGGTTGATTAACATTTTGTTAATTCCTTCTAGTATTATAAGTATGGGCTACCACTCTATAAGAGGGAGCCTTAGATTGCATGGTTTTTGTGTAAATATTTGGTGTATCACTTTCAAAAAGAACCCCATGAATATAAAAAATCATTTTAGGAGGACTAGTTAGATTCAAATAAATGACCAATATCTTAGGCCTTTTAGGAGTGGAAGAGACTATAATTTCATTTATGGATTCATTATGACTTATAGATATTTTTTTTCAAAAAATGTGTTCAACATTAATCTACGAGAGATCAAATGTGGGATGAGATTCATCATTCACTAATGCATCATCTCTAGAAGAGAGTTCATTGCAATAAAGAGGGGGTAAAGTTTTGTTAAGGAAAGTATCAATAATTCCATCCTCTTGCACGAAAATATCCTTACAAGTAGAAGTAATTTCAGGAGAGGGATCAACAAGAACAATAAGAAAGGACGAAAGTACTCTAGGTTTCACACACTTGTAATAGAACTTCTTGAAGATTCTTAAAAAAATAGGAAAGGGAAAGAATGAAGAAAATAGAAACTTTATTTTTAAATAGAAATATAGATAAGCTAGACAAAGGATAGCGTACATCCCTTTTGACAACATAGAATGGTGTTCGGGGCAGCGCTCCAAAAAAAAAAATTATTTTAGAAGGGCAAATCTTGGATTTGTCCTTTTTTTAGTGTTCATGTTAGGTTCACCAAAATGTAGAGGAATAAATTTGACACCCTTAAGATGATGATATCTAAAGGGGTGAATATCCCTCAACTATCTCAAGGATCAAAGCTCAGGTGACAAGATAAAATGATGGAGGGGATTTATTTATATTTTATATATAATTAAAATGTGGGAGTTTCAGAAACCAAAAAAGCAGGTCATAGAGGTATTTTAGACAATCTGAAAATCTCTCAACCAAGGATGAAAGCACGATGTGTTGACGTCTCGTACAAACCAAAAATCCATAATGTCTCGAAATACAACTAAGTATCTACTAATAGTTTCAGTAGTTGAACTCTTGAAATATGAGAAAATAATAGAGAAAGAATAGAAGTAAAACTAAACTAAACTAAGTAAAAAAGGGATGATAAAATGAGAGAGGATAAAGAGAAGGATCACAAGAAACCCAAAGATAAAACCTACACACATAATACCAAAGATAAATTTTGGGGTTGTTTGGGGACTTGCCCCAATCAAGTTCATGCTTTGGTGTTTCTACCTCCATAGTAGCCAGATAAATAGATAAGATGATAATTTCATAGACAAGGGATGTGATAAATCCTAAGATGCTCAAAGACACAAGACAAATAGATATTACCTACAAATCTTGAGGAAGCCAAAGTGAAAGAGAGAGAGAGAGAGAGAGAGAGAGAGAGAGAGAGAGTTGTGAAGACTATTGTGAGAGCTTGAGAATGTTGTAGAAAATTGTGGAGAGTTGTGCTAGCTTGGGAGAAAGAGAGAAAGACTTCCAAAGATAGAGAGAAAAGAGAGAATATCTAAGAAATCTAGAGAGGAGTAAAAAGATGTATTTAAAAGAGAGAAGAGGATGGAAAAGGAGGCTACTGAGCTATTATAGATCATCCTGAGTCATTTCCACTGACCAAGGTAGGATGAAAAGTGGTAAAATGCTCAGAAACAACCTTTTATTGTTAAAATGTCATGGGATGCTAGTGTGGCGTGCGGATTTCCCTGCAATGAGCTAATGTCTAGAAAAATCACACTCAAAAATGGTGGGAGATGGGGAAAACACAAGGTTAATTCAAAATCAATGCATAAAGGTAGTTGTTGAAAAGGGGTCTTAGAGCATCCTGAGGGGGAAAAGGTTGATGCAAAGGCTAAGATGATTCTACACAAATGCTAAGGGGGTGCACACTAAATTAGATACAAAAGTGTAGGTGAAATTGCAAGGGTGTGCAATTTTTGACACTACACTATCCATCATCATCCAAAATCAATTCTTCTATCCTAATTATCATACTAACTATTCTATCCAGGTATCATGACACAAACAACCCAAAAAAATCCATAACATCCCTACATACAAAAATCATTAGTATCATCATAACATCATATATATCTTGCATCCATAATCATAACATCACTAGTATATAGCATCATCAATCATTGAATCATAGAATAATCATCACATAGGTCAGCATAGCATCACATCATGGCATCATCTAGTGCAACATCATCATAATCCATCACATCATATACCATAGCATTAAATAATATTATCATTTCATATTGAAACATAGGGAAAGGGAAACCTTTGAGTTTTCACTTTAGGGTTTGACACCTTTCCCAACTATTTTTTTAATTGATTTGGGGGATTAGGATGGAATGAAGGGGAGATGGAATGAATTGGAAATACAAAGGTGGAATGAGGGTTTGATGGATTTGAATAAGGTATATGATTGACTTATGGATTGATAGGTGAGTCAACCAGCCCTTAACCAAGTCTAGAAATGGCCTAAGGATGAAATGCAATGATCTAACTAGGGTAATAGTGTAATTTACTATTCTAATGTAAATACAGAAAACAAAAAAAATTGCAAATAGATTTTGACTAAAGAAATGAGCAGTGAAATTTGTGCACAAATGTAGGGCTGAAAATGGACGACAAAGATGCACAGGGTGTGAGTGTCCTTGTAGTGATTTTTCAGATCTATCTTCACAATCCTCTGATGTTGGGTTGAATCCTTTTGTTTCCACTTGTATATTTTTCATATCACTATTAGATAATTTTGTAGATGAGTTTCCATGAGTTGAAAAGATGTAGGGCTTCAAATGCAACAATGAAAAATGAGTCTTCAAAGTTCCTTCAATCTCCTTTAGACCTAAAACCTACACATTAAAAGAGAGAGAAAATGTTGGACCATTTAGGGGCTTTGATGCAGGAGCATCTAGGGTGAAGATAAATCTTGCATCAAATTGTGATTATTTTCTTTCAATAAGAGCTTGTCGGTTTATGTATGCACAGTCGGCATTGAGCTACAGCATTTGCACCATTGCATTTACACCTCAACTTCATTTGGTGTTCTATGGATTGTTGCATCGACGTGACAGGGCAATCTCGAAAGGACCTTATTTTGAGTCCCATCGACATACTGATGGTGACAGCACAACAGTCTTTGGGTCACGTTGGAGTCACTTCAGCAGGAGTCTTACATATGATGTTCCCTCAACATACTGGCGAGCAGTTGACATACCGATATCAAGCATTGAGGTGATCTTGTGTTATCGATGGGAGTCATTTATGATCCCTTTGACGGGGTGAAATGAAATATCATGGTGACATTGATACTTCAGGAAGACATGAGACCATGTCTCTTCGATGGGCCATCGGGGTGGTGATGATAAAATTTTGAGAAGATGACTATTTTGGGGAGAGAGGATTTAAATTCCAGTCGACACAATGATGGCAAGAAGGTGGACGAAGATATGAATGGATTGATGGTGATTGAAGGATGAATAATTTGGTGACACTTGGAATGATAATACTCGTGAATCAACACGTAAATTGGCTAAAAAATATCAACCTAAAGCGGTGATTGGAAGTTACTGATAGCAATGCAACTACCTGGGAGATCTCAATGACTAATTGGATGACCAGCGGTACTATGACAATAGGGAGAAAAAGAATGTCAAGTAGGGCAAGCCGACCTGAAGGGGAAGTATAAGTAAAACACCAGAGATGTAGTAAGGCATGGAAACTTAGAGAGATAGAGAATAGCCAAAGAGAAGGTGGCATAAATGTGGATGACTAATGAGATTGTAGAGCAGAACTTGAAGGCTCTGATCTACATGCTTGATTGATACTTTGTAATCATACAATCCATATAACTTTAAAATTTCTTTTCCAATTCAGTAGCAATAAAATATCACTATTCTCTTTGTATTTTTCCTATTTAAACCTGTGTAATTGTGGTGATTTCTAGTCTATAAGTGGCGTACCCTTTATTAAGCTTGCCTTAGTCAAACCCCATGTTAGTGTTTCTACTTCCAAAATGGCAATGTCAATGATAAATGGATAAATGATAAGAAGGAATGTTTAAATCACAAAGTGTTGTAACTCACCACCCTTCAATGGCTTCCTTGAAGGACTAAAGTATGCACGTCACCTATTGGAAACCACAATCAAGTCATTCTAACCAACATTTGGGCACCTAGAACTACAGTTGGGAAAATGGAAACCCAGGATAGTAGAGAGAGATAACACTAGAGAAGAAGTTGAGTGAGATAGCGAGAGAGAAATTCTATAACACACAACTTCTAAACTTCCCCCTAAAATACCACAAGGAAGAACACTAGAAATAGAAAGCATAGGAATTCCTTCAATAATAAATGATCCATTGGTTGAAACCATGGCCAAGGCAGCAAAAATAGAGGGGGAGTGTAATTTAAGAACCATACATTGTAACAAACAAGAGAGTCATTAGGAGTGTAGACATAACACTTTAGTTAAAATTTAAATTTTATTAAATGTTATAATGATATGATGTATTATTTGAAGGTAATGATAAAACATTCTTGTTAATTTATTTCTCATTTTTTACTCCCCTTTCATATTTAGATATTTATTTTTAGTACTGATATTAACATTTAATTATTTTGGGCCAATCCTATGACAAAAGATTAGTCTTGCATTGTATAAAATTTACTCTTGAAATTTATTTTTTTCTCTTCCCCATTTCATTCCTATCATGAACTAACTTGGTATACATTTCATGAGAACTATTGTATGTAGTAGTATTTAAATACATCCAAGCATTCATTGAACACTAATTCATATTTAAAGAATTTTCATTATAGGAACACTTCATTTGAAATATTAAAAATAATTTTTCTACATTATAATTTATATATTAGCATATTATTACATTTACTTGTTTTTTTCCAACATTTAATAAGGTCATGAAGTTGGTCATTTTAGGGGGTTGACTTGGTGAAACTTGGGCAAACCCTAGTAATCCAACTACCTCCCAAGATATTTCTAACTATCAATAATCCTTAATGATTATCGAGAAGCGGAGACCAAAGAAAATTGAGGAACAAAAGAGTGAGATTTATTAGATCATTTTTTATACCACAAGATAGATCCATACTCATAGAAGCAACCTAGAGCTACAAATTCAACCCATAATTAGTTATAATTCTGTAGTGAACCCAAGATAAAGGGAAAATGTAGATTAAACATTTTGCAATACCAAGGAAATAAATTTCAACACTATATTTGATTTATTTCATCGTTATTGTTCTAGAGCTAAGTACTCCAAATCCTTTGCATTTACTTTCCCATATTAGCATTTATTTCTAAATTATGTAGTTCCAACTATTATTTCTTTAGTCTAGGTCGATTTATGCTTTTATATATGCATCTTATTTGATTTTATTATATTGATCCTACGAGAACTATATTTTCCTCTATACTTAGGTCCAACAACACAACAACTATGCATGAAAATATTTTAATTAAATTTGTAGTCCTAATAACAATTTTGACATGGGAACTATAGAATAAAACTAGCATGTGTTTGATCCTATGCACTTTATACCCTTTGAATCCTTATCATTCCTCCCAATAATAAAAACATTAAACTTCAATTATCTCAAACAAAAAGAGAATTTGCTAAATAAACTCTCAATTAAAAATCCAATATCCCTAATGTAAATTTTGGCCTTGTTTACTACAAGTAATTGAATTTTCTAGAACCTTATTACATCTTTCAATCTTCATGTCAAAAAAGTGATGGCATCTACCAAAATTTGAATGTCAAGAGTAATTTTTAAGATTGTTTATGGGAAGCTCAAACTCCAATGTCTATTCATAGTAGTTTTTGAGTATCTATCAACATGGTACCATTATGAATGCCAAAATATGTCAAAAGATCAAGTTGAATAGAATTCCTAGACACATGTTGGAGAATATACAAGGTCCATGTTGAAGAGGTTTGACCTTTGTGTTTTCTCTTTAAATAAATACTTACCCAATTACAACCAAACCTTTTCCTAATCCTAAAAAATAATGATGAACATGAAGATGATCCATGAGTTAATAATGCACGTAGTTGAGCCTACTAAATAATTTGAACATGTTTGGACTGAAGAGAATAAAAATATTGAATAAAGGGGTTGGAGTAATCTTGCTCTTTTTCAATGTTCTTGGTAAACAATAGGATTAGGAAAAGATAAGGGTAATCCATGAGAAACTAAAAGTTAAAAATCAAGACAAGTCCTAAAATTTGATTGAGATGTGAAAGAAAATACCACTTGGTTGTATGCATTCTCAATGTGGTTAAGCTCATATTCCACTTGGTTTGAGGGGTATGTGTGGCAAGTATGGAGTTGTTGTCATTAATGTTGGCATTTATGTCAACACAGTTCAAGTTGGTCAAAGAAAGGAATCATGTGATTACAGGTGGT
Source organism: Sequoiadendron giganteum (assembly GCA_007115665.2). Taxonomy (NCBI): domain Eukaryota; kingdom Viridiplantae; phylum Streptophyta; class Pinopsida; order Cupressales; family Cupressaceae; genus Sequoiadendron; species Sequoiadendron giganteum. Next base: position 516,948,428 of record CM021109.1, read on the forward strand.
ACATGTATAGTTGAGATACTATAGAGATGTTGAGAGTACATGGAGCTATCTTTATGGTGTTATAGGTGTGCTAATATGATGAATTATCAAGTTCTTTTGAGAAAATTAATAAACAGCAAAAACAAAGTTGTGTGTGTATCTGAATGTGCTCTGGTAATGTGTTTTGCATTTATTTTGTGTTGATCCTATGCTCGTGTGGATCTATAGTGTTTTTTATGAGTCTCGTTGGATAATATATCTTGATTTATAGATTCTGGCTTGATGGAGAGTGAAAGTTGTGTTCATCGGTGTTTGAACGGGTCTGACAGGGTGTTTGTCTATGGACTGGGAGAAATATATTTGCTCCACAATTCTTTGGTGGTTTGTCTCAGATCTTTTGGATCTATTGGAAGACCTATAATTATGTTTTATGTGTTTGAGAAAAAGTGTTAGTGGTTTGTTGCTCTGGAAGGTTTGGTTGGACTGTTAGAAAGAGTTATATGTATGGAAGTTGTTGCAGTTGTTTTGGATGTATCTCAAGGTATCTAAGAAGTTTTTCAATATCTGGTGAAGTGTGTTATGTGATCCACGTGTGATCATCTTGTTGTGTATGTGCGTACTTCAAAGTTCATTTTGTGTTTTCATTAGGTTTGGCCGACCTAGTGTCTGCATGTTACATAAAAGATAAACATTGATTAAGGAAGCATGTGATCGATCCAAGATATTGTTTGGGTCCTAATTGATTTTTTGTTTGGTCCACTCTCATTCTAATCCATCGTGGAATGTTGAGTCACCAACCTAATTTGAATTTTTAAAATGAAGAACGTGTAGCTGACCTTGGAGAATGTTTCTAAGGTTGAAGTTGATATAAATAAAAGTCAAGATGTTGTGAATTAGATGGCAAGAAAGTGTGAAGTGTGACAAGTGCAAAACAAGTGCAAAAATCAAAGTGTGTGAAAGTGAATCAAGGCAACAGTACTTCAATGTGTTAGATTCATGAAAGCAATGAGTTGATGGTGTCTACAATTCTTTGATCAAGGTTGTGAATGTGTGGAACTTGTTGTGGTGGATTTTCTTTTATCTTTTTTTGTCTGTAGGCAGTGAGCCTCCTTCTAGAAAGTGAGTCCTATCTGTAGGCAGTGAGCCTTTGTATCCAGATAGTGAGTCCTATCTGTAGGAAGTGAGCCTTTGTATCTAGATAGTGAGTCCTTTCAGGGCAATGAGCCCTCTAGCAGTGAGCCTTTGCATCCAATTTTACATTACTATTATATTGTGAGTTAATCCTCACTGTAGTTTTTCTCTCATTGGGTTTTCCACGTAAATTTGGTGTCTCTAGTATTTTCCTTATGTTATTTGTATTTCATGTTTACACTTAATAACAGATTAAAGTGAATGTGGAATTGATTAAGGTTAGAAGTGAATGTAATTTAATACAACTAATTCACCCCCCTCTTAGTTGTCTTATGCAATTCAACAATTGGTATCAAAGCTTTGGTTCCTCAAAGAAGATCTTAACCACTTGAGGTAGATCATATGGTGCATAAGTTGCAAATCCTTGCATTTGATGGAGCTGACTATAGTGATTAGAAAGTACAAATGAGAGATTACCCGATATCTCTTGGTTTCAAGACTTGTAAAGTTGTTGAGACAAAATATGTTGATTCGGCTAGTGGTCATTCTTTTGTAGATAATATTTTTGCCTATGAGGAGAATGAAAAGGCAAGGTATGTTATCTTTAGTGCTTTATCTAAGACTGAGCAGACAAAAGTTAATTCTCTAGGCACTGCTTATGAAGTATGGGAAAAGTTGAAAGATATCTATGAAGGAAATGATAGATTCAAATTGTCAAAGAAGCTTATAGAAAAGCGCAGATATGAGAACTTGAAAATGGAAGAAGGTGAAGACATTGCAAGCTAATTTCAAAGGGTTGAACTTACAGCAAATTAAGTTAAAAATCAAGGTGGTACTCTAGCAGATGAAGATATAATAGAGAAGATCCTGATGACCCTACCGAAGAATTATAGTGACAAGGTCTCTACTATTGAAGAAATATATGATCCAAATAAATTCACTAAAGAAAATCTATTTGGTACCTTGACTGCATTTGAGATGAGTAAGTTTGGAAAAGAAAATGATAAACTAGAAACAACCTTCAAAGAAACTAAGATAGAAGATGATCCAGATAGTGATGGTTTAGAAGAATTGGAAGCAAACTTTACAAGGAAGTTGAAGAAAGGTACGAGTAAGTACAAAGGTATGTTACCTTTTAAATGTTTCAGTTGTGGAAATATCGGTCACTATGCTTCAAGATGTCCAAATAGAGTTGTACACAAGAAGAATAGATATAATAATAAAGACAAAAAGGACAGAAAGTTGAAGAAATTGTATTATTTTAGAGAATATGTTGGAATTTATGATGATGAGTCTAATTTTGAGGATGATAAAGATGAATGCTTGTTTCTAGGCTTGGAGAATAAATCTATGTCTACTAACCATGGAAAATGTGCAAGGGAATCTGGTCTGGAGAACAAGAAGGATGAGATGGAAGGTACTCTAGTTACTGCCTTTTATGCTAGACAAGATGAAGATTACTGGGTAATTGACAGTGGATGTTCAAATCATATGATTGGAGACAAAAGTAAGTTCACTAAACTTGAAAAGTATGATGGAGGATTAGTTATGTTTGGAGATTATTCTGGTGCTAAGATTGTTGGAAAAGGAACAATTAGTCTTGATGGAAAACACAGTATTGATGATGTCTATTATGTTAAGGGCTTAAGGCATAATATTTTGAGTGTTGGAAAAATGTGTAGCAAAGGATTTAAGCTTGTGTTCCAAGATAACACCTATGAAATTAGAAAAGGGTCTGAAACTGTGGTGGTTGTAGGAAGAAGAACATATGGAAACATCTATCAGTTTAAGAGTGGTAATGGTCAATGTGTTTTTCTCAAGTTAATGAAATTTTTCTATGGAACTGGAGGATGGGACATGTAAATTTTGACAATTTGATCAAGATCAGTTCAAGAGAATTTGTTAGGGATCTGCCTAGAATTACAAAGCCTACTAATACTATTTGCAAAAGTTTTCAATTGGGAAAACAAACAAGATGTAGTTTTAAAGGAAAAGAAAAATCATCTACTGAAATGCTAGAATTGATTTATACAAACCTTTGTGGTCCTACAAGAATAGGAAGTCTTAATGGTGACAAGAACTTTATGCTTTTGATTGATGATTATTCTAGAATGACATGGGTTACTTTTCTTAGGGAGAAAACTCAAGCTCTAAATAGATTCAAAGTGTTCAAAGCAAGAGTAGAAAATGAAGTGAACTTGATAATCAAATGTTTAAGGTCTGATAGAGGTGGGGAATTCACTTTTGGTGAGTTTAATGCATTTTTTGAAGAGCATGGTATAAAGAGACATTTTTCTGCTCCTAGAACCCCTCAGCAAAATGGAATTGTGGAAAGGAAGAATTGAATTGTTCAAGAGGCTGCAAGGACTATGATGAAAGAGGCAAATGTACCTAATGTATATTGGAAAGAAGCAATTCACATTGTTGTTTATATTCTTAACAGAGTTCAGATCAAAGGTAACAGCACAAAGACCCCTTATGAACTATGGACTAGTAAGACTCCTACTGTTAAGTACTTTAAGGTGTTTGGAAGTAGATGTTACATTAAAAGAGATGATGAGAATCTTGGAAAGTTTGATGCAAGGTGTGATGAGGAAATTTTCCTTGGATACTCAACTAACAGAAAAGCATATATATGCTTCAATAAAAGATTGAGGAAGATAGTTGAGAGTGCAAATGTAAAATTTGATGAAGATATGCATAGACCAGTTGAAATAAGTGAAATTGAACCAGATGATCCTATCTACGAACAAGTGAGAGAAGAGGATAAGGAAGAGAAAGAATAGAGTGAAGAAGAAGAGACTCTAGAACCTACTCCTAAGACTCCAAAGTATGTATAGGATAATCATCTGGAAGAACAGATAATTGGAGATAAAAGTGAAGGTGTAAAGACAAGAAGTAAAGTGGTAGCAGCTAAAGTAAATTTGTGTTTACTTTCTAAAAAAAAAACCTAAAACAATGTGTGAAGCATGCAAAGATGAGATTTGGGTTAAAGCAATGAAAGAGGAGTTGCAGCAGATAGAGAAGAATCAGACATAGGAATTGGTTCCTAGACCTATAAACAAGAATGTAATTGGTACAAAATGGGTGTTCAGGAATAAGCTAAATGAAGATGGTTAAGTAGTAAGAAATAAAGCAAGACTTGTATGCAAAGGTTACTCATAGGTTGAAGGAATAGACTTTGAAGACATTTGGCCTAGTGGCTAGAATGGAAGCCATTCAGATGTTTTTGGATTTCTTTGCTCACAAAGATTTGAAAGTATACTAGATGGATGTTAAGTCTGCATTCTTGAATGGATAATTGGAAGAAGAGGTGTACATGGAACAACCGAAAGGATTTCAATTATCAGATAAACTAGGCATGATCTGTAAGTTGAAAATGGCATTATATGGACTTAAGCAGGCTACCAGAGCATGGTATGCAAGGTTGGATAGATATTTGACTTAGCAAGTATTCAGCAAAGGCTCTACAAAAAGAAATCTCTATTTTAAATTTGAAGGTAAAAGAATGTTGATAGTGGTTGTGTATGTTGATGATATTATATTTGGAGGAAATGAAGGTATGAGTAAGAAATTTATAGATGAAATGCAAAAAGAGTTTGATATGTCTATGATTGGTAAGTTGAATTTCTTCCTTGGACTCTGAGTGAATCAAAATAATAAGGGAATATTCATTTTACATCACAATCTAAGTATGTTAAAGAATTGGTGAAGAAGTTTGGAATGGATTACTCCAAACCATTCAGTACCCCTATGGTGACTAGATGCAAACTGAATAAGGATGATGATTCTCCTAAAATTTATCAGAGCATGTACAGATCTATGATTGGTGGAATGTTATATCTTACTGCTACTAGACCAGATATCATGCATGCAGTATTTTTGGTTGATATATTTCAAGCACATCCTAAAGAAACACATGTTATAGTTGTGAAGAGGATATTCAGATATCTAAAAGGCACTCTGGATTATGGCTTGTGGTATCCTAAGGATACTAATTTCACTTTAAATGCCTACACTGATGTAGATTGGGTTGTTTATGTAGATGACCGAAAGAGTATAGGTGGTGGTGCATTCTTTCTTGGAGTAAGATCGGTTTCATGGTTGAGCAAGAAATAGGATTCAGTTTCTTTATCCACTGCAGAAATTGAGTATATTGCAGCAGCATCTTGTTGTACACAGGTACTTTGGATGAAGCAAACATTGAAGGATATAGGTTTAATGTGTGATGAGCCTATCCCTATCTTCTATGATAATATAAGTACAATAAAAATTTCAAAGAATCTGGCAATGCATTCTAGGACAAAGTATATATCTATCAGATATCATTTCTTAAGGGAGAAGGTGTTGGAGAATGAGGTCAGACTTGAGTATGTATCTACAAAGGAATAGATTGTTGATATATTTCCTAAGGCCCTTCTAAAGGATAATTTTGAGTATCTCAGGGATAATTTAGGGGTTGTTGCCCCTCATTCCTTGAAATAGGTGCACATGGAGGTGCATCAGTCCAATGGATCCATAGATTCTTCATTTGTTTGGACTGATGGTTGACGTCTACTCCTCGAGGGGAGTAGATAGTATCATTGTTGTAGTATTAAATGTGGGTCCACTCCTAAGGGGGATTTATCATAGTTTTATATGGCTTAAGTTTCATGCAAAACTTTTCTTTTCCATTGATGTCAAAGGGGGAGAGAGTCGTGTGAAAAATCTATCTATATCTAGCTGAAAGGGAGATAGAAGTTTCTAAGGAGAAGAGTTTGCAGGAAGGTTGTGTAGGTTGTCTAATCTGAGAAAAAAATAGAGAAGAAGAAGCAAGAAATTTTGTATGCTATCTTTGATGGTTAATCACATCATGTGTTGCCATCAATGACAAACGGGAAGATTGTTGCAAGTATGGAGGTGTTGTCATTAATGTTTTCATTGATGTCAACATAGTTCAGGTTGGTCAGAGAAAGGAATCATGTGATTACAAGTTGTACATGTATAATTGAGATACTATAGAGATGTTGAGAGTACATGGAGTTATCTTTATGGTGTTGCAGGTGTGTTTATATGATGAATTATCAAGTTCTTTTGAGAAAATTAATAAGTAGGGAAAATAGAGTTGTGTGTGTGTTTTGAATGTGCTCTGCATTTCTTTTGTGTTGATCCTATGCTCATGTGAATATTTAGTGTTTTTTATGAGTCTCATTGGATAATATATCCTGAGTTATAGCTTCTGGCTTGATGGAGAGTGAAATTTGTGTTCATCGGTGTGTGAACGGGTTTGACAGGGTGTTCGTTTAAGGACTGGGAGAAATGTCTTTTCTCTACAATTCTCTGGTGGTTTGTCTTAGATCTTGTGGATCAAGTGGAATTCCTATAATGATTTTTTTTGTGTTCTGGAAAATTGTTAGTGGTTTTCTGCTCTGGAAGGTTTGTTTCAGAGCTACTCTATGTGTTTGCATGGTCCGGTTGGACTGTTGGAAAGAGTTATGTGTATGGAAGTTGTTGCAGTTGTTGTGAATGTATGTGAAGCTCTAAGAAGTGTTTTAGTGTCTGGTGAAGCATGTTATGTGATCCACGTGTGATCATCTTGTTGTGTATGTTTGTACTTCAAATTTCATTTGGTGTTTTCATTATTTTTGGCCGACCTGGTGTCTACATGTTACTTGAAAGATAAACATAGATTAAAGAAGTGTGTGATTGATCCAAGATGTTGTTTGGGTTCTAATTAATTTTTTTTTTGGTTCACTCTCATTCTTATCCTCAAGGGAATTTTAAGTCATCAACCTAATTTGAATTTGTAAAATGAAGAATGTGTATCCGACCTTGGAGAATGTTTCTAACTTGTTGAAGTTGATATAAATACAAGTCAAGATGTTGTGAATTAGATGACAGGAAAGTGTGAAGTGTGACTAGTGTGAAACAAGTGCGAAAATTAGAGTGTGTGAAAATGAATCAAGGTAGCAGTTATTTAATGTGTTAGATTCCTAAAAGTAGTGATTTGATGGTGTCTACAATTATTTGATCAAGGTTGTGAATGTGTGGAACCTGTTGTGGTGTATTTTCTATTATCTTTCTTGTTTTGTAAGCAGTGAGCTTCCTTCTAGATAGTGAGTCCTATATGTAGGAAATGAGCCTTTGCATCCGAACAGTAAGTCCTTTCTAGGCAATGAGCCCTCTGGCAATGAGCCTTTGTATCCGGTTTTGCATTACTATTATATCATGAGTTAATCCTCACCATGGTTTTTCCCTCATTGGGTTTTCCACGTAAATTTGGTGTCTCAAGTATTTGTCTTTTCTTATCTGCATTTCATGTTTACACTTAATAACATATTAAAGTGAATGTGGAATTGATTAAGGTTAGAAGTGAATGTAATTTGATACAGCTGATTCACCCCCCTCTTAGTTGTCTTGTGCAATTCAATAGTATGATGATATATCAAGAGACTTTGTACAAGGGTGTGGTTAAAATCTTTACTTTGAATGTCTACTAAGGATAAAAGGTGCTAAAAAATTTAATAGAAATTCTTAAAATTTTCCAAAATTAACAGTTATTTGGCCCATTAACTAAGAATAATATTTAGAAACAATATCTATAGGTAGACCAAATAATTTCTAAACAAATTCAAAGAACTTGCTTGTAAAATTTATCTTGTAGTAAGGAATCAACAAGTAGTCATGTTGATGAATCAATCAAAAACATCAAAACCTAATTATGGTGACAAAGAACCATAAATAAACCACTAAATAGGTTCATTAAGTTAATTTCCTAAGGTAGAAATCATGGGAAGGGACAAATCAAAATGTGTTCTTGTATTTATATTTATAAGCTTGAAATGGCAAAAAACTACACAGCACATAAATATTTAAAGTACATCATGAAGAATCCAAGTCCAATTGAATAAATGTTGTGAATATGAATCATATTCTAGAGTAAAAATGTGTATTTTTTAGAATAGAAATTTTTTGATTAGAAGGCACACATAAAATATCAATCTTGTATAATTTCCTTGATGTGGAAATCCTAAAAGGGTATTGTTGTCGCTTGAAATTGCATCCTGCTAAAACCGGTTTCAACATTTCAATGACACGATGGGAATGATTTCAAGGTGTGGGAACTTTAAAATGAGATAAAACATTTGAAGAATGATGAATTTATTTCTAACCTATATGCAAAGTGTTGATCTAATCCAAGATCTAACCCTATTCTATCAATTTACAGAAGAAGAAAAAAAGGGGAGAGATAAATGAAAAAAATGAAATGATGGTGATGCACCAAAATTAGAATGTGTTTCTACTTGCCTATAATTGCACAAATAATGAATAATAATTACCAATAAACTTCACACATCTCTCTATTATATTATATCCTAGAGGTACTCATGGAGGTTAGGGTATCATAGGCACTCAAAGGGAAGAATATGGTCTATTGTTTGCACCTACAAACAAATTAACACAACATACAAACATAGGAAAGATTATAAGTAATCATACATGCATAGAGGTAATGATATTTTAGACATAAGGCAAGAAGAAGAGAAGGTGGAACTGGAAATTTTAGCAATAAAAAGGCATAAACTTGTTTACAGTTATAGAGAATGCCAAATACATAACACTACTAGAGAAATAAAAGAAGAACATGGCTATGAGGAATGGTGACTACAAACAAGTGACTGTAGCAGAAGGGAAATATTTGAAGCTAGGAAAGGTATGCTTTGAGTCTGAACACCAAAATTTTTTTAGGCTTTGTTAAAATTATGATGATGTGGTTGCATGGACCAATGAGGATGTAAAAAAAATTTACCCTAGTTTGGCCCATCATAGCATTGAATTAGATCCTAATGCAAAACCTATTAGATAAAAGGAAAGGTCTATGAACCCCAAAATTGAGCCCTTAAATAGGAAAGAGTTGGCCAAACTAATATAATCCAAGATCATTTTTCCCATTAAGCATTCTTTGTGGGTGTAAAATTTAGTCCTTATAAGGAAGAAGAATGGGGAGATTATGTTGTGTGTAGATTTTAGATACCTCAATGAGTCCTCTCTTAAGGACCACTATCCCCCTCCTTACATGGAGAAAATCTTGTAGAAGGTTAGTAAATCAAAAAAAAAAAATCTTGGATGGTTAGTAAGGCTACAATCAGATGCCACTCCAAGAATTATAGTAGCACAAGACAGTATTCACTAATAAGTGGGGCACATATGCATATTGTAAAATGCCCTTAGAGTTGACCAATGTTAGTGCAACCTTTAGGGGGTGATGTACATGGCTTTCATGGGTGTGCTAGCAAATTTTGTGGTGATTTACCTAGATGATATCAAAAAAAACTCAAAACATGCAAGTGATCGCTTTGACCATCTTGAGCGGGTTTTCAAAAAGTGTAGAGAATATGGTGTTTCCTTGAATCCAAAAAATGTGTGCTTTCCATAGAACAAGGAAAATTACTTGAACATATTATTTTTTAGGGTGTTGTCACTTGTTGAGCCTTTTTTTCAACATTCTATTGAAACATGGGATTGATCTTAAGATGCGGGACCTTTCAAATGAGATCAAACCTTCAAAGAAGGTCAGATTACTTTATAATCTAGATGTATCAGTGTTGGTCCAACCCAACACTAGATAACTCTAAAACTAACCATGTTCTATCATATTGAATAGAGAAAAGAGAAGAAAGAAATATAGGAAATGAAAGGGGTGGTTATGTACCAAGATTATAATGTGTTTCTTCTTTCCCACTACGACACAAAGAATCAAAAAAAGACAAATATTTCACACATTTCTCAATCCTACTAGCTTTTGGAGGTGTATATGGAGGATAGGGTTTGATTGGCACCAAAAGGGAAAGAAATGATCCACAATTAACACATGTAAACAAGATTAAAACAACATGCAAGAATAGAAAAACAAAAAATCATTAAATCATAGAGGCAAGAATATTTGTATAGTATGTGTGAACCTCGATCCTATACTTGCACAAACATAAGAAGAAAACACATTATTAAACTCATATGCAAGATAAAACAAGGATTCCCCATGAAATCCATTTACAATGCTCAAAATAAGAAAATGAAGAAACAAAACACAAAAAAGCAATGAAATCCTAGTTAAGCATGCAAAATCTTGATCCCATGGGGGAATTGGTGCCAATTGGTATGTTGAAATTGGCCCTTTCCCAACTCCTATGTAAGCTTTGTGATTTGATGGAGATTGATCCACTTTTTTGATGAAGAACAAGATGAGTTCTTGAGAAAACCTGCAATAACTTCGCTATGGTGATGGCAATGGATAAAATTAGCTCTCAATGTGAGGAGAGTAACTTTGCATTCAAATTGTGGATGATATTGCAATAGAGGAGGCCTCTTTTTATATATTTGAAGAATGGAATATTGAAGGATTTGGATTTATGTGGGATAGAAGACCAACCAATGAGAAGAGGCCACTTGTCCACATGTGATTGGAGGAGGAATGAGCACATTTTGGTCAATGTGCATGATAAATTCCATGATATTCAAATTTGAATTTTGAATGTGACATGTTTAGAGGGAAGGGAAATGGAGTTAATGTCACTTGGCTCAAGGCCAAGGACATGTAAGAGGTCTTAAATGCCTTGTTGGAAGTACCCATCCCCTTTTGGAGGGATTTTTGAATTGGAAGAATATTCCACAAAAGATGCCCTTTTGAATGGAAATTGATGAATTAATAAATTAAATAAATTGATTTATTGTGCAAGTTGCAAGATATAGAGGATTGGAGTGATTAGGATTAGCATTAATCATGATTTGATTAATTAAGAGGGGGATTAGATTATTTGACCATTTTGACTTAGATTTTAGGATTTAAATAAATCAAAGTTGAGAGAATAATGATTTTAGATTTAATTAAATAAAAATTGATTTATTTAATTAAAGGAGGATGATGTTGGATTTAAACCAAATAAAGATTTAATTTAAATGAGATGACTTTAGGGATTAATTAAATAAAATGATTTATTTAATTAGAAGGGGGATTACAAATTAATTAAATAAAATTTATTTAATAAATTAAGAGATAAAGAGTGATGAATTTAATCAAATACATATTATTTAATTAAATGACTAGCAAAGGAGATGATTCAGGATGAAATGGGGTTAGTAAATCAGGATCCAGTGTGTCAGATCGAATTGTATATTTTCCATGTCTACAGTATGAAATATGTGAGATAAGGTAAAATAATAAAACTTGTATTGATACAGAAGCATTAGTGCTAGTTTATATTTGTAGAGATGAAAAATACGTATTTTCTTGAGAAACAAGGGAAGAAACCTTTAAAAAAGGATCCCTAGAGGATTTATTTTGGAGAGAAGACATTAAGGATCCATGTCAAAATGTGGTAGATAAATAGAAACCCTAGTTGTTAGCAAAACCAATGAAATGCAGAAATTTCTACATTACAATATGATTTGGGAGACCAAGGAGGTGTGATAAGACATCTCTAGGGCTTTTCCATATCCTCACATTGATTATTTATGAATTTGAGTGAAAAAGGAATGAAGATTGACCAAAAAATTATGGTCTAGGGATGGAACTTCTGACAAAAGGGGTGCCTGTAGGTAATAAATAAGATATTGGTGTCGTTTTACTCGTTGAATTTATGCCAAAATTATTAAAATCCATATTTGTAGATGCCTTAGGTCAATATCTGGTGGTTATAGGAGTTTTTGGACATTGATGGTGTTTCTAGGTCAAAAACATGCCTTCTTGTGTAAAGTATGGATCTCAAATAACAATAAATAAATTATAATTGGCAAGAAATAATTTAATAAATGATATTTCAAGAGAATTATTCTCATTACATGACATGTCATCATTTTACATTAAATTCTTACTATAGACATCCAAATTTGACCGCTTCCATATGGTCAAAATCCTATCATTTACTTGTTTAATTCGTCTATATTAATTAAATTACATATTTAATTAATATTGTCCTATTTTCTAAGGTTCCTAAACGTATTTAATTAAATACTTTATCCTTTAACATTTCCTCTCTAAATTAAATAAATTTATCAATTTATTTAATTTATTTAATTTATTTAATTTATTTAATTTATTTAATTTAGTCAATTATCTTCTTCAATTTTAAATTCATTCTTTCTCTCTCCTTGCCCCATCCTCCATAACCTTTTCATTAATCTAGATTAATCTAATTAATCCTTCATTAGGATGTGCATATCCTTAATCAGGATTAATGTCACATCATTCATATTTAGCCACTTGCCTCTAATCCTCATTAATTTTCCTAATCACCTATTTGCACAACCTTAATCCTAATCACTTACATTTTCTAGCATGTCCTTAAATCAACCCTTCATGGTACTTACCTTATTTGGTTTGATCTCTTCCCCATGTGAATTAAAAATTCACACTTATTCCCCCCATGCATTTATCTTCCCCATGACCTCTCAAAGGTCACATCAAATACATGGGACAAGGACCTCCTTTTGGAGGACCTTGTCTTATCCATGGATTTCTTCCAAGATTGTGAATTTTAAATTCACTTTTATTTCTCCAATGCCCTTTCAAATCCCCATGGTGACAAGAGTGGACTTCCTAAAATTCCTCACTTGTCACTTTCAACCCCACTTGGGGACAAGGAATCCCTTTTTAAGGAAAATCCTCTTCAATCCCAAAGTACTTGCAAGTACCTTGGGACCACATGGCTTTTTTCATGTCACTTTGTACTTATTCTATCTCACCCTCCACATGGAAATATGTGAGGGCTTGTGATTTCTCAACTCACCACAGCCCTTCATCTTGTTCATGGTGGATCAATTTTAGCCATTGATTTTTCTTTAAATGGAGGGCCTTGGCCTCAAGTTAGGGGTTAAGATTTGTGAAGATTTTCAAGAGTTCTAAGATTGTTAAGCCATTATTGTAGCATTCAATTCATTTTGCATTCTCACCTACCATCTTCCATCATTGAACCACCTCCATTATTACAAGCTTGCCATCAAGGAGCATACATCAAGAGCATCTTCAAGGGCCAACCACTTCATCAAGCTAAACAAGTGAAAGGTATATCTTCATTGTTGTCTATTTAGTTTCAACTGGGCCTAATCATTGAGGTGTTGTTCTGTTTCTTTTTTATTGCATTCATTTAGTTTTGCATTTTAAACTAAGGATTTTCACTACACACATTTCTAGCATGCCCGGTGGGACCCATGTCATGAGTCTATCACTTTTACGTTTTATATTTTTTGAAATTTTGCAGGTTCAGGAACACAAAGGTGACTTCGCCCTCAAAGGGGTGACTTCACCCACAAATGGGTGATCCCACCCACTAACAGGTGACCCCACCCAAAAATCTAGATTTCCAATTTCTATTTTTTTGTGTTTTTAACTGTTTCTACAGATTCTGGACAAACAAGTGACCCCACCCACGAACAGGCGACCCCACCCAAAACCCTAATTTCTTTTTTTTTTTTTTTCTCTGTTTTTGACTTTTCTATAGATTCTAGACTGAACAAGCAACCTTTCCCACAAAGGGGCGACCCCGCCCAAAAATACAGATTTTTAGTTTTTGTTTTTCTGTGTTTTTAACTATTTCTGCATAATCTGGAAAAACAGGCGACCTTGCCCACAAACAGGCGACCCCACCCACAAAGGGGTGACCCTACCCTAAGAGCCAACTATGCCCAAAACACAGAAGTGGCCATGCCCGAAATAGAGAAAAAACAAGTAAACAGACAGTAAGTTTGTCATTTCAGAAATCAGATTCAAGCTATTTTTTCACTATTTCTAACCTGCTAACGTGTTTTTGTTTGTGAGTGCTATTTTGTTACTAACGTTTGTGCAGCTCGATTGTTGAAGACAATAAAAATGAAACTACTAACACATTTTTTGCAAGAGGAGAAAGCTTGTTTCTTTTCTAGTTAACTTGTCATTTCCATTTTTAACTAGCAACATAGACTCAATTAAGAGGGGTCAATAAACTTATTTTTTGTGCTTGTTTAAGTGGGTTATTGATGTATCCAATACCCTTGTGCCATTTGGTGATCTTGGGTGAAGAGAAATCATAGTCCACTTAAGTCCTTTTTACCCCTTTTTTTTAATTTTATTAGCAGAACTTGCTTGGGGATTTCATCACCCCGAGGGACGACTCCAACCACGCGTATCGACAGGGTATATAAAGGGGGGAGGCAAAAGCTATACCTCAATCCAACCATGTCATGTCTGGCGAAGCGTCAAAGCTATGGTGATACCTAGACAAGACACGAAGAGTTGGTTTGAGCTCTAAGTCTCTCGTTGGAAGTTCCCGACTCACACTTGTGACAGGTTGGTGTTCACGGTTGTGCCCCACATACCATGTGTATATCGGGGATGCCCTTAGTTTCTTTGTTCAACCTACATAGAGGACCTTGTTGATCATACCATTAACACTAAACTTAGGCTTGTGTTGTCTGAATTGTCTTCTTGTGCAAAACCAGTGTTTATCAATCAATCTTGGCCATTTGTTTATTGTTTTTGGTCCTTTTCCATAGGTTTTTTTGCCTAATTTAGGTTTAAACTAACACACAAAGGCAACCCTACCCAAGTTTGGGCAACCTTGACCTAAAATGGGTGACCCCACCCTTGAACAAGCGACCCTACCCTTCTTGTTTCAATCATTTTTCACCAAGAACAAGTCCAAATTCACCAATTTTCTTGAAACAAGTGAGCTTTCCCTCAAAGGGGTGACCCTATCCCCTATCTCAACTATTGTTTATCCTGTCCAAGTCAAAAATTTAGCAGTTTTCCCTGTTTGGGTGACCCTGCCTCTTGTTTGGGTGACCCTAACCCCTGTTCGGGCAACTTTGCCCAAGTTTGGGAGACCCTACCCTCTAAAGGGGAGGCCCTGCCCTAAAAAGGATGACCCTGCCCTCCGAACAGTCATTTTTAGCCTTTGTTCACTAATCATTACCCCATTTCAGATACCCATTTTTTGGTTCTAAGTGTCGTTCCCTCATTTTTGGTAGTCATTTAACCATTTCAATCATCCATCCACCCATTTCAAAAATTCATTTTCTCGTTCTGAACATCATTCCCTCTTTCTGACCAATAGTTCATCCATTCTAGGAACCCATTTTCCCGCTTCGAGTGTCATTCCTTTGTCTCATGCATCCATTCACCCATTCCGTGTGATCATTCACTCGTTCTGTGAACCCATTTTCCCATTTTGGAAGTTCATTTATTGATACCACTTGACCATTTTTTGAACTAAGTCAAAACCAGGATCTATTTGGGTGACCATGCCCCTGTTTGGGTGACCCTGCACAAGTTTGGGTGACCCTACCCAATTTTGGGTGGCCCTGCCCTAAAACTGCATCTATTTCCCAAGTCTAATCCAAAAATCTAGTTTCCCAAGATTCTGAAAAGCTTGTTGTCTACTTCATTGTTTGCACATCTCGTTTGTGCATAATCCTTGCATATGTCCATTTGCATCACGATCCATTTGCATTCAAATAATTATTTAAATCATATAGGTGCATCCTTAATCATCCTTTAGGTTCAACATCCATTATCGTTTTCTTGATCCAAATCCTCTAAACTTCGTTTGAAGTTGTTATCCGAATTGACCTAGGTGTCTGAAACTGATCGTCATCCTTCAACATCTACTTAGGATTGCCATTCATCCTAATTTGATTATCATCCTCAACCCTATTAAACCCCTTCCATCTCAAGGTGGATTTAGAATCATCAATTCATCCTTTAATCCAATCAATCAGCACCTTATGTCACCTAGGGTGATCTCTGAATCCAATTTAGAAACCCTTCCAATCATCCAATCGATCGATCTTTAATCCAATTCCATCCAATACTATCAATCATTTTATTGATCAATCCTATCCAATCCAATCCAATCACATCTTTTTCCAATTATCCAATCAATTGAATCTTTCATCCAATCCAATCAATCGATAAATCTTCATTTAGATCATCTTTGCATTGCCTCATAGAAGCTTAGTTACATCTTAGACAAACTAGTTGTTTTGCATTTTCATGCTTGTTCAGAACTGCTCACAAGCAAAAAATAAAATGGCAAACCAATAATCCCAAGGTTCCTAGCCAAACATCCCACAAGATCCTCACAATGTTTCAAATATCCCACAAGATCCCCATAATGATGTCTCATCACAATCAAACACCGACATCCAAAACACCACACCACCCAGTGATGAAAATATGGTTAACCAGCTTGAAGTCTCTGTTGATGAATACCTTAATGATCATGTTAATGCTTAGATGACAGATCATCTCCTCAACAAACGTGGGGATAAGATTCTTGCCACTCTACTCATGAGAGGAGTCAAACCACCATCCGATTTTGATGTGTCACAATATGTCGGTACCCACACTCTTCCCACACTTGTCGATCTGCAAACTTCACAAAACATCCTAACGAATTCATATGTCCCCGAAGGTGCACCCACAAAGAATTGGTATCATCCATAATTTGGAAACGTTGTGATACATGAAGTTGTTAGCTATCCTCGCCTCCCAACCGCAACCTCTGTAGCACAACCCGAGCATCATGATCCCTACACCTACGGCATGCCACCATACATCCCATCCACTCCACCACTTCTAGCTCAACATCCTAGTAAACCACCTACCAATGTTGGGGGCACACCTATCCTTGCATTAATGTCACCTCCAGGATCTACATCCACTAAAAACTTACCACCACCTGCATTCCAGTAGCCTCCTACTAATCCTCACCAATCCACTTCATTTCCAACACCACCACAACACACTGCTATTGCTATTTCTTCATCCCTACCACCTCATCAACAACCTCTGTAGCACAAAATTCCCACCCCACAACAAAGCATCTTGATTCCTATGCAAACACCACACTAGGTGACACAAACAACATCCCAATCGTCGCAATCACCCCATGGCACTTCTATAGAATTCCAACAACAACATATTCCATCTTTCCCATCTTACCAACAACCCTCGTAGTAGCAATCTCCACAACATCATATACACATTCCTACACAAACACAACATAATCCTCTTACAAAATACCTTTATCATCCATCCAACACATACATTGCTCCATCCCATCCTAATTCCAATCCTCATCAGGCTACTCAAAATCAAACACGAACCCAATCACCACTTTAAACAAACCCTCCACAGTCATATACCAATCCCTATCAACAGCTATCAAATCCACAATAACCCCCATACATCATGCAGCAACCCACTATTGTGCATCAATACTATCCATCCTATCACCAGCAACAACAATCTTGTCAGCAAGGTGCACCTTCCACCTATCACTACCAACAACAACCGTCATATCAACAAGGGGGTTCTACCTCTTTGTATTCTCAAAATCCTACACAATAGCAAGGTGCTTCGATTGCTTCTTATTACCAATAGCATGCACCCTACCAACAAGCAACTTCTGCCTCTTATCATCACAATCCATCATCCTCCTATCCGCCATACATTAATCCACAATTTGCTTGTACCAATCAGAACCAGCAGACACATCCTTATGCACCTCAACCTGCTTATGATCCAACCACTATAGTACCATCCTCATCATACCAATAGTGTCATTTGTACAATCAGCCTACTCCAACTCCTGTAGTACCTATCAACAAAGACTGGAAGAATTCAAGGTTGTGTTGAAGGACTTACAAGCTGGGATGGGCAAACAATCATTCAAGTTTGAGGACATTTGTCCCTATTCATTTGATCCCTCCATTTCCTTGGTTCCCTTCCCTAAACACTTTGAAATACCAAAATTCGATAAGTACAAGGGAACCAAAGATCCCAAATCTCATCTGCAGGAGTTTTATGCCCACTACCAGGAATTCATGCACAATGACAACTACCTCATACGACTATTCCCTAAGAGCCTACAGGGGATCACTCTTAACTCTTCCATGGGTCTTGAATAGGGATCCATCAAATCCTTTTTGCATCTATCAGAACAATTTGTCTCCCACTTCTCCTTTAATCTAGAGAAGGATATAGACATGCTTGATATCCTAAAATAAAAATAGTGTGATGGAGAAACCTTTGCGATCTAACTACAAAGATGGTGAGCCTTAGCCAGCCGAAAGAAATCCCCATTGCAGGAAAAAGGCATGGTTAGATTATTTATCAAAAATTCCCATCCAGGCATGGCTTACAACTTCTAACTCCACTACATCATCACTTTTACGGCACTAGTGGAGAAGGGTCCTATCCTGGAAAGAGCCCTTGTTGCCAAAGGGTAGATCAAAATTTTCAATTCTCATAAAGAGCGATCCTCTGGAGATAAACCTCATTACTAGAATAAGAATAAAAATGTTTTCAATGATGGTGTCACTAACACCAAACATGTCCAGGTGGCTACCACCTTGCAAAAATGTCCTCCTCAATAGCAGCAGTAAATCCCAAACACCATATTCATGCCCCAAGGAGCACCTCGTCCACCACAACATTCAAATCAAAACAACCAAGGGGGAAATAAATGCCAGTTTACTCAGTTGGGAGAACCCCTTAGTGTCATGTTTAAAAGCTCCTCCAAACTAATTACCCCATCACTTATGTTGTAACCAAGCCACTTGATGAGTCCAAGCCCAAGCCAACTTGGTTCAGAGAAAATGAGTATTGTGAATTTCATAAGATTAAAGGACACACATTGGATAAGTTCCAAAATCTAAAAATATACGTCCAAAATCTCATAGATCGGGGTGAAATCCATTTGGATGCTAACATGGCAACCTCGTCTAATGCTCAACTTGAAATATATCATAATGCTTTTCCCAAGCATAATCAAGGTCCTAGTACATCCAACTCCAATCCTGGACCTAGCAACACCAACAACCAAAATAACAGCACTAACAACATCAGTTATAAAAATGTGTCATACAATTACCAAGGTCTTGTCACATGCATAGAAGAAGTGGAGTCGTGTGTATCCATGATACACATCAAAGTTAAAGACCCACAATGTGTTGTTACCACCCATCGCACCCGCATCACAGTCCTAGCAATCCCCGCATCTACCCAATTTCCATTTGTCAGTTCATAGTACAACATCCTTGATCACTTAGGCAAGACCTCAGCTCAAATTTCTATCCTAGATCTACTTAATTCTTCCCTCGTGCATCAAGATATCCTAAATAAGGCCTTACAGAGCACTCAAATCCCCAACAACATAGATCCCACACAATTCCAAGCATTGGTAGGAAATCTGTCCACAACCTACCAATTAGGTTTTAGTCAGAAAGATATGCCATGCCTTGACTCAAGTCACAACCGTCCCCTTCACCTTGAGGTTGGGGTGAATTTTCATAAAGTGAAAAGGGTACTGGTAGATAATGGTTTTTCCCTAAATCTTTGTACATTAAAATTTATACAATAGATGGGATACACCCAAGCTGACCTAAATAATCAGGTTATCACCATCAAAGCATATGATAACACAGAACGAGATTTTGAGGGTATTATTTTTCTTCCTATTTAGGTGGGGCCCATTGTGCAGTTTACTATGTGTCATGTTCTAGACCTGGAACTTCCATATGACATCCTTCTTGGATGCCCATGGATTCACTCTATGCAAGTCTCCCATCAACCTATCACCAATGTTTGAAATTCCCATTTGAAGGAACGGAAGTAACTATACAAGCTGACCCTCGGCCGTTTGAATATTGTCATGCCCTCGAAGCTTCCTTTCCACATTCTCATTACTGTTCTGGGGTAGAAATGGGGGCATCTCAGACATCAAATTCTCATCCATCCATCAACACCTCTTCATCCACACCATCATCCACACCTGATTCCACCATCACTAAGGTCCAAATCATTGATAAGGGATGTGGTGAGTACGAAATGTGTACAAAATTGAATGTGGCAACCATGCCACCCTCACCGCGTACATATGGACAACCATCTCAGTTTGTTCCAAAAGACAAAGAGAATACAATCACCCTCCATGCTCCAACTTTTTTCTCTCCTGGATTACAACAAGATACACCTGATGATGACATCAGCTAGTGGGTGTACCGTGAGGAACCTACACCATCTCCCCCCTTAAAGGAATACTTCCAAGAGGCCTATCCTTGGCCTTCTAAGATTGTAGAAAAACATAATTATTAGGGGGAGGCCTTGGTGTAACAAATTAGGGTAGACGACAACCTTTAGAAGCTTCTCTACGTCCGAAGAATATAGGTTTGGGCTATGATACTAAACAGAAGGGTCTTGTAGCATCCTCTAGTACTTCTAACAATGTTAGTATAGACGACAGTTTTTTCAAGGACATACCAAAGGAGGAGTCCATCATACATGTGTACGATGATGTTGATCACACCGACCTCCCTTCCATGTTTGAATACCTATTCGTTTGCACCATCACCTTATCCATCAAACACCCCGAGCTTATAGACTATGAACTACAAGGTACCGCACCTCCCAACACCTTTCCCTCAATGGACCAATATGTACATCTCATAGGATTGGGGGAAGATGAACACCCCAGCCACAAAAATAAAAAGAAACAAAATTAGAATGGGTGACCTAGTGAAAACCTCCCTGAAGCACTTTATGACTGTGAAAAAGTAAAAAAAAGGGTGTATCTACTAGTGAAAACCTCGAAGAGGCGCTAGAAGATGGGTACGTTCATCTTCCCCTTGTAGGGACTCAACTATTCGGTCAATCATCCATCTTGATCTAAGAAACACAATCAGTAAACTTGGGAACTAAGGAAAATCCCAAGATCACTTATGTGGCTAAAGCTTTATCAGAAGAAGAAAAATCTATCATCACCAAGCTCCTTAAAGAAGGAATCATCAACTTCGCCTGGAAAAATTCTAACATGCCCAGTCTTGATCCTACTCTGGTGGCACATCACCTAGACATCCATCTTGATGCAAAACTTGTCAAGCAGAAACTCAGGAAAATGCACCCTCAAGTGGATTTACTGGTTAAGAAAGAATTGGAAAATTTGTTGGAGACAGGATTCATCCGACCAATTGACTACTCCGACTGGATCTCCAATATAGTCTCAGTTGCTAAACCCAATGAAGATATCAGAATCTGTACAGATTTATGAGACCTGAACAAATCTTGTCCCAAGGATGACTTCCCCTTACCAAATATTGATATGTTTTTCAATCTCACCATAGGACATGATATGTTGTCCCTCATGGATGGTTTCTCCGGTTACAACCAGATTAAGATTTCCCCCGAGGAACAACACAAGACCACCTTTACTACACCTTGGGGTACATTTTGTTATACTGTCATGCCTTTTGGCCTCAAGAATGTGGGGGCAACGTATCAACATTCTATGACAATTATCTTCCATGACCTCATCCACATAATAATGGAAGACTATGTTGATGACCTGTTAGGAAAATCAAGAATGAGGGAAGAACACCTTGCCATCCTCAAAAATATCTTTGAACGTCTAGAACAGTACAAGCTACGCCTCAATCCAAAGAAATGTGTCTTTGGTGTCACATCTAGAAAACTCTTGGGGTTCATTGTCTCCCGCAGAGGAATTGAGGTTGATCCTGCTAAGGTCAAGGAAATCATGGAAATGCCTCCACCCTACAATCTAAAACAACTAAGAAGTCTACAAGGTAAACTCCAATCCATCTGAAGGTTCATTTCTCAACTAGCCGACAAGTGTCAGTCATTCACGCATCTCCTCAAGAAATATATTGCATTTAAGTGAACCCATAATGACAACTTGGTTTTGATCAGATCAAAGAATATTTGGCTCACCCACCTATCCTCATGCCGCCTATTTCGAGAAATCTGCTCTTACTTTATATTTCAACTACTTTTTTGGCACTTGGGGCATTATTAGCACAACACGATGAGTCATCCAAAGAAAGAGCAATTTATTACATCATTCGTACCTTAGTAGGTTATGAGCTCAACTATTCCCCAATGGAGAAGGCCTACCTCGATGTAGTCTTCAGCTCATACAAACTCAGACACTACATGCTTAGTCATCCGACCAAGCTAATCTCTAAGGTTGAACCACTTAAATATATGTTATCTAGAACAACACTGACTGGCCGCATGGCTAAATGGGTCATGTTGCTAAGTGAATTCAACATAGAGTATGTGGATTGTAAATAAATCAAAGGACAAGTTATTGCAGATCAATTAGCAGAGGCTCCACTAGTAGATGCTTATCCTTTAGAAACAGAATTTCTAGATGAAGGGCTCTTTGCAATTTCAGAAGCCACCGCATGGACACTATACTTTGATGGATCACACACTAACAATGGATCAGGAGCAGGAGTCTCTCTCGTCACCCCTCAAGGTGACTACATACCAATTTCATTCAAATTAGTCTTTCCTTGTACCAACAACATTGTTGAATATGAAGCTCTTCTTACAGGCCTTAAAATTGCAGTCCAATGGTGTATCTCTCAGCTACATGTCTTTTGTGACTCCCAACTAGTTATCAAGCAGGTCAATGATGAGTTCCTAACAAAATATGAAAATTTTTTACCCTACAAATGAATGTTAGATGATTTCAAGAAGTATTTCTCCTCCATCCAATTTCATCAAATACCTAGAGTACAGAATAAATCAGTTGACACCATGGCCACCATTGGTTCCCTCCTTGACATGCCCAGAGATCGTACTGAATGTGAGTTCCTCGTGGAGAAGATATTAATCCTTGCATATGACATCCCTAAGAGTGAAATGGTATGTGACATTGTAGGTCTTGAATCCCCCTAGTACCAAGACATCTACACTTATCTTCATGATATCACCTTACCATCTGACCTCACACATAACCAACAAAAATCCTTTATCCAACGCACAAACCGTTACACCATAATAGGTGATATGCTTTATTGATGTGGGTATGATGGAACCCTCCTTCGGTGTTTAAAAGAGACCAAATCCCACACCGCATTGGTAGAAGTACATAGCGATATTTGTGGGGCCCATTCTAATGGTATGGCCCTAGCTAAGAAGATTCTTAGAGTGGGATACTACTGGCCTACTATGGAACATGATTCTTGTGATTTTTTCAAGAGGTGTCTTCCCTATTAACAACATGCGGACCTGATTCATGCTCCTACACAAGAGTTACAACCCATCACAACACCATGGCCATTTTCACAATGGGGTTTCGATTTGGTTGGCAAGATTTACCCTCCATCCTTCGACGGTCATACTTTTATCATTACAGCCACTGAATACTTTACTAAGTGGGTGGAAGCCATACCACTCACCCAAATTACTGGTGTTCAGGTATCCAAATTCATCCTTTACCATATCCTCTATAGGTATGGAATCCCCTCCACCATCATTACTAACAATGGAAATCCATTCAAAAACAAGTGCATGAAATTCCTCTATGAGACTTATCATATCCAATATCATTGGTCTACCCCATATCACCCCCAGGGTAATGGTCAAGCAGAAGAAACCAACAAAACCTTGATTAAAATCATTAAAAAGATGGTTAATAGCACTGGTCGAGATTGGAATCTCCACCTTCATCCCTCTCTTTGGGCATACTGCACTTCCATCTGCACCCCCACCGGCACCACTCCATACTCACTAGTTTATGGTGTCAAAGCTATCTTTCCGATCAAAGTTGAAATCCCATCACTTCGCATATATTTGAAGAATCTAATCAATGACGAAGACACCTGGGTTGCACGACTTGCTCAATTAGAACTCCTGGATGAAAAATGGATCAAAGCCTACAACCATCTACAAGCCTATCAACATCGGCTCAAGAGAATCTACAATAAGAAGGTCACCCTCATCAGTTCAATGTTGGTGACTTAGTCCTTAAAAAAAATTAGCAGAATCAGCAAGATCGGGATAAAAAAGGCAAGTTCGAAACAAATTGGTTAGGCCCCTATGTCATCACCACAAAATATGGTTATGAAGCATACAGTTTGTCTACACCTGAAGGGGAGCCCCTCGAAGAACCCATCAATATCATGCACCTGAAGAAGTTTTATACTTAGGTCAGCGGGGGTATCCTTCCTATTAAAACCAAAAAATATAAATAAATAAAAAAGTAAAAAATAATCAAAATACAAAAAAAATCAAAAAATCAAAAAAATTAGAAATAGTAGAGAGAAATAATTCATCCTATGGTGAAAACCACCCTTGGTGGTGCCTTGGATATGTACGATTGGTGAAAACCTGGCAATAGGCACCATTCGTGTAGGGATTAATCATTATCTACCTTGCGTCCTAGTTACTTTATGATTTATCCATCCAGATCTCATATCCTCACCATCCTATCAATCCTATCCTTTCATCCACTTGGATCATCTGATCGTTGGGTATATTTTGGTTGAGCATTGGATGAACTTCATCCACTATCTGACATACTAAGCTTTTATCCTAATCTGAGCTTGTGTCATCTCATCACTTTGGTCATCTCCATCTAGGTTCTTTCATCATGTCGGTCTCCATCTAGATCCCATCTTGTCTTTGGCAAACTATGTTGCCCCTGTGCTTTCACGTAGGCAAGGCCGATCATTTGATCTGCCCCTAGGGCTATTTTTCTATTTTTTCCCATTTTTCTTGTCTTTGGTGAACTACGTTTCCCTTTCGCTTTCACGTAGGCAAGGCCGATCATTTGATCTGCCCCGGGGGATTTGTTTCCTGTCGTCTTCCACTATCTTGTCCTTTCATCTTTGTCGAACAATGTTGCCCCTATGCTTGCACGTAGGAAAGTTTGATCATTTGATCTACCCCCAGGGTATGTTTTTCCATCCATTTTGTCCTCCATCATTTGTCTCCATCATCCTCTTTCCGCTTTTATCCATGGTATTTTCCTGAACTATGAGGGCTCTACACTTTCACATAAGCAAGGCTTATCTTTGATCAACCCCCAAGCCCCTAGGTCTTTAGGGTGTGTCAGTCTTGTGTCTTATGTCTTGTGTTGTGTTTTCAAGTATGTCCTTATCTAGCTGGTTCTTCACAAGTGGAATCCATTGGTGTCATGATATTTAATCGGTTTTTGAATATCCTGCGTCATTATCGATCTTTTAGTTTAGCATCCATATTTGGTCTCAACATGATGTATCCTTCCTAATAGACCACATCAACCCCATCCATCATCTTGATCCTATGGCGAAGGATGTTTTGAAATTGATTGCAATCTTTTGATGATTTTGGCTTTTATTTATCATTTGAGCTCCCTATCATCACTCGTCAAGGCCGCCATGATCTATCATATTATGGTTTTTTTTTATTGGTTTACATAGGGGCATATATTTATTTGTTTTCTCTTGTTTTTTGTTTTCCTGGTTGTCCCACGTAGTACCCACTAGGACCCCTACAATCTTGTGTTATGCTGGGACATCCTTCTATGCTTGTGGTTATCCCAATGTCTGGCCCAACCAAAGTCATCACAACTTTGGGGTGTTGGGATAGCCTTCTTGTTTGTTGTGTTTGTTCATGCATTAGACACTAATCCGCCTTGGTCCACATACCATGGTACATGGTGTCTAATGCTATAGCAAAAATAAATGCTCCGAACATGGAAAATTGTATTAGGATTGCATTTCATTTTCTCCTCCTTTGTATTCATGTATCCTCCATCCTCTCTTTTTCCATGACTTATTATTTTGGTTGTGCAAATGGTGATTCCTTCCATCTTCCCTTTTCCCCTTAGGATTCCTATGGTTCTTGAGAGGTGCAATTACACACCTATCACCTCCTTCACTTCCACCCTTGTGCAGGCCCTTATTTACACATTAGATTTCACTTACTTGTTAGCACTTAGTTGCATTCTCATTCCATATTTTAGGTTCACCAAGTTTCATTACATCCCATGGGCATAATCATTTTAAGTTGTGTAGGTTAATTTTGATTAATTTATACATCTTAAGAGTCATTTCATTATTGATTCATTCATTAGCATATTCACTTTAGTTCATATCATTAACACCTCCTATGCATTTGCATCACATATTATTAGGTTCATTTCCACATCCATAGCATCATAACTATTAGACATCATGCATATCATATCATGTCATTCATATAGAAATAAGCATAATCCATCCATCACATCCTGCATGATAGGTGTTAGACATCATACATATCATAATAATCATCCACATAGAAATAATCATAACTCATCCATCACATCCTACACGTTAAGCATCCTACATATCATAATCATACATCCATATAGGCATAAACATAAATCATTATAGGCATATTCATACATCACATCATAATAATCATCCATCATAAAACCATAAACAAACACATATGCATAAATAAATCATCCATCACATGCACATCATATAGTTTCAATAAGGGCACTCGCATATCATATCAAAAATAACAAAAATACAATGTCCACATCATCCATAATAATATCTATCATATACATCACAATACATATCCATCATATGTCATCAAACATAAAGTACGAGTACAAAGTTATGGCTCGGCTCTGATCTTTGTTGCCCTGTATTGTATCCCATCCTGTACATGTCAATAGTTCGGATCTTGTCCCTCTAATCCTCTAAACCATGAGTTTTCTACATCCGATCTCTATGGAGACTCTAGCATTGGCCCCCTACGTGGTGGTGTCTCTCTCATGCTACTATATCCCCAGGTATGTGTCTCTGTTCACTGGGATGGCGCTGGCATCTGTGGCGGTGCTCAAACATAGGCGGGTACCTATTGTGTTGGATCTGGCACTACAAAGTGATAAGCACACATATAGTAGCTCGCCTCTCTCATATACTCCTGCCGATCACCCACCTGTTGTTTGGCTGAGTCTCAATCTTCCCTATACTTGTCCCAAAATCCGTAAATGGATCTCCTCTCTTGAGCCCATGGACCCTGTGCTAACTATAGATTCCCAATCTCTGATCCCATTCATGACACCTACTCCAGGGCTCTATCCCTCTCCTCCTGCATAGCCTATACCTACGCCTTCAGTATCTAAACCTCCTCCCTTGTCTCACCACCCTGTGTTGCATGTTCCTGCCCCTGCGCTGCATCTCTCTCCATGGCCTGTACCTGTGCCATTGTTGCATCCCTCTCCCCTTGTAGGACCTGCACCTATGACTGTAATTCATCCCTCTTGGTCTCCATCACTTGTACTTGAGCCCTCATGGTCTCCTCCCTCTCCTACATCAATCCCATGTCTCCCACTATCTCCTCTGCCACCTCAACCTTGTCGCAGAGCTTGTCTCGCTCCTATCTCAACTCCCTCCTCTCTCTCACCAGTCCCTCTACCTACCTCCTTAGGTCCTCCATATCCCTCTCTCCCTCTGCCAATATCTATTATGTCCCTCCTCTAGACTCTCATTGACCCCCTTCCTGCAATATCGTTAGGGTAGCCTCGATTCTATCTCTCTCATCTCGTTGACTCCCTTGCCTCATGCTCCCTCAATACCTCTCCCTCCAAATGAGTCACCTCTTTCCATAATTCACTCACCTCTGCTCACATCTCATCTATCTTAGCTCACAACCTCTCTCCCTCCCTCCACATCTCTGTCTCATGATGTGACAGTGCATTGGCCACTTCCTGGTACTCTCTCTCACTCTCTACTAGCTGGGCTTGCAATACGAACACCTCCGCCTCTAATCTACTCCTCACCACCTCTGAATCTCTCAACCTTTGCTCGGCGATATGTAATCTCGCCTCAACTCCTCGTAATTGTGCAATTAGATCCTCTACTATCGATGGAATCATGGCCAATGGGCGAATATCATGTACCTTTGTGTCCATCTCCTCCGCCCCTCCCTCATCCCCTATGTCCATCGCCTCAGCCTCCTCCCTCTCCCCCATCACCTCTGCATCATGTCTCTCCTCCTCGAGCTCAACCCGTGCCCTCTGTCTCCTCCTTTTTCCTGGCCTTTGTTGACCTCTTGCCTCATCCTTCCCCTACCCTCCCTCATGTGGCTCTACTGCTCTAGCTTCCTCTAGCACTCTCCTTCATCGTCCTCCTACTTTACCTACCTCTGACTCTCTCTGCTGACCTCCTCTTCCTATAGCTGCCCTTAGTTGTCCCCTCATGCTACGTCTACCCCTGGCCCTCTCCTCCACTACCCTCCTTCCCTGCCAGCCTCCGGATCTCTCCTTGGCCTCCTCCTTCTCTCTCTCCCATGTCCTGCCAATCTAATCTCATCCTCTAGTCTAAACCCTAATGCCTCCTTGATCGGCACCTCTGATGTAATCCATACAAGTCAATGTCGTGCAAACCATGTTGCATATCTTACAGTCACCCCTACATCTACTAGCCCTTTAGCCCTCCCTAGGTACTCCACTAGCTCATGCACCAGTGTCACCCAGTGCTCCCTACAAACTCTGCCAAAATCAGCTCCCCCCATGGTCGCTCTCGTGTAATCCGTCTAAACCTATCAGGTGCGCCTAGGATATCTTGTGTCAACCCATACTACCTCATCACCTGATCTGACCTATGTGACTCTACTATCTAAGGCTCCTTCCTGACTATATAACATCGAGTCATAAAGTGTCTCCTATGTCTTGCCTCATCCTCCCTCCACTTGGTGAAGCACCATGTCATATACGGCCTCCATTTTATCTCCTCCTCCTCCAGCTCATCAAATAATCTCCTCTATCCATCTAAATTTCCTAAGATCTGATACCAAAAAACCCAGTCATACTTCACACCATACCAATACACCAATGCCAATGTCATATCCTCTAGTCCCACTCTCACTACATATGGCCTGGACACACTGATGTGCTCCCATGCCCATACCTGAAGCAATGTCACATGACACACATTGAGTCCCTCCCGGTAGTAGACCATGTGCATATCTCAATATAAATGTGCCAAGATGCATGAACCCCATGCAAACTCTCCCTCCCTCCACTCAAGAATGTGTCGAATCACCTTCATGTAACCGAGGTTGCAGAACCGGCCACTCCTATCTAGTATGAGTATCACACTGATCAATCCGCATAGGTACAAGGGTAATGGTGGTACTCTCAATCCTAAGAATTTTTCCATGTCTAGCCCCTTCTTCTGCACAGGAAGGTCCTCTCACCCAAACAGGACCCACACGGTCTAATCCAATGCCTCTCCCTCTGATCTCATAGAACTCACCATACGCCCTGCTACGGGTAGCCTCAATATCCTCCAGACATCCTCTAGCATCACTGTCATCTCCCCTGTTGGAAGATGGAAATTTGAAGTTGTTGAATCTCAGCGCTCAAGTAGGGTTGTCAGCATTGCTCGATGTGCTATGATAGATGGATACCCCAACATATGCAGCAGCCCAACCTGGGCCAAAGCCTGATGATCTGCTCTCGTCATCACCCATCGCGTCACCTCCATCACCTCAAACCTCCTCTCTCATGTTTGCAAGCTATCGAACCGCTACAACCATACCACACAACTTATCAATCACTGAATCCTTGCCCTGGGTTCCTTTTTGCACTAACTTTTCCTAACACTCCTTGGGATAACTTTCCTAAAGTTGTACCCCTTTATAATCTTTTTATTTCTAAGAATTTTTTCTCTTTTATTTATATCTTATTCATGGCCCACCCTTTCACGCCCTTAGCATTATTTGGGTACGGCCGCCCTTTTTTGGGGCACGGCCACCTATCATCTGGGTGCAACTTCCCTTCTTGGGGTGCGGTCACCCTTGTGTGGGAGGCCAAACCCCGAATTTTTCTTCTAATCTAATTTTTTTTTCCCTAAACCCCTATTTCCCCCCCGCCCACATCATTATTTGACGTTTCTTCCTATCTGGTGGCTGAAATTGATTTTTGCCCTCTACCCATTTTTCTAACCTACCCCTACTCCCAAACCCAGGTTTTCAAATTGCATTTTAACTCCAAAATAAATCATAAAATGCTAGAAATCACAAAGAGTGTTTTGAACCTAACCTGGCGTGGCACCACACACTCGACGTAGAAGCTTCGCACCTCGTCTCTTTGGTGGATGATGTTGTTGTCGTAATCCTCTGGCATCTTCTCTCTCCTTCTCTTTCCTCTTCTCTCCTCTCTCTCTCTCTCAACTGCCAGTTGTGCAAATGAGGAATAGTAATTCTAAAATTACTATTTAAACCTTCCCTCATTTTCCCCTTTTTAAAATAGAGGGTATTTTTTCCCTTTATTTAACTTTTTCTCCTTCGATTAATCCTCTACCTTCCCGATGCCGCCATTTGCGCCCTGTGTGTCCGTTTGACTCAGTTCAAAAGCTATTTTTTATGGTTTTTTGAGCTCTATCCAATGGTACATTTCATTTATTCATATCGAGAAGTCACTTGGGGTCCCTTTTTCTTCCCCTACCGCCCTTTCGAGGGGGAATACCCTACCATATTCATACATACCTCTTTCTTGGTCATTTTCCCACGTGATTGGGGCATATCCTTTCACTCCCCTCCATTTGGGTGCTCACACAACCCCTCTTGTGTTGGGGCATCTTTTTTCTAATGGCTTCCTCTATAGAGTCATCTGCATTTTATTTTTCTTTGAAACGGTGTTATTCTAACAATATTTCGAAGAGGGGAAAAATGTAGACATCCAAATTTGACCACTTCCATATGGTCAAAATCCTATCATTTACTTGTCTAAATCGTCTATGTAACATAGACTAAAATCTGGAATAAGATAATTTGCAACTAGAATAAACGATGTCAATCCTAATCTAAATCAAACAACAAAGAACAAAGAAAGTAAACATAATTAAACTAAACAAATCAATGGAAAGCTCTCACCGAATATGCATTCACTCCTTCGAATTATCTCGATTGCTCTTCTCCATTTTGTTGTTTCAATATTCTTGCCCTTAGATTTTTAGTATTCATGCAAGCATAACTTCATTGAATGTTTAAGCAAAATATCTAAGATAAGTTTCTTCTCAAAAGTGTATGATTTCGGGAGGAGGAATAATGATAATGACAGGCCATTTTATAGATTTTGGGTTTTCAAACGATCAGCTCAAATTGAAAGAGAGATTGATGGATGAGATTAATGAATGCCATGCGATGTGAGTTATGTCTCAGATAGAACGTGAGTTAGAACATGAGTCAAAAAAGACTGCATGATAAAGACTAAGTTAGAACGATAACTTAATCTTGAGTTAAGAATCTTCGAAAATAGAAGAAATAGACTTTGTATGTCAAAGACAAAGTTAGAACTCGAAGAATAATGCATTCAAATGCAAACAAGAGTTAGAACTAGTTAATCGACCAGTTGTGACAGAGAATCTTCTCGCAGAGATAAATAGGTGTTGAATCTAGAGATAACTGGAGAACGAAAAATAGATCTCTAGTCAAAAGGTGAGTGAATGATTAGTCAACTGATTGAAAAAAGAATGTGACATAAATAATTAATAAATGAATTAAATGTTAATTTAATTCAACATTCGAAAATGAAAGACTTAATTAAATAAATAAAGATAATTTATTTAATTTGACTGGTTTGAAAAGGATAAATTGAATAATTAAATAATAAATATTTAATTATAGTTGAAGTATGATAAAGGGGGTAATTAAATAATAAATTATTTAATTAAGAAGGAAGAATTAACTAGTTAGGGACATAATTAAACAAATATGATTTATTTAATTAATCAAGTTGAATAAAGGAATTAATGAATTAGTGAATTAATTAAAAAGGGGTATTTAATTAATAGAAGAAATATGTGTTAGAAAAGGTAATTAAATAATTAACATTATTTAATCAAGACCACAGACTATAGAAAATTATGTCGAATGTGTACTCGCAGGCCTAGACCAATTTTTGGTATCTACAGTTTGCCCCTCTTTCATACAATGTCGGTACGGTGTTGTGTCAAAGAAAAATATGCCCCGATCATGCCCCAACATGAAACAAGATAAAGTATGCCCCCTCGGGAAAATTGACAATTTTTGAAAAATTTCAAAAAAATTAAGAAATGTTCCCAATAAGTCAATTTGATAGTCAGAAATGCTATGGAGTTGACGGAATTGAATTTGGAGATGATACGGATGAGTACAAGTCATTCAAAGTTGAAAGGTTAAGCAGCCAATAGACTAGGGCAGAAGAAATGTCACCCAAACCCTAGCTATAAATAGGAATTAGGTTGAAATCTAATTCATTTGCACCCGGAGGAGTTTGGAAAACTGAGAATTTGCTCTGACTAGCAGACGAATATGGCACCCATTCCCTATGCTACACATCGAGGATATCGGATCCGGACCTTCAAGCGGCCAGCCGACGCAAGACAACCGGTATGTACCCAAAAATGAACTCTTTAAATGTATTTTTGCATGTTTTTCTAGGCAGTTAAAAGTTAATTAGCATATGTGATCCTTCATGAATGACGCATATGTCATCGTATTCATCGCATTTGACTGCGAAACGACGCATGTGCGAAAACACATCTAGGCTAGGTTAGGCATTTTAGGGAATGATCACATTTGAATTATAATGCACCACATATGTACGTATGCAACGCATCTGCATTAGGGATAAACGCATGTAGGGTAGTGAACCGCATATGCATAAGTGAAACACATATGTAGTAGGTAGATATCCTGTAAAAAAATGCACCGCATTTGGTTTATTTCACCGCATTTGCAGTAGGTTGAAATGGGTGTGGGAAATGTGCAATGCATATGTAATATGCACCAAAAATGATGCATTATGCAACATATTTGTTAAAATGCACCGCATCTATGAAAGTGAGCCGCATTTGGCTAGTAAAATTTTTCGAAAAAAATTTCTAAGAAAAAATTGAAAATTCTTGACATCATGGTTTAAATGTAGGTTGTATGAGATCCTATATATATGCGGGAGACACGTCTTGACACATTCGATCTGAGAGATCATTTGACTAGTGTAGAGATACAACTTCTATGGAGAATTGGTCTACGTCACTGTCTGTCGATGCCCACTATTCAGGCGAACAGGGGGATGCTTAGGCATTGTGCGAGCGATGGCACTCTGAGACATCGTCATTTCATTCTCCGACTGGGGAGGCAACTATCACATTAGAGGATGTGTACAAGATATTGAGACTATCGATTAAAGGAGAGTGGGTGATGTACGACACCCAACGCGGATTGACCGAGTTAGCGATATTTTATTAGCTAGACGATATTAGTAGGCTTAGCATCAAGCATTATGAGATCAGATGGCTAGTGTTAACGGATAGATACGATAGGATTGACTGGATATTGTGTACACTGATAGGGGGGATAGTGTTACCAGACCAATGGGGTCATGGTTTTCCGATGGGATGGGGTGCGATGTTGGTTGGAATGTTGGAGAGAGAGACCATGTATGCTTGGGGTCCATGTCTATTGGGGATGTTGTATTTTCACTTAAATGACATTGCTTATAGAGATGCACAGTCATTGAGTTGTGGGACCACTTTGTTGATGGTGTGGGCTTGGGAGAGGATAGTTGTATTTCATCCTCCAATTACTGTAGAGCGTCAGGAGAGAGCTTCGTATGTGTTCCAGTACACGGGACACATCACTTAGAGCCATGTGCGAGACACTAGATTTTGGAGACATGCACTGGACATTCTAGATCAATTCACGTGGAGACCATACATGGATTGTGAGGAGTGGTCAGATGAGGACAGACATTTTCCTTTTTGTAGACAGACATAGTACCTGATTGGGAGGATTGTTTCTAGTTTGCACATCATTGAGAGACACTTACCAGACAAAGTTTTGAGATAGTTCAGTGAGGTTCAGGATGAGCCTCGAAGTAAAGCAGGATTTGCTCGGTCATCTAGAGAGGCTCCATATTGGGGACCCATGATTCCAGTAGCTACTGCCGAGGTAGAGATACAGACCTTACAGCCAGTACAGTGGGGATGGAGAGATGGAGCAGTAGACCTAGGGACTACAACTGCATATGAGGCATGGTGGGTAGAGCATCGGCCTATTCCTTACACAGATCCAGATCAGATGGCACCAGTGGAGAGACGAGGCACAGGACCGAGAGGATGGCAGAGAGGTGGAGGTGCCAGAGTTGGTAGAGTTGGAGGGAGAGGTGATGATGGAAAAGCCGATAGGCGAGGATGGAGAGGATAGAGAGGGGGTTGGGTAGGTGGACTTTCACCTATTTGAGAGGCAGCGGTAGAGGATGTACCGATGTTGAACATCAGGGGTGGAGCTGATGTATAGGATGGAGATGAGCATGCTACCGAGGAGGCAGTTGTAGAGGAGCGTGCAAAGGTAGAGATTGGGGGAGAGGATGCTACAAAGGATGTGGAGATATAGACCCTCTAGGTATTCTAGCAGGATATGGGGAGGATGATATTGACGAGGAGGCACCGATGGAGGAGTAGGAGAGAGAGCTTAGGGATTGGATTGTGGAGGGGAGACGGTAGGATGATGCTCCTAGGTATGGTGATAGGGAGGCTTTGGAGGAGAGACTCAGACTAATGACAGTAGAGTTTGATGCTATGAGGATAGAGAGAGATAGTGCCTATGCAGAGAGAGATAGTGCACATGCAGAGAGAGATAGTGCTTGTACAGAGAGAGACAGTGCACTCATGGAGAGGGATTAGGGCATAGCTCAAAGATAGGAGATAGAGCAGTAGTTCACAAAGGTCAGACGCCTTTGCAGTGGGTCTTCATCTGATGGCATGGTACTGGAGTTAGTTAGATCAGTTGAGAGAGCTATCTATTATAGGGACTTATATGAGGAAGTGGTGCCAATAGAGAGATGAGCTCCTAGCTTTTCAGAGGTGTGTAGTCAGAGATCACAGGGCAGGAGTCACACCAGGACTCAGAGTACAGAGGGTGTGGTAGGACCACCGAGGGCAGGTCTATATGAGATGCCTTCCACCTCATAGAGAGCACCTTCGAGGCTTTTCCCACCACATGACAATAGTGGCAGTGGGACATGATGATAGTTATTACACATGTAAACATTGTATTTTGATCAGAGAGCCTACGAGCTCGTTCTTATTTATGGATACATTCTGATATTGTACTATGACACATTATTTTGAGTGATATATATATATGATTTTTGGCGACTTCTATATGATATGCAATTCTATTTTATGGATAATGCATTATTTCTACATGATTATGTCTCCTAGATGATGTATGCACATATGTTATGAATGAATGTTTCTATATGTTATGAGTTATGCATTTTATGATGTTATGGATGTCTTAATTTACTTATGATAATGGATGTAATGCCCTATATGATGTCATTTATATGTGATGGTGATATGTACATGCAATGTTTACATTATGTATCTTATGATAATGAAATGCCTATTATGTAATGATTTCGTATGTATGTAATGAAGATGTTAATGTTACTATCTATATGTTTGAAATGCAATGTAACTATATGAAATGTTTATTGAATGTATGCAAATGCAAATGATCTAATGTTTTTTTGTGTCACAGGACTTTATCATTATGTCGAAGAAGAAAAATTTTAGCA
Source organism: Sequoiadendron giganteum (assembly GCA_007115665.2). Lineage (NCBI taxonomy): Eukaryota > Viridiplantae > Streptophyta > Pinopsida > Cupressales > Cupressaceae > Sequoiadendron > Sequoiadendron giganteum. The sequence continues at coordinate 516,983,911 of CM021109.1, forward strand.
TGAATGAATTCAAAATGTTAGTAAGAAATAACAAAGGTTAATTGATTAAGAAAAACATATAATCTTTGATATATTTCCAAATATGCTATGCTTGCTTGTTATCATCATTGGGCGGGACATGACACAAATGGATAGTACACACTATGATATGAGATAGACCATAGTCTACAAATCCATCCATCTATGAAAAACAGATAGTCGTAGACAAGGAGTGTCTTAACTCATACTAAGGACAAGATGCCCTAGTCATTGTTGTCTTGACAAACCACAACTAGCAAACAAATAAAAGATGGGTCATGAGACGTCATTGCTCCTCTAAATCCTTGATAGGACATCTTTGAGGAAACTAGTAACATGACTCAAAAACCAATGTTAAAAAAATAATTGACAAACAGCAGCCAAAGAAAAAGAGTCCAGAGACATCCTTGCTTCTCTAAATCCTTCAAGGGACATCCTTGAGAAAGCTAGTAACCGAACTTAATTCACAAGTCGATAAAACGATAAGACAAAATAAAATATAAAGTCATAAAGCCAACCAAAACTTGATCGTGTGGGATTGTTTGATTGTTTGATGTTTGACATAACGTAATGTGAGGGATGACACATACCACAATAAGACGTTGAGTCTAGTTTTGACTTGGTGACTATCTGTGTAAGGCATGACAAAGCCTGGTTTCAAAAAGACACGTGTCATATAAGACGTTGGAGCCTGATGACGTTGATGCGTCAGGCTACATGAGGTTGTGACAAGTTGTCGACATCTGTTGACAAGAAAGACATATCTTGCTAAGACATAGGTTGATCATTTTGACAATGTGTTTGATGTTGACTTAATGACCTTGAGATGTTGCCTTGTTGATGCATGACTTGTTTTGATTCCTTGACTGATTAAAAGTGTGTGCGTGTGTATTGATACTGTATCACTTGAGATGATACCCTAAACTATGATATGCAACTGGTGTGATAGTGATTGTGAATGAACCCTATTGGATTGACCTAGTGTGGTCTCGAGAGCTCATCAATTGATTAGCCTTGCCTATGTTGTACACACACAGACCTCGTAGTTTGACACGACCAATGAATTTGAATGTACAAAGAGTCATGATTTAAATGTGTATGATACATGAAAAACCTAGACTGACTGACCTAATGCCTCAGGGGCACATCGATTGATGGCCTTGCCTACGTCCCAGTCGCAGAGGCAACGTAGTTTGACTATGTCTACGACTGACTTAACATGACTAACTTGACATGACCAACACTATTTTTTTATTTTTTTTGGGATTTTCTGACATGTTTTGATTTTTTTGGATTTTTGAAGTTTTCTAATGTTTTTGGATTTTTTCAGGACATTTTTGATGGTGTAATGTTATGTACAAGGTGCCATGGAACAGAACAAGGATTTTCCATCAGTCGGGAATAAGACTTGTGAGATGGAGTGGGGAATGTGACAAAATGGACGTTAGATGTCAATTGTTCCAAGCAATGGATAAGACAACCACTTATTATGAGTGATGGTCAAAAGGTTTGAATAGAATGATGGTAGACGAAAGAGCGAGCTTGACTACACATGGAGCCTATTTGTTAGGTTTTCACCATGGTACTTATCCATAGCGCCATCGAAGCGGTTTTCACTATTGGACGGATTTATTTCTCTTTACTTCTTTTTTTCTCAATTTTTTTGGTGTTACAAAGACGCCTGTTTACCAGGTTTTCATCAAGGTAACCTTTTTTTTAATTTTCTAGATTAAGATATAGATTCTTAGAAGCTAAGCATAGAACCTTTTCAAATGCAGGTTGTTGATAGGTGACAAAAGTGGATCTCCTTTGGGAGTAGAGAGTTGATACACTCCTGACCCAAAAGTTTCTATGACAATATAAGGCCCTAACTAGTTAGGTTCAAATTTACCTGGTTTTTCTCGTTAAGCTTGATTCTTAGGATTCTCCATTAAAACCAGGTCACCAATGTTAAAGTGTCTATTGAGAACTTTCCTATTATAGCTTCGACGAAGACAATTTTGATATGCTTGCAAATGGTCTAGTGCTTTTTTTCTTCGTTCATCCAGTAATTCCAACTCTTGTAACCTAGATACATGGTATTCTTCATCATCAATGTGACCCTTAAAGGATACCCCAAGAGAAGGTATTTCAACCTCAATAGGTAAGATAGCTTCGGACCCGAATATGAGGGAATATGGAGTGGTGTGAGTGGGAGTACGAATGCTTGTGCGGTAAGCCTATAAGGCAGGATTAAGTTGTAGGTGCCAATCATGACCAATGTCATTGATAGTCTTTTTCAAGATTCTAACAATGGTTTTATTAGATGCCTCGGCTTGGCCATTACCTTGTGGGTAATACGGGGTGGAAAAATGATGTTCGATATGGAACTCTTCACATAAATGGCGTACTTCTTGGTTCTTGAATGGGCGGCCATTGTCTATGATTATGGATTGGGGTACACCATACCAACAAATGATATAGTTTAAGATAAACTTAGATATTTGTGTGTCGGTGATGTAGGTCATGGGAATAGCTTCAATCTATTTGGTGAAGTATTCGGTGGTGGTTATGATGAATTTATGGCCATTGGATGATGGAGGGTGTATCTTACCTTTGAGGTCAAGTCCCCATTGGGAAAAAGGCCATGGTGATGTAATCAGATGAAGCTCCTATGCTAGTACTCTTATCAAATCTCCATGCATCTGACAATGTCTACATTTCTTTACAAAGATATATGAGTCTTTCTCCATTGTAGGCCAATAATAACCTAGTCTCATAATCTTATGGGCTAAAGTAGGACCACTCGAATGGGATCCGTATATACCCTCGTGCACCGCTCGCAAAGTTGTTTGTGCTTATTTAGCATTGAGACATCTCATTAGGGCATTATATAAGGTACGTCTATACAAGGTTTCTCCGATGATGGTGTACTTAGCTAACTTACAGATGAAGGTTCGCCGTTGGTTATTTGACAGGTCTAGAGGTAAGGTTTGGTCAGTTAGATAGTCAAATATGTCTTTATACCAAGGGGACGTAGAACCAACAATGATACACACCATCACAATATCGGGGACATCATAGGTGGGGACCAATAGTTGTTCAACTAGAAACTCAAACTGAGGCACGTTACTCGGAATATCCAACAAAGAACCCACAGTTGCTATAGCATCTACAACCCTATTCTGAATATGTGGTATGTGTTGAAAGATAATTTCATTGAAGTACTGCTTGAAACTATTAGCCATACGCTTGTAAGGGGAAATCGTCTCATCTTTAGTCTCATAATCATCATTTACTTGCCGGATTACGAGCTGAGAATCGCCAAAAACGTGTAGACTCTTAATCTTCCACTGGGCTGCCATTTTTAATCCTGTCACTAAGGCTTCATACTCTGCTATGTTGTTGGTACAAGGGAAAGAAATCCTGAATGATTTAGGAATGGTATCACCTTGAGGTGTAACAAATAGGATACTAGCTCCTAAACCATGATTTGTATGTGACCCATCAAAGTATAATTTCCAGTCTGTTCTAGTGTCAATGTTAAAGATAAATTCATCAAGAAAATCTACCACTAAAGGATGATCTGCCTTCATAGGTGCATCGGCTAACTGATCTGCAATCACCTACCCTTTTATAGCCTTCCTCTCAACATATTGGATGTCATACTCGCTAAGTATCATAACCCATTTAGCCAATCGGCTTGTTAATGTTGCCTTACTTAGGAGGTATTTTAGGGGATCAATCTTTGCAACCAACATTATTTGGCGATTGAGCATATAGTGTCAAATTTTTTGGGTAGCAAAGACTATCGCAAGATAGGCATGTTCTATGTTGTTGTAATTCAATTCATAGCCCACTAAGGTACAACTGATGTAATAGACTTCTCTTTCATGACCTTGATCATCATTGTGTGCGAGAAGAGCCCCTAATGTTGACTGAGTTGCTAAAATGTATATTATCAACGGTTTCCCATCTGTAGGTGGCATTAAGATAGGTGGAGTGAGAAAATAGTCTTTGATTTTTTGGAAAGCATCTTGACATTTAGGTGTCCACACAAATGGTACTCCTTTCTTGAGTAAATGTTGAAATGGGTGTATTTTATCTGCCAGTTGTACTATACAACACCCGATTGACTATAATCTTCCCTGTAGGGTTCTAAGTTGGCCAATGTTGATTGGAGGAGGCATTTCTATGACAGCTCTTACCTTCTCTGGATCTACTTCAATGCCTCTTCTAGAGATGATATACACTAGAAGTTTCCCTGATTTTACTCCAAAGACACACTTCTTCAGATTTAGTCTGACATTGTAATTCTCTAGCCTCTCGAATATCTTGTCTAGAACCTTTAAATGATCTTCCCTTGTTTCTAATTTAGCTATAATGTCATCTACATAATCTTCCATGAGAGTGTGTACAAAGTCATGGAAAATCATATTCATTGCCCGTTGATAGGTAGCTCCTGCGTTCTTAAGGCCAAAAGGCATAACATTCCAATAGTATGTGCCCCATGGACACGTGAAAGTTGTCTTGTGTTGGTCTTCAGCTACTATTTTAATTTAGTTATATCCAGAGAAACCATCCATGAGGGATAGCATCTCGTATCCTGCTGTAAGATCTACTATCATGTCGATGTTCGGCAAAGGGAATTCATCCTTAGGACATGCCTTATTGATGTCTCTAAAGTTTGTGCAAATGCGAATTACCCCAGTTGGTTTAGTCATTGGTACAACATTTGATATCCAGTCTGCATATTCTATCATCCTTATGAATCCTACATCCAAGAGTTTCTTAAGTTCTGCCTTGACCAATAGAGCGATTTGCGGATGCATTTTCTTTAACTTCTGTTTGACTGGCTTAATACTTGGCTGTAATGGAAAATGGTGCAATATTAGGTTTGGATCCAGCCCAAGCATGTCACCATACGACCATGCAAAGTTTATCTGTCTCTTTTTGAAGAAGTCCTTAAACTCAGGTTTTTTTGTCTCTGTTAAGGAAGCCACAAAATATACCTTTCGAGGATTGTCTTATGTACCTATGTTGACTTCAATAGACTCTTCTACTAGCATCAGCAAATTTTCCTGTTCAATGGGGAGAATATTTAAACCTCTATCCTTGGGTGCCTCTGAGAGGTTTTCTCCCTCGGATATGTCCTTTATTTTGACTTTTTCTTCATCCAAAGGTGCCTTTTCGGTTTTCACCTAGGGACTCATCATTTTTATTTTCATTGTATTTTTTCTTTTTATTCTCATTTTTACGACTAGAGGTGTAAATAGACCCCAAAATATGCTTTGTCGTCCAAGTCTATGGTAAAACCCGCTTTATGATCCCCTCTTGGTATGCCTTCTCTAAGTCCCATGAACTCAGCAATTGCTTCGTTGTTCTCGAATGTATCTATGATGGGTGTACCTTATTGATCCCAGTCGATAAGTTCGGGATATATAAGGGGCATGTCATCATCAGAGTTATTAAAGGTAGTTGTCAACAAGGTGAATATAGAATGGTTGAAATGGTCATATAAGTTTTGGACTAAATCCTTCTTGTTCCTCTTCCTATAGGTAGGTATATTCTGTGTGGGACTATAGTAAGGGTTGAGTTGTCAGAAGATGTTTCGGCAGGTGCCCAAAATGCACGATCAAGGGTTCCCCAATAATAGTGTTTATGCCATTCTTCTTTAGACAAGTGCTTCCTATGATGGGGACTAATTGGTTTTGATAAAGGTTTTACCTTTAGGTCCAATTCTCCAAGGAGATCATCTATGTTCATGGTACTGGTAGAGGAATAAGAATCCCATTCACAATCGCTTGAGTCAGGAGATTCATCATAAATTGGGGGAAGTGATTCATGAGACTAATCATAGACTGGGGGAAGTGGTTTGTGAGATGTCTCGATACATGCATAAGCACACTCTTCCTCTTGAAATGGTGACGAAGTACTAGGAAACCCAATTCTAAGCGATCGAAACCCTAGCCCTAGGTATTTTTGTCATGGTGAGATAGTGATTGGTTCCGTCCTTCCATTTTGATGTAGTCCTAACCCACTGTGTCTGTCATAGCCTTCGTTTTGCATAATCTTAAAGCCTTTTCCATATTGGTCCTTAGCTATTTGAATAGACGGTGAGGGGTATTCATTGTCTTCTCGGTACAACCAGGAGTTAATATCACCTTGATCCACAATGTCTTCACTTAACTCTCCCCATTTGGTCAATGTCATTGTAGGGGGAACACGAAATGTGACTACTAACTGTCTTCTATCTGCCATGGGTAAGCCATAGGCCTTAGGTGGAATCAGTTGACTGACACAGTATGATGCCTTTATGTGATATTCACCACATCCCTTGTTTGGATCTCGACCTTAGGAGTGGATGATGGTGGTTTGAATGAAATGGACTTCATAAGATGTGATGGGTCAACATATAGGGATAAAGTGGATGATGAAGCTTCTTGGTTAACTAGTACTTGTAGTTGTGGAATTTCCCTTAGGCTTGTACAATACTAAAAAGGATCTAGATCACCATCAATCATGATCTCGTTGCCATTATACGAGAATTTAAGAAATTGGTGATATGTTGAAGGTACAACTTTCATTGCGTGTATCCAAGTTCTACCTAACAACAAGTTGTACGAAAGGGTGAGATTCAAGACTTGGAAGCTGGTGTTCATGATTGTTGGGCCAATTCTGATAGGGAGTGTGACAACTCCTTTTGATCATCTTTCCTCATCATCGTAAGCCTTGATGACTATACTCTTAGAGGTGTCTACGCAGTCTTCTGAGAATCCTAATGCCTTAACCAATTTTAGGGTACACAGGTTCAAACCTTCTCCTTTGTCTACCAAGACTCGTCAAACTTTGGTTTGATGGACTAAGACTTCAAGATGTAGGGGGTCATTATGATCATACTTTTCAATTGAGTAATCTTGTTGGGAAAATGTGGCATGATGCAAGTTTGTCAAATATCCCACCATTTCTTTGAAATGATTGACATCTAAGTCTGTAGGAACAGTCATGTTCTATAAAGCTTTGTCAAGAATGACTCGATGCTCAGGTGACAAAGTCAATAGTTCCAAAATAGATATTTGTGCGGGGGTTTTACTCAATTGATCAAGGAGGTTGTATTTAAACTTGGAAGTTTGTGTAGGTGGCTCAGAAGAAGGACCTGGAATAGTAATCTTAGTTATGCGTGTGTTTACATTACATTCCAGATGCTTCTTAATGACGATGATATTGACATTCTCATTTGCGGCTGGAAGGTGATTTATGATCGTTCCTTTACCATAGTCATACTTGGTATTGCTATAATTGGCTGATGGATTATTCATGGGTCTCGAACTAGAGGTTTTTCCTTTTGTGTGGTCATGTAATGGGTCTGTGAAGACCTTATGATCACTGTTCTTGGTATTTTTCTGCCCATCGACCTCTATTGTTCCATTTTCAACAAAGTCTTGTATAATATTCTTCAGTTGGCAACATTGTTGTAGGTTGTTTCCTTTCGTTCAATGATAGTCACAATAGGAATTGTCATCCCACCATGAAGGTTTAAATTTTCAAGGATCATATTCTCTTGGTTCCAAAGGTTTGATGAGATTATGTTTAATCAATTCTTTGAAAATCGTCTCGATTGGTTGTCCTAAAGGTGTAAATTCACGTGTAGGAAATCTCCTTTGAGGTTGTTGTTGCTATGAATTTTGGACATAATTGGTTGTTTGATCTAGACTATTTATCATGTCTTGATTAGAGTTGTAACCTCTAAGTGTGATAACTAGCCCTGTATGTATGTTTTTAGCATCAACAATGCCATCATTTGTAACATTTTTGTTTCTAGACCAGAATTTGTTTCTATCATTTCGTGCGTTCTGATGTTGGACAACCGGATTTCTGCCTGGTACCTTAATTTCTCCTTTGTCTGTAAGGCCTTTTTCAAGGATTATGCCCTTTTGTACCAAGTCTAGGAATGAAGTACAACAGTGTACCCTTAAGTCACTTCGCAATTTTGGGTTGATGTTTTCTAAGAATATCGTGACCTTTTGCTTTTCTGGTATTTCAACTAGACATCTGCTAGCTAGACTTCTCCATCTCTGGAAGAAAGTGGTGAAAGTTTCACCGTCTTCTTGTGTTGTGTGGCACAAGGTTGCTATTGTTACTTCATTTTCTATGTTAAAGGTAAAATGTTCGACAAACTTCTCGGCTAATTCACCCCAGGATCGTATACCATATGGTAATTTAGAAAACCATTCCAGTCCTATCCCAATAAGGGTTCATGGAAATAGTCTCATCAAGTATGTGGGGTCATATGATATGTCCATGCATGCCATTGAGAATTCTCTAATGTGTTCCAAAGGATTCTTTCTCCCATTATACTTAGGCAAAATCGGTATAATGTATCCATGGGGGAAAGGTGTCATATAAAGCACTTTGTCAAATGGACATGACATAGGTCTTGCACTGAGATAGTTCGTTTGCCTAACATAGACATGTTGTCCATCTATTGTTGAAGAGCTTGAATTTGGTTTTGGAGGACATCTACTTGTGTCAAGGACATGTTGTTTGTGTTGTTTGGGTCAATGTAGGTGTTCTGAAATGCCATGTTCTGTAACGGGTTGTGATTTGGCGAGGGAATATATCCCGTTAGAATGTTTTGATTTGGTATAGGGATATTACCTATTTGTATGTTTTGATTTGGTATAGGAATATTTCCTGTCTGAATGGTCTGATTTGGTATAGGAATACTTCCAATTTGCGTGTTCTGATGTGGTATAGGAATCCTCGTGCCAACTTTGGATCTCTTACCAGTAGTGTTGGTGCCAAAGGGGTTGGAGGAAGTTGCTCCCTCAATAAATTGTAAACCTTGTGTTACGTTGAAAGGGATTGTGCTTACGATTGACGATGTTTGAGTAGATACGCTAGTTGGTATCACTGCGGTAATTTGGGGAATAGAAACACTTGATGTCACAGTTTGCATTGGTTGAATCAAAGATGTTTGCAAAGTACGAATATCAAATCCTATTGGTAGTTTGGCACCTTCTGCTAGCAACTTTGCTAGATATCGTTGGGGATCATTTGCCAAACATTCATCCATAAAGGATGCAAATTCAGGATCTTGTACTGCTGCGTCTATGTCTTCAATGTAAATTTGTCCATGTGTGTCTCTAGTGACGTGTTTTTCAAGCAAAGGTCTGTGTGGTCTCTCACTTCCTGATGGTTGATTTTCGAATGGATTGATGAATTCGTTGGGGTCTATCATTGCTTTTTGTTTCTTTTGAGACCTTGTTTCGACCATGAAAAGTTGCTCAAAATGGGGTAATGCAGACTATGTCTAAAAACTGATATGTCCTATTTCTATGTTTTTTGGATTTTTTGACAATAAATGATGTTGCTAAAATGATTTCTAAAAAGACGTATACTAAGATGACGTATGATAGGATGGACAATATGCAAAATCTTGAGTAGACTATGATGATAAATGAGTCTAAGACGGGTATAACCTACCACCTATGGAATAAATGCATGCAATGATTTGTGTTTGACTAAGGAACCTGATTGTAGGACAAGGACAGTTGACAAGGTGAATTTTCCAAACTAGACTGTTGAGCTGAAAAGATCCACTAAATGGGACTAAAGTGACTAGGTTCAATGATTGTGACAAACTAGAACATGAACGTTTCCAATGATGAGGAAAGTTATCTATTCTATTATATGAAATTTCCTAGGAAGTATCTATATGTATGCAACTTAGGATGACTATGACTAAGACGTTGACTGTGACTTAAAATGTATATGACACCTAATGATGCAAGTTTTTTGAGCAAAATTTATCAATTTTTGTCCAAGGTTGATCTTAAGAACCAGAAGCAAAAGTGACAGTGATGTTTCGGACTCAGTTTGCGGTTTTCAAAGTTTTATGTTGACAGTCAAATGCGGTTCACCTAACAGTTGAGGTTCAAATTTTGACAAATGCAATTTTCAATGATGCATGCAATGATTTGACTAAAACCTCATTTCAAACACTAATAGAGTTTGGAATTTTTGACAGATGCGGTTTAGTTTATGACAGATGCGATTTTGAAATATGCATGCGGTTCTAAATATGGACTCTGTAAAACCTAAATTTTCTAACAAACACTTGCAGCTTGAAACTTGACAAATGTGGCTTGCATGAACACATGCAACTCAAAATGTGATATTGTAATTCGAAATATCCAAACTGTGAATGATGATTTTTTTGATAGACACATGCAGCTTTTCCCCTAACAAATGTGACTCACTAAGACAGATGCGGTGTTAAAACTGACAGTTGCGACTCAATTTTTTGACAGTTGAAGTTTTCCCAAAAGTTTTTTTGACTGACTCCATTTTTTTATCAAGATTTTTGACGAATACAGCAAAAAAAAACATAGCAATCAATGTATTTTCAGTTTGTGATGATAGAACTGTTAAGACTCGAAAAAATTTACAACCTAGGCTTTTTGGACAATACTTGCTGAGTTCTTACTTGAATTTCTCCAGCTATGCATATTTATGGTGGATGACTAGTAGCTTGACCCCACTGGCTCCCCTCCATGGCACTCACTTATACGGGGCAACCAAGCTACTGTACCCATGAAACTCCCATGGCATACATCTCATCTCCACACATAAACCGTAAGAATGTAAAACGGCTTCACAAGGCCAACCCTGCTGCACCAACAAGTACGTAGGACTTTGGTAAATCTACAACAAGGTGTTTAATAAAGGCATTCCATTCATGGGGCACTATCCAACTTCGACGAGAGTCCATTTCAGTCCATCTCATCGGAATAGTGAGCGTTATTTCTGGGCTTTCTCCATAAATCCATTTTTATATACCAGGTGGAAGTCGCTTGGCTTTAGCGTGTTACCAGTCTGAGTCATCTTGGGGTGAGTACTTTTTCCCTCCAAGACAGGCCCAAGTTCTAGAGTCAGTAACCATTTCTCTTACACCTAGGATCGCATGACTGTGCAAGGGGAGAGGATACTCCGATATACTGAATCGTAAGGGTGAAAAATATGTGCAACGCACCAAACAAAGCAGACACTGATTATTTTTATTCCAAACAGCATTTATCTATCTACCAAACAGAAAGCTTGCTAAATAAATAAAGAAAAAGGCATTAGGTCCTACATGCAAATTGATCAGTAGTTCATTGTTCTTGTCTTCGGCTTTCGTCCTGCAGAAAATATTGTCTTTGGTTTTTTATTGTCTTCTATGCTTCGTCCTACAAAAACCACATTATTCCCTCTTAACACAGCTGAAACAAACATTAGCAAAAAATGAAAAACACACAAAATCGATAAAAGAAAACATGGATGTATGGAAGTCAATAAAAAAGTGAAAATATATTTACCAGCTAGATACGGCTTTTGGAGCCACACATGCAGCATGGGTTCAAAAACGGATGTGGTTCATGTTTGGTAGTCGGTCATAGATTGAACTTTTGATAGTCGGATGCGGTTCAAGGCATCATGGATGCGATGCGTAATGGCATATGCAGCTCATGGATACATATGTGTTGTTTTTCTAAACAGATGTGGTGTGTCATACGAAAACCTGCAAAAAAAAAATGGAAAAATGGAAAGACGAAAAGATGTGTGAATTTTGAAGCGTGTTCATGTCGGGTTCACCAAATGCAACATAGACTAAAATCTGGAATAAGATAATCTGCAACTAGAATAAACAATTTCAATCCTAATCTAAATCAATATTAATCTAAATCAAACAACAAAGAACGAAGAAAGTAAACATAATTAAACTAAACAAATTAATGGAAAGCTCTCACCGAATATGCATTCACTCCTTCAAATTATCTCGATTGCTCTTCTCCATTTTGTTGTTTCAGTATTCTTGCCCTCATATTTTCAGTATTCATGCAAGCATAACTTCGTCGAATGTCTAAGCAAAATATCGAAGATAAGTTTCTTCTCAAAAGTGTATGATTTTAGGAGGAGGAATAATGATAATGACAAGCCATTTTATAGATTTTGGGTTTTCGAACGATCAGCTCAGATTGAAAGAGAGATTGATAGATGAGATTGATGAATGCCATGCGATGTGAGTTATGTCTCAGATAGAACGTGAGTTAGAACATGAGTCAGAAAAGACTACGAGATAAAGACTAAGTTAGAACGATAACTTAATCTTGAGTTAAGAATCTTCAAAAATAGAAGAAATAGACTTTGTATGTCAAAGACAAAGTTAGAACTCGAAGAATAATGCATTCAAATGCAAACAAGAGTTAGAACTAGTTAATCAACCAGTTGTGACGGAGAGTCTTCTCGCAAAGATAAATAGGTGTTGAATCCGGAGATAACTGGAGAACTAAAAATAGATCTCGAGTCAGAAGGTGAGTGAATGATTAGTCAACTGATTGATAGAAGAATGTGACATAAATAATTAATAAATGAATTAAATTTTAATTTAATTCAACATTTTAAAATGAAAGACTTAATTAAATAAATAAAGATAATTTATTTAATTTGACTGGTTTGGAAAGGATAAATTGAATAATTAAATAAAAAATATTTAATTATAGATAAAAGGGGTTAAATGAATAATTAAATAATAAATATTTAATTATAGTTGAAGTATGATAAAGGGGGTAATTAAATAATAAATTATTTAATTAAGAAGGAAGAATTAACTAGTTAGGGACATAATTAAACAAATATGATTTATTTAATTAATCAAGTTGAATAAAGGAATTAGTGAATTAATTAAAAAGGGGTATTTAATTAATAGAAGAAATATGTGTTAGAAAAGGTAATTAAATAATTAACATTATTTAATCAAGACCACGGACTATAAAAAATTATGTCGAATGTGTACTCGCAGGCCTAGACCAATTTTCGGTATCTACAGTCTATATTAATTAAATGACATATTTAATTAATATTGTCTCATTTTCTAAGGGTCCTAAAAGTATTTAATTAAATACTTTATCCTTTAATATTTCCTCTCTAAATTAAATAAATCTATCAATTCATTTAATTTAGTCAATTATCTTCTTCAATTTTAAATTCATTCTTTCTCTCTCCTTGTCCCATCCTCTATAACCTTTTCATTAATCTGGGTTAATCTAATTAATCCTTCATTAGGATGTGCATATCCTCCATATTTAGCCACTTGCCTCTAATCCTCATTAATTTTTCTAATCACCTATTTGCACAACCTTAATCCTAATCACTTACCTTTTCTAGCATGTCCTTAAATCAACCCTTCATGGTACTTACCTTATTTGGTTTGACCTCTTCCCCATGTGAATTAAAAATTCACACTTATTTCCCCCATGCATTTCTCTTCCCCATGACCTCTCAAAGGTCACATCAAGTACATGGGACAAGGACCTCCTTTTGGATGACCTTGTCTTATCCATGGGTTTCTTCCAAGATTATGAATTTTAAATTCACTTGTATTTCTCCAATGCCCTTTCAAATCCCCATGGTGACAAGAGTGGACTTTATAAAAGTCCTCACTTGTCACTTTTAGCCCCACTTGTGGACAAGGAATCCCTTTTTAGGGAAATCTTCTTCAATCCCAAGGTACTTGCAAGTACCTTGCGACCACATGGAATTTTCCATGTCACTTTGTACTTCTTCCATATCACCCTCCACATGGCAAGATGTGAGGGCTTGTGAATCCTTAACTCACCACAACCCTTCATCTTGTCCATGGTGGATCAATCTCAGCTATCCATTTTTCTTTAAATGGAAGGTCTTGGCCTCAAGTTAGGGGTTAAGATTTGTGAATATTTTCAAAAGTTCTAAGATTTTTAAGCCATTATTGCAACATTCAAGCCATTTTACATTCTCACCTACCATCTTCTATCATTCAACCACCTTAATTATTACAAGTTGGTCATCAAGGAGCATACATCAAGAGCATCTTCTTCAAGGGCCAACCACTTCATCAAGCTAAAAAAGTAAAAGGATAATCTTTATTGTTGTTTGTTTAGTTTCAACTAGGCCTAATCATTGAGGTGTTGTTGTGTTTCATTTTTATTGCATTCATTTAGGTTTTCATTTTAGACTAAGGATTTTCACTACACACACTTACATAGGAAATAAATACAAATAATATTGAGGTACAATGTTTGACTTGAGTTTTCCATCACCAACAAGTTATATTAGTAATATAATTAAATTAAAAATAATGTACATATACACTAGAATCACCCACAATGCAAAAGATGTACAAACTGGAAGTACATATGCCAATAATAAGTAAATAGTAAAGTATTTGACTGCCATCAACTCTCTCATAGTCATCTGCAAATCAAGAGATGGAACATGTTCCATGCACTTTTTTTGCCCAACCACAAAGCTTATGCTTCCTCGGAGAGTTCTTCCTAACATGAAGAACCACTGACCCTGCATAAGATGCTTAGAAAAAAGAAATTGATGTGCAGGATGGAATCTGGTGCATGCCTCATATATCTACATGCATTTCTATTAGACTATAACATGCTATGATTGATACTAAGATATGGGAGAGAGCAATAATATAAAATATATCCATCTATTTCAATGGTCTAAATTCGTTTAGACCATGTTCTCGTCTCTTGATTTGAAGATGACTATGAGAGAGTTGATGGCAACCATAGACTTTACTATTTACTTGTTATTGGCATATGTACTTCCAATTTGTACATCTATTACATTGTGGGTGATTCTAGTGTATATGTGCATTGTTTGTGCTTTTATTATATTACTATTATGACTTATTAGCGATGAATTGCTCAAGTCAAACATTGTACCTCAATATTCTTTGTATTTATGTCCTATGTAAGAATGTAATGTCAAATGATGACATGGAATGTAATGAGAATAATTCTCTTGAAATATCGTATATAAAATTATTTTTGCCAATTGTGATTTATTTATTGTTATTTGAGATCCGTACTTTATATTTATATCAAAGCATATTTTAAAAAATAAGTTAGTTTCAATTTAATAATAATCTTGCAAATAGGCTTTTAATATATTTATATAATCATTTAATAGTTAAATCTATCCAAGAAACGAGATGTGACATCCTTCCCCACTAGGAAGAGACATCATCTCAATGTATTATTAAATAAACACTGAAGTACTTAGAGTGCCACAATATGCTATCAAGTAACTTTCCGATTCATCTTTTCAAAATAGAGTAACCTTAAAGTATAGCCATTAGTCAACTATAACATTCAAAAAAACACAAGGCTTACACTCACAGAATACATTTTGTATTAGAGATCTAGGTTAAACACTAGGGCCTTGATCTACTACACTGATGCAAAACTTGATGCTAGGTACTTTCATAACCATTCTGGAAGCACTGGGATCTTTGAGTTATGTATTGTCCTTGTGCATTTTAGTACTTTGTGCATGATTGTGCAAGTACATGTTTTGGTGATTCTGTATTTGAATCCTTGCATGGGTGCCTTGGGTGGAATTTAGTGAGTTCAATATTGCATTGAGTCTATTGACAAAGTTTCAATCTTGAGCCTACCATCATGCCAAAATAATTAAATAACCTAGAACCTTGAATATACTTATGTCGATCATTGGGCTTAGAACCTACCACATATCATGTTCCATCAACATTTGGGCTTGGAAGAGATCATGTACAACTCTAATCCCCTTATGGGACAATCCTATGTCAAGCAACGATCATTGAGAATCCACCACTATGCTCGCCAATGAGGGAGGAAAGAATGAGGGGCACTAAAATTCCAACTTTTGATGATGATGTTAGCATTATGAATCAAGATTTCAAGGGTGGAAAGGATGGCATGATGGTAGGTGAAAGGCCAAAGGTCCAAAAGAATAACTTAGAAAAATTTATATATGGTGGACCTTGAGCATCGAGGTTGGGAATAACTATTACCTCGTACCAAAATGGTATGAGATTAAGGGGGAAGCTAAAATCCTGAAGTCTAATGAAAAGATAGGAAATTTTGAAAAGGAGTGAAGAAAGAATTGGGGGTCGGGAATAATCTTTACCTCATACAAAAATAGTATTATGAGCTAAGATCCCATTAAATCCATGAGTTTAATAGCTTAGATCAAGTGCAAATGTCATCAGCAACTAGAAATCAACCACCACACTAATGATGACATGCGTTGCCTTCATCATCCATTGTTGAAAGTACATGTGAATCCATGCCCTTGCACTAAACAATGGATTCTAAAAAAGGAATATATTTTGGTAGTTTTGGTCATTAATGGCAACCTAGACCATGCAGGGAGGTAGGTGGGAGTTAACAGGGTAAAACATGATCTAGTTTAAATTTTTTGGGATCAAGGGTTAGGGATGCCTTATAACCCATACCACTTGCTTGAGATCAAGGATCAAGAGTATGTCACAACTCATACTCAAAGCAATAAAATAAGAGTATCTTCACATTACCAACTCAAAAAAGACATATAAATGAAATTATCAAGAGTTGGGGATGGGGGTATCAAGGAATCATCCCACAAGACATGTAAATAAGGATAGGTTTGAACTCACAAATTTGATAAGGTAATATAGTGAAAAGTATCAAGAATCGGGAATCCAAGATAATTCATACCTTGTACCACTTTAGAAGTATCCATGTGTCTTTGACTCTAATAAAATATGTATGAGGAAATGGAAAAATTTAGGTATCAAGGATACTAAGGAAAAGATACCTGGATAAAGGGATGCCCAAAACTCTCGCTCTAAAGGAAAATTAGTATAAATAATTGTAGATTCATGGTTCTAAGGAAAAGTATGTCTATAAGGAAAAGTATGAAACACTAATCAAGGCAAGGGAAAAGATGGGGTTGGAGAAAAAGGCTTCTAAGAATGAAAACTCCAAAATCCCAATAGGAAAAGGGGATGAAGGTGAGGATCAGGGAAAATGTACTATATTATGGTAAACTCTAAAATTTTGATATAAGTGTTGTCACAAGGATAGCACCCTTAGCTAAGTGTGAAACTCATCTATCCTATGAAAAATTGGATAATCTTCAAGTTGTGTTTCGCCTATGGTAAATATGAACATCTAGAGTGGTTTGGTTCCCTTGATAGACCTCCTATAAACTATTGCCTTAATCAGGAAAAGGGATAGAAGAACTTAAACTAAAAAGATTGTTGATCCTCGGATGTGATGCACCAAAAAACTTAGACTTATACCTGCTGGTTCAACTTACAACTTCTCTCAAAAAAACATATTTACCCTATGCACAACTCAAATTTCACAAGCTCACACAATAATGTTTCATAAGAAGGTTGTTTTCATGTTTTTTGAAGGAAAACAAAAAAAAAATCACAACTATAACTCCCAAAAGAGATAACACAACCTATGACCTATAGAAGTCTTGCTTATTCTAGTATAAAATTTCTTTGCAATGAGACATAATTTGAGGATCTTGCATTCATAATCACAAAAAATTAGATCAAATCATCTACAAAGAAACTCAATACACGAATTTAGAGAAGGCAAATATTTTACTTTTATTGAAATAATAGAATTTTTTTCTTGTAAAAATCTGAAAAATACTAATTGAAACTACATAAATTTGTTTCCCTATGAATCTCATAATGAGTTACAATCTTTGTCTTTTACATAAGATATAAAAAGGAAAAAAAAAACTCTCTCTAAAAGAGTTGAATGCATTGCATTATGAAAAGCCACCTCAGATTGACTGAAGTTGAACCTCATTGAAGACATTGAGTGTGCATGGAGAGTTGAACTAGATGTGAATTGGAAATAGAAACATGCAAACTTTGGTGTAGAAGAGTTGAATTTACCTCTTCGACTTCCTGACTCATGCATGCTCCTTGAAGTGTATACCAACTCAACTTGAACCAATCTTCTAAAAAAGGCATGAAACTGGTTGAAAAAGTTGTCCCAAGGCACTTTACATGGAGTTTTCAACTTGATGGGCATACAAGGCAAAAAAGCCTCTATTTTAAGACTCCCAACTTCATCAAAATGTATGATTTTAGCCCCAAACTCCTCTTGACTCAAGTTGTAACCATATGGGCTGCTAAAATAGGCCTAAACTGCTTGTAAGTGCACCAAACTAGGCATGAACATGTAGTTAAATGATCATTTTGTAAAACTCCTTGCATGACTATAGATGTGTGATCTACTTGTAGATGACTAGGCCTTCAAGGTGATATAGGAGAAGCTTCGGGCTTATCAAATATGTCCTTTGTTCACTTGACAACATCATCTCTACTTCTCAATCCTTCTAGCCCTTTGAAACTTTATTAAATCCTTAGGATCATGCTTGATGAGGACTGTCACCTCAAAGATTATTATGCTTTGTAATTTTTCCTTAACTGATTTTGTCAAAACTTAATATTTACTACAAGGAGCTACCCCTAATTCATTAAATGAAAGCATTTTGTAGCACTATTCATAAATAGTTTTCATAAATAGGGCCTATCACTATCTATCATGACAAGGATATAGACCAAGACATATATTTGAAATGGATTCCAACTTATACACAGTGGCGCAGAGGCATGAAAATTGGTGGACTACCCTTGACTGAATAGTAGATGTTTTGGATAGTCATATGTTAAACTGACTATGTTTTCCTCATAAAAGGTTATCACCCAACTACCCTTGATCATGATTTGAAACTTGGTAATGAATTTATTCATATCACTACGTCTTGTTTTTTGATTGAGTTTAAAAGTCATGAATGTGCTCTTCTTGGCTTTGCACACCTTGCCAACTGCCCTTAACCATGACCTTTTTAAGAGAAAAAAAAATGTTTTGAATGTTTGACTGCCCTTAATTATCTATGAATTGCTTTGTTTTTTGTCCTTTGGATGGATGCATGATCTAGAGAGAAGAATAGGGTGTATCTTATTGCCATTATTTTCTTTCAATCTACTTGAAAAGATAAGGCACCTTGGCATCTTATGCTTTCTTGATGACTACCCAATTTCTTGAAACCATGGTAGTCACTATCCTTGATCATGTTAAAAAGGCCTTCTCTTTCCTCATCCACTATCCTTTCTATCTTATCTTAAACACTACATTAGGTCTTTTGAGATTAAATGGTTGACTATCAACAAGGCTCTAGTCTCTATGCAAAATATTTCTTGTACTATGTCATGCTTTCAACTCTAATGAATGGTGATTGTCATGCCTTTGTTAACTCTACCCATTCATAGTGAATCAACATATTCAATGAATATTTTTTAGTTTACCTATGGCATATGAGTCCTCAAAAACCCTTTCATTCGAATGTAACTATATTTTTTTGTATAGAATTTCTTCCTCTTGTTATGATTGACTCATGTTTGCTAATGTCATCTTTGTCCTAACAAAAGAAAATTTCCCTATATAATTCTACCCCTTCTTATGCAATCTACCTCTTTAGTCTATTATGCATTGATTTTGGTAGCTTAGACTATCAACTTCATTTTTTTTTCATACATTTATCATGGCTTGTGATCGTGTACTGCCCTTTATAGTTTAAATATGACTGTCCTCCTTTTTCTTCTTTGACAAGTGACTTCCTTCATTACTAGCCTATCATTCTTTCAACTCTACCCTATTTGATTTATGCTTTCACTGGCCTTTGCATTGTCATTTGTCATTTTATTTCTTATTCAATTTTCCTTCTATGCCTTCAAAATGGCCATCAGCATACAAGTAGGAAATTTTTGAAACTTCCTCAACCACTTTGCCAGCGTAGAACTTGAATTGTCTTTATGTTATACCTTTGACAAAATTCATGGAGAGCTTATATCATTGTCACTAACTTGACAATATGCTTGATACCCTGTCATGATTGTGTTATTTTGTCTTTATACATAGGTTTTCCATTTCATTTTCAATATACACTTGACCTTTTATCTTGACATTAATAAGTGATTCATATTTTTCCCACTATTTACCCTCTTCCATGATAGTCTCATGAATGGGATTGAATATCCACTGTATATTTTGATAACTATCTTCTCATTAGTTACTATATTTTCCCTTTATCTTTGTCATATGAATCTTTAGGACTATCTTCATAATGGCACCTTGACTTTTTGTGAGCTATTGACTCCATGGCTACTCATTCAATGACCTTCAATGTTACTTTACTTATATTCCAAGACCTATGACTGCCATATCTTCCATTAACATTTCCACACTAACTTCACTAAGATAGGATTGCATCCCTTTGCAAATTATACCTTTATCTCAGTCATTAATGATTGTCCTACTCATGGTTGCACTCTATGGACTATCATGTCAAAGGGGACTGAAATTTTCTTTTTGTAGATTTTCCCTTGACTAAATGATTGTCCATAAAGTTTAATACCCTTTCCTTGGAGATGATTGTCCTATTGAACTAAAATTTTACTACCCTTTCCTTGGAGATGACTGTGATTTATAGACTGAACTCATAGACAAGGAGACTATTGTTTGACCTCCATTCATGAATTTATGTTCTCATTGGTCATGGTAAGATGATTGTCATAACCCACAAAGTACTTTGTAATCACTATCTTCATTTTGAGATGGTAATTATCCTCTATACTTTAAGGACTCTTCCCCTTGGTAAAAGCTCATGTTTTTCCCTCTCTTAGACCTTTTGACTGTCATAAGGTTTGAAACCATATAGTATTGTTTTAATTACCTTAGTTGTCTTCAACCTTTCTTTTGACTGTCTCTCATCCATAATGATAGTCTTCTCTTTAAAATTTTATTTACTTAGGACTATCACAATGCAAGTTATCAAACTTTGCCTTTCAAGGCGACTAGCATGAGGTTTTGATCAAAGAGGGCATACAGTCCTAAAGTCACTGTCAATATCCATGACTTCATTAAAGATGATTGTTCTCTATTTTTTAGAGTGAACTCGGATACCTTAGGTTTTGTGACCTTTTGAATCTTTCATAATGACAAAACTATGGCTATTGGGTTTGTCATCTTCATTTAGGTTTTATGACTAAATTTTGATTGTCCCTTACATCATATTATTTTCTTGACTATGCATGAAGTTGACTATGATTTGTCTTGTTTGAACTTGCTTGAAACCTTCCTCATGAGATTGATGTCTTTTTCTATGCAGTTTGCCTCCTTTCAACTCTTGAAACTCTCTTTTTTCCTTGAATGATGAATGCACATATAGGTTTTCCTAACTTTTACAAATATGATGAATCAAAATCAAAACCTAAGGATACTAGGTTTTATACTTTTGACACATTTATTCCTCTCAAAAACTAAGAGGAGGGCAATATGTTGGGATCAACCCTTGTGGGAGCCACATTTTCTCCACATACTACAATATTGAACAGGGTTTTTACTTTCTCATGCCTATTATCTCTTGTTTTCAACTTTCTTTCTTTTTTTTCATGAAAATAACAAAATATAAACACAAAACCTATTGTGTATGCATTCAAAAGAGCTGAATGAGAGATTAAAAGCAAGAAATACTTGAGATATTTTGAGTGCACATGTCAATATGAGCCTCAAATCTTCAATTTTTTCATGGTTGGGCATGATCAAAGAGCTCATATCAACAGCAACCTCTTGTCTTTTGCTCTTCATGGTGAGATGTGACTGAAAACTCCTCTTGATATTCATGCAAACCTATTGAAACTCCTTGTCTACAGTAAAAAATGGAACCCTAGCCTCTCACGTGAAGATTTTTTTCCCTTTCTCCATTTTCAGTGCCCAAACAAGAGTTACAACCTCACCTTTTCTTTTTTCCAATGTGAATTTTCAACAATTATTTTATTTTATTTCATGCAATCCCTTATTTTGGCATGGAAAATTTTAAATTTCCCTTTTTAAAATGGCGTGGAAACTTTTGAACTTGTCTTTATAAATGTTTTTTACCTTTTTAAATGTTTTAAAACAAAAAATTTAACCAAGCTTAAAATAATGAAAGCAGTAAATCCCATTTTGCTTGGATTAAGGCTTAAGACCCAAAAATTATTTAAATAAGATATTTAAATAATTCCAAGGATTTTTTAAATAAAAATTGACTACAATAAGAACAATCCTTAGAAATTTCAACATAAAAAAAATCCTTAGAAATTTTAACATAAAAACAATCCTTAGAAATTTGAACATAAAACCTCCACACTTAGAACTTATGGGAGATTTGCAACCTCTAACACATTGGTAAGCACATGGTAGATGAAGAGGTATAACACATGAAAAATTTAGCAAAAGAAGATCCATTAAGAACTATATTAAATTAGTTATCTATGATGAATAAAATAAATCGAAAATGCATAAAGGGGGATAGGATTCAAGAACAATTGAACACAATCAAATTGGGCACCAACATTGGATTTAGTTGGAGATGTGTGTATCTTGTATGACTAGAAAGAATTCATCTATTTCTAAGAGAATACCAAAAAAGGGGACTAGGATAACTCAAATGTAATCTTGACCAAAAAGTGTGAGGATTGCACAAAGACACAACACACAAAACACAAAAACATAATATGTATAGGTAAGACCAATACTTACAAGAAGTATGACTAATCCATAATCTCATGAACTAGCAACTTCACCAACTCTTTAACCAAACTCTTTAGGTAGTATGCACTATCACCATACCCCTCAATAAATTTATATGGTCTTGCCACAATTCATATTCTTCTCCATTTGAAACATTTGAATAGCAACCCATTTTGATCTTTCCATAGAAGTACACATCTTTAAATATTCAACTTAGACATTCACTACTCATTGTCATTCAATTTAAGGGACAACCTATTGGTTGTTTTTTAAGAACCAAGCTGATCTTTAGAATTACCTATGGACTTTGCCATTTCCAATACTTAGCAATCTAAAGGGATTGGCCAACGAACGAGTAAAAGTTGCAAAGTGTTGGAAGCTTTGCAACATGAGCATGAAGTATGGATGATTGTGTTGGTTGTTCCTATGTTGTCATTGATGTCAGCATGGTAATAACTACATGGTGATAATAGTAAGAGAATTTTACTTGATTTACCGGAAGTTGTTCTTTGTTGGTAATACTCCTTTGTGGTAGATTATTATGTTGGTATTTGAGTCTAGAACTCATCGCAAGATCTTATATGACTCTAGTCTCCTAACCATGTTTTATTAGCTCATTCAGACAGCTATATCTTGGATCTTGAGACATTTTTTTCTATGTACAGAAAGTTATCTCTGACAGAGTTCAACTCTGTATTTTACTATTGTTCTATGTGAAGGTATGCTATGTGGGAGACTCTACATTCTACTAAGGTGAACATTCATCTACTGCGGTTTTGTTGATAGTATCTTTACTGGTAGTATGATGGGAAACTAACATTCTCTCAGATCTGGAAGGTGTTTTCTTTGAGAATTATTTGCTAGTTTGGAGAATTGTGGTTTAGTCTTGGCCGACTCAGCGAATGCAATATATTATGAAGACTAATAGTTGACTTGGTATAATACACTACTTGTATGAAATTATTAAATCTTATATGGTTCCAACCTAATTGATAATATATACTTGTATAAATACAAGATAGATGCAAGCGGAAAGTGTGTGAGGAGAGAGAGGGTGTGTGCTAGTGGAAAAGGGAAAAGGTGAAGATATTCAATTGTTGAGTAATGTGGTACTTTGTATTTTGAGCATCAACAGTACTAAACCCTACACATTGAATGTGTGTTCCATCAATTCATCATTTTGGCAATGAGCCACCATTATTGTATCTTGGCAATGAGCCATCTTTTGTACTCAAGTTGTGAACCTTTTAAGGATAGTGAGTCCTGGTAGTGGGCCTCATAATATTTCGTATCCAGATATAATATATTGTGAGTTAACCCACACCGTGGCTTTTCCCTCATTGGGTTTTCCACGTAAATATCCTGGTGTTCATGTGTATGATTGATTTGTCTTGTTTTTATGTTCTCTCTTGTTGATTCAGTCAATATTGTGATAATGGTTAAGTGGATTTATTATTCGTTTGTGGAATAGAGATTCACCCCCCTCTCAATATTTTGGATGTTCAAAAATTGGTATCAAAGCTTGGTTCCTCAGAAGGAGCCTAACAACTTGAGGAAGGTCCCAAAATTTGAACATGAGAAATTTTCTCCTCCGAAAATAGCCCCTGCCAAATTTTCAAACGAAATGGAAGCCTTGAAGGACAAGTTGATAAAAGAAAATGAGAATATTAAAAAGCTATAAAGTACAAGTCTGATTGCATGTGATTTGTTGACCGAAGGAGAATAAATCAGCATTAGCCTGCTGGAACAATTAGATGAGAAGAGAAGAATTAAAGAATTTCAGGAAATTGAAATTCAAAAGAAGACAGATGAATTCGCAAAGCTAGAATTAGAAGCAAGAATCATGAGATCTAATCTAGAAAGGGCAAAGAGATTTGAAGACAAATTTAAGATAAGCTCGGTGATGCTTGATAATTTGATTACCTCTCAAATACTGGAAATGGAGAAGATCGATTTAGGGTTTGAAAAAGTTCTAAGTTCTAAAGCGGAGCAATTCACAGCTAAGAAGATGCAATACAAAGTTAGACAAGTCAAGGAGCAAAGAAGTGACTCCAGAAAAGCTCTTGTCAAACAGCATGATACAAAAAGGTATTTATACTTCAATGGTGTTTGTTATTTCTGCAAGAGATTTGGTCATAAGGCGAAGGACTGCAAAATTAATGTGAATGATTCTAAAGGAAAAAAGAATGGATATAAAGATATTATGTTGGATAAAAATAAAAAATGGAAAGGAGAGTGTTGCTTTTTATAAATGTAGAAAGTCAAAACATCCTGATAGTAACAATGGAAGAAAGAAGAACACCTATCTAGTGAAGAATAATGATCAAACCTTTGATCCAGAAAGATAATAAAATAAATGGAAAGGATTTGGAGAAAGGAATTATTGGTCTTATATGTGTCGACCTCTAGTACAGATACTCCTATCAATCTCTAAATAAAAGCAGCGGCTATGGGGGAGCCATCACCAAAAAATATAATAAACCCCCTTATTGGTACTTTTGTCATATCATGACAGAAGTATATTTAATGTAGTAACAAGATTAAGGTATTTTATTAGTCGCCTGTGTGAAGAATGAGGTCTCCATAATTTGGAAGAATGGAGGCATACATAGTTTTCAAGTCAGTATACCTGCAAGTTGGAACATTTATTGCAAAAATCATTCAGAATGAAAGGAATAAGTTCATATGAAATTAAAGGTCTATGTGTTTTTAGAAAACCATGCAAAGGAAGTTTGGAAGGGAATTTAGAATTTTAGAATTTGAAGAATGTATCAAATGAATCCAAAGTGAGCTCCGGAAGAAGGATATCTATACATTTCTTGTTGATATTTTTAGAGGTACTCTTGTTTGCACAATATTTTACTTTTATTGATGGATAATTCAGAGATTGTAAATTGTGCAGATAATGCTAGGTTGAAGAGATATTTGAGAAATGTGTCAAAAGATTATATTGGTGCATTATCTTGCATCCCTCTGAGATTTTTTCCTACATAATATATCTATGCATTTGTTTACAGTAATATTGAAGAAATGTCATCAATTTAGTTCAATGTTCTTTGGGAAAATGAATTGAAAGAGAATCGTGATGCTACAAAGTATTAGATGAGAAGTTGGATGTTTGGAGAAAAGTGCCTTGGTTTGAATTTGAGAAGAAGTATATTCGAAAGTATTGAGCAGAATTCATGATGAATCTTTGTGGATTGATGGAGCGCATCTAATTTCTAGAGAAGCTATTAGAGATGTAATCAGTTTGTGTTCCTCCGAACCAGTTCCTAAACTGAAGATTATGAATGAGAAAGAAATGGTTGAGGCTACAAGTGTGAGTTCTAAAGGAAAATAAATTGGCTTGAGATCGATTGTTGATCTGATAACAAGGTATGTTGCTATGGTCATTGGTCATAAAGTTTGTATCCCTAACAATGACTCTACAGTTTCTACTACTTCGGTGAAATTTTTTGTTGATATGGTAATAAGAGGTATGGAATATGAATTGTTTGAATTACTTCATATACATCTTTTGAAGAATTTAAAGTAAATTAAGAAGAGCAAGAAATATACTTTTTGGTATGGCAATCTGGTTGTTTTTCTACTCTTTTACTCTTTGAAAGAGTTGTCAATAATAGGAAGGTTGGAATGGTCAAATTTAGAGCATATTGCTTATCAAATCAGGAATTTCATGATAAATCTTGGTAGTTTGGATGCACAAGAATCTTCCCTTGTTGCATTCTTTGGAACATTTCAGATGAGGATGAATAAAACATCTAGAATTCCAGTAAGTGTTGTGGAAAGATACTCCGGAAGCATAAATTTTCTTGTGTCTACAAATTTATGTCACATGGAAGCAGTTGAATCAATGTTAGTTTGGATATCTAAATTGAATTATGAAGTTTCAAAGGCTGAAATTGATATATACGCTAAAATTTTGTTGGAAATCCCTAAGCATCTCAATGAAGAAAGTACCTCCGATAGTGTAATTGGAACAAGGAAAAAGAGGAAGAGTGTAGTAAAGATGGAAAGTATAGAAGAAAGAAAGATTGAACATGAGCATGAAATAATGAATATTCAGACAGCTCTAGAAGATTTACAGAAGGTTATTCCTTGTGCTAATTTTGATTCATCTATTTTTGTTGTGGAGAATCTTTGTGGCATGATTAATTCTTTGAAAGTCTACATCTCCAACCTTGAAATGTCTACTAGAATTAGGTCTGAATAAAATTTGAATGATATCAAAGGAAAATATGTGAATGCACACAATCAAGTAATGAAGGATTTTAAGATTGTGAAAAAGAGGCACAGGAACTACTTTCCTTTTGTCTAGATTGGTCTGGAAATACATTGAACATGAGAAATGAGATAAGGATGAGTGAGTCTCAACTAAGCACTCAGGAAGATACATACAAACTAGCAGAAGATAGAGATAATCAAAGGTGGTCCTACATTCTGCAACTTCCGGATATTTTTTTCTCTCTATAGGATCGAAGAACAATTGTTATCAAGAAGTTTGTGGCATTTATAGACATGATTAAATTCAGAAATATTTATTTCTCTTGTGCTCTTGGTTGTATTGGTGAATTATCAGAGATTAATCTTAATCCCAATACTTTAACAGATGGTTTAGAGTCTCTAACTAAAATTTAGCTATTTTACAAGACTCTATTTAGTGAAAAAGGATCATGGGAAGAAGGTAAAGCGTCATGGAAGCCTATACTGGAGAGTCTCAGAGGTTCTTCTTTAGGTTAATTAGTGTTCATATCTTTTTTGACTAATTTTTTATGCATATCTACATTTATACCGGACTCCTTCCTTTTTCATTGATGTCAAAGGGGGAGAGATAAAGAGATGGAGATATGAAGAGTCAGAGGAAAAAAAAATTGTGAAGAACAGTTTTGATAGGGGGAGTAGTCAGAATAGTCAATGTGGTATTCTTGAAAAAGTTTTTTCCATGCATGTTGCCATCAATGCCAAAGGGGGAGATTGTTGGAATATTTGCAATATGAGCATGAAGTATGAATGATTGCGATATTTGTTCCTATGTTGTCATTGATGTCAATATGGTAATAACTACATGGTGATAACAGTATGATAATTTTACTCAGTTTACCTAAAGTTGTTCTCTATCGGTAATACTCCTTGGTGGTAGATTAGGATGGTGTTATTTGAATCCGAAACTCATCGCAAGATCTGATATGACTCTAGTCTCCTAACCTTTTATTGGATCATTCGGACAACTATATCTTGGATCTTGAGACATCTTTTTGCTATGTATAGAAATTTATCTCTGACAGAGTTCAACTCTGTATTCTACTATTGTTCTGTGTGAAGTTATATTGTGTGGGAGGCTCCGCATTCTACTAAGGTAAACATTCATATACTGTGGTTTTGTTGATAGTCTCTTTATTGGTATTATGATGGGAAACTAACATGCTCTCAGATCTGGAAGGTGTTTTCTTTGAGAATTATTTGTTGGTTTGGAGAATTGTGGTTTAGTCTTGGCCGACTCAGCGAATACAATATATTATGAAGACTAACAGCCGACTTGGTATAATGCACTACTTGGATGAAATGATTAAATATTATATGGTGCCAACCTAATTGATAAGATATACTTGTATAAATACAAGATAGATGCAAGCAAAAAGTGTGTGTGAGAGAGAGGGTGTGTGCTAGTGGAAAAGGGAAAAGGTGAAGATATGAAATTGTTGAGTAATGCAGTACTTTATATTATGAGCTTCAGTAGAACTAAACTCTACACATTGAAGGTGTATTCCATCAGTTCATCATTTTGGCAGTGAGTCATCTTTTGTACTCAGGCTATGAGCCTTTTAAGGACAATGAGTCTTGGAAGTGGGCCCCATAATATTTTGTACTCGAATATAATATATTATGATTTAACCCCTCACCGTGGTTTTTCCCTCATTGGGTTTACCACATAAATATCCTTGTGTTTATGTGTATGATAGATTTGTCTTGTTTCTATGTTCTCTCTTATTGATTTAGTCAATATTGTTATAATGGTTAAGTGGATTTTATTATCGATTTTTGGAATACTAATTTTCCCCCCCTCTCAGTATTTTGGATGTTCAACACAAAGCTTTCCTCTTGCACTTTGGGCTCTGTGTAACCCGGGAGGGTAATCCCACAATGTATATTCAATAACTTATGCAATTATTGTTCAAACACATTTTAAACACCAGATAATTCTCATATAACCACTCAACAACGTAGTGTATCAAAAATTTGGCAATTATTTTAGCAATACACTACACTTGGAGCATAAGAACAATGAAATCCAACATAAAGTAGCTACAATAGTAACTCATTAGAAAATTTTGTAAATAAAGAGTGATTTGTTGATGAATCAACCTAGAAACTATATGATGAATATTTTACTCGAACCAGTTCCTTATCCTAAACACAGAGTCAATCTTAACCTATGCAACCTGATAACAATTCTACACATAGCATCATATTAGCTTCGAAAACACTACATTACAGTATCTCCACACTATATTCTCGACCACCACTTCTTACAAAAATCCTAGCACTCAATTCATATGAATCCAAAATTGCATTCAAGCATTTACACTAATTCCTTGAATTAATAAGCAAGAACAAAACCATACGTCCACTAAAATCAATGGAGATGAACAAAACAATCCTTGATTATATTATTCATGACTCATAGAACAAGTATAGAGGATAGAAAATGGTCATGAAATTGGCACCATTATGTATCATATTTGCTATCTTTGTTATCAAAATTACATACATACTAACAGACTCAAAACTTAAGATAAAATTCAAAATATGCTCAGTATTATTTTCTACAATTCACTGCGATCAATTGCGATATAACGAACCCCTACTTTTGGCCTTGAATTCCACCTTATAGAAATGAAGGAGAAAAACAAGCTTCGGGCCAGAAACTACACATGTCATTATTTTACTAGACCGCTACAACATATATTCCCTTTTGCGGTTACACTTGAGTTCTTCGTTGGTGGAAAAAAATGTATGAGACAAAAGTCATCCTCATTTGTTGTTGCAAATCTAGTCCCACCTTTCAAAAAGGCATCTTCAGCAGTTTTCTCAAAAAATGTGCCCACACACACAAAGTGAAAATGATAGAAAATATGAAAGAATAAAATAGGAAAGGAGACGGAATATGTCCACATTTGCAAACTAGTCATCAATTCAAATTTGGGGAGAAAGTAATATATTATCAATATTTCAGCAAAATCCTAATCTGTACTAATTCTAGGCTATCCATTGCACTTCTCCTATCTGTTACTCATCATGATTGTAGATTTCAAAACTTGAATTATAACCACCACCCCACCATTGTCACTCAGTCCTCCAACTCATCCAAGAATTTTTTCTTCCATGTCAGGAATTCCTCTTTAGTGGGCCAATTGAAATTCATAACATTATCAACCTTTTTCCTATAAGGAAAATATTTGGTAGCAACTTGATTGGCCTCCTTATCAAATGTTGATAGGATAATATCTGCATGGGCCAGCATGTCCATCTTTATTTTTAGTGTACCCATATCATACCTTTGACAAATTGAAGCAACTTGCTCTGAAATGACATCATTAGTTTCATATCTCCATTCCTTTAGGGTTTTTATGCTACCATCATCCCTTAGAATAGATGATAGAAGACCATGATGTGCTTCATTATTTGTTAACCAATTCCCTCATTTTGACCTCCAAAGGCTCTATATTTCCCCTATACCCCCTAATTTCATTTACAAGAGTAACAGTGGGCTTCATCTTTTCAATGGGACTTTCTTCTTGCTTAGCTCCAATAGACATCATTCTAAGTTCTTGGAACTTGGGGATCCATATCTCCATAAGTGGAATAACCCTTTCCTTATCATTCTCAAAATTACTTATAGCAGATATCATGGAGGAATAGCTATCATGAATACTATTCAATCTGCTAGTAACCCCTTTGTTTAAGTGCTCCAAGACTATTGTGACAACCTTCATATTACTAATAGAGACTTCCCTATCATGATTGTCACATTTCTCTTTATACTCATTTAACTTCCTAAGCAACTCCTTCCTATTAATATCTTCCTCAACCTGTGGTACTTCTAATGTACTAGGATCTATCATTGAAATGGGTACAGTTCCCATATTGTATGGCACAATTTCCCATGAGGAACTTGTTGAAGGGGTGAAATCAATGGGTGCATCTTCATGTGGAGTGGTAGGAGAATTGGAACCAATCTACTCTTGCTTTCTTGGCTGCAAATTTTGCAACTTCTACTCTAATAAGGCTATTTTCATTTGTAGTTTCATCTTTTGTTGCTCAGTCCTTCCATACTCAACTAACAAGTCATTGTATTATGTCCTGAACTTATCCTATTCTGCAGTTACTGATTCCACTGTGGCTCTTGTGAACTGAGCAACATGCACTAACATATTTTTTGCCTCTAGAGTCAATGTTCCTGACACCCTTTTAATTATCAGGCCTCCCTTGTATTTTGGTGTAGACTCTACAATATTAGGCTTCCTTGTACTCGGGGCCAAGCACCATATAGCTAGTGCATCCCACTTCTCACTATAATAATATCCTTGTAATGCAATTGCAGTTTCCTCTTCTAAAATGTAGAGAGGTCTGTCACATCTCTTTATTGTGTCAAAGGAAATAGCAGAAGCTAGATCCCACTCTGGTAGCAATAAAATACCACTATTTCTTACCAATTTTCTACCCTCATCAGCAGTAATTCTATGAAACTTATCTTTCATTTCTTTTAATACTTTTGCTTAAATGGTGGCATCAAGTAACTCTGGAAGAAGACGTATTTCCTTAGCCAGATTGCTAACATATTCATCCCTTTTAGCCCTGTAGGAAAATTCCATGAAAGCTCGAGACTTCACAAATTAATCATCATCCATGAACTTTGTGCATGCTTCCACTTTGACATCATCACTACCATTTACCCCAGTGAGATCAACCTTGCTCAACCTCAAACCCAATTATTGTGACATATTTTTTACTGGTGTAGAGAGCATTCCCTCTTGCATTTCTTGCTCAGATACCCAAATGTCATCATCAGATTCATCCTCAGCATAATCCACCAAACCTGTTGTCTCAACCTTTTTCTTTCCAATGGTGGCTCTTTTGGTGGTGAGGCATGTTGTGATGGAGCATCAACATCCAAAATTTTAGGCTCTTCCATAATCTCAGGAATTGTTTTCCTTGGAGGAGATGGTGGTGGCATTTATGACATTGGAGAAGGTCTTTGTTCCTCTTTTTGGGGGGGCGACAGCTACATCCTTCTTCTTTGCCTTGTTCTTTCTCCTTATGAAGAACTTTATTCTTGGTTCCTTGGGAGGGTGAGATGTAGGTTTCTCCTCCATAACATGGATTTCTCCCCCACCCTATTCTTCTTCAATGGGGGTTTTTCCCTTATCTAGAATCATATTTTCATGGTGGCCCACCACTATTTTAAATTTTCAAAATACATATTCCATTTTTTGCATAATATTTGGAAATTCTGGAAAGCATTGAATGCAGGGTCCTTCTCCCTCACCTCTCTTTGCATTTTTTTAAAATCAATCCATCTTGCTTTTCTACGATTTTTCTCTTAAAATTAAAAGGCATTCCTTATCACATCCTCAGGGAACTGGAAAATGTGCTCAAATTTGGAGCTCTGAATTCTCAATTTTAACCAGGCTATGAAGCCTTCAAGATCATAATTCTCCCTTTCCACTGCTCTTTTCATGTAAAAAGCTTTGAATACATCATTTATCTTATTTCAACCTCCCTTTGTCATTACCAAATCAGAGAAGCATGTGTATGAAGGAAAAAATGTTCATTTTCCTTGATTCAACAACTATTCATTTTCCACACTTCCCAATTTCTATATTACTTCAAGGAAACCAATTCTCTCTAGAACACATTTTGGCAGCATGTGAGGTGCAACAGTAGCTCCATATACTCTCAAAATAGTATATGCGGGATATGGGATAACATCTCCCCAATTATGATCAATCCCTAACTCCAGCCTCCTATCTTTGGGTCTCAAGAAGTCATGCAGGACCTTGGAAATTCTAGGCACATTCATAACCAGGGCTCTTTTCAACTCTGAATCAAACAAGTTCTCAAATATTACAAAATCAAAAGTCTTGTCATCCTTATCTAGGACGATAGTCCAACACTAAACAAGCAAATCTAAAGTACCTTCCTTCCTATCCAATGTCATATTCTACCCAAAATATGATGCACCTTTGAATAGAAACATGTGCATTAACAATGAGTACCAACTAAACCTTATTCCATTTACACCCTTCTTCAATTTTATCAAACCCTCATGAATTATTTCTGCTAAAAACCATGCATAATCAAATATTGTGCAATACTAAGGGTGTTGAATGTGGGCTACCATATACATCCATGCCATGGGCATTCCAGTGGCAGGATCACAACCAATTATCTGTAAAATGGAGTAAAAAGTTCTTTGGAAATAGGGAACAAAGTAGCTAACAGGAAAAGGCTCTTTATCAAATGGCCCTAATGTAATTCTTCGCCCCCAATTTCTACTAAGTACCTTGGCAGTATATGGACTCTGAATGCAATTTTAGTCCTATCATATTCTTCCTTAAGAACCTTTTCATCAATTTTAGCCATATCATCACTCCACTCGATGAGTTCAAAAGCATGAGCAATCTCTTCCTTTGTGATCTTAACCATGTCAATTCCATCATAAGACCTCACAGTCTTGGTGACTGGGTCATAATTCACAGCTATTTCTTTCAACAAATTGATATCCAGATATACATTAGGCACAGTTAATTTCCCCAGGTCAAGATTCCAAGGGTTACCAACCGGAATGCCCATGTTTCTATTTTTAAACTAGCCATAGAACAATTCCCACCCTATCCAAGGTATTTTGGCATCCCTAATAGAAATATTTTTTTCAACTAAACCCTCGACTACTTGCGGACCTCTGAAAAGCAATTGACCTTTAGATTTTTCTCTAGTCAAAGGTGGTAGCTAGTCAGCAAGGTCTTTACTCAAAGGTCTTTTAGGAATAGAGGATTCCCCTTTAGATGAAAATTCTTTTGTTTTGGGAGCCATAATTCAAGAGTTTTACAAATCAGGGTTTCTTGTTTCCTTAGAACAAAACTTACAAGTCATATAAGGGTTCAATACGAACTATAGCAATGTAGGACAACTAATTCTTCTTCAAAGAACGTCAAACCTTAAAAAAAATGCAAGACCAAGAAAACCCTAACTAATAAAAAGCTTTGGAGACCATAGTTTATCAACAATTTTCATGAGAAGGCAATAATTCACATACTAGTTTTTCACAAGTCAATAACCCTAGATTCAATTTTGGGTAGGCCTGAAAACTGCAGCACGAGCTCTCCAAATGTGCATAATGTCTTTCACAATGCTCAATTATATCCTGAAACAAGTTTTAATAGCTATGCAATCTCCTACCTTGGTAACTCGACATACTTTCTGCTATTAAGGCTCACTCACGTGAACTAGAATGGATCACTTTCCTTCAAACTGAGCTTTGAATGCTAGTCGTGGATTGCGTGGATATGTTGATTGACGGATGATCCAGATTTAGTCAAGCTGATTTGAAAAAGATGACTATAAGCCATTAGAGGAGCTTGTTTTTCACGTGGAGGCTCCACCATATTTTGTCACTGAAGCAAGAATCCATGTGTCATCTTCCCCTTTCCCCTGTGAAACTTATCTTTCATTCAACTCTAGGCAACGAGGATACGGGGAAGGGCTAAGATTAAATCTCACACCTTCAATATATTTATAACTTAATGTAAGACCACTTGCCTGCAACCATATTCTTCTGACATAACCAATGGCCCAGATTAAAATATCTCAAAAAATTTCAAAACACGTACCTCATATTTCCTTTTAGTAGTGCACACTTTACCATCTATGCTCGTGCTGAAATATTTGTTTAGTTTTAGCCTTCATTCTAATTTCCCTTATGCCCTCTGGGTTGCTCCATGTGGCACTCTCCCATCTCCTTGTTGAGAGCTTGGCAGTCGGTATGGGACCCGCACGGGATAGCGAAGAGTGGTCAAGATTGACCTACATCACCTGCTATCAACGGTTGATCCTCCTTAAAACTGTGTATGTCGATCCCTTTGAAAATACTAGGCCCACCATTGGACATGACATGCGGCAAGTGCCCGCTAGCCCATGCGATTATTTTAATGAGAAATGAAGCAAAATAGGGAAGTGGGGAATGGTGGAGATTTGCTTGTGATGATTGAATGGTCATCATAGAATTTAATATATGCACATGCTAAAAATGTTAGTTTTAAAAGAGGGACTCGGCTAGGCACACGATGGGTAAGGGCATGGGTGTAAGGGTTAAGACCTTAATTTGAAGATTGAAAAAATTAATTTAAACTTAGGATCTAATCAGGACTTTAAAACGTTTCAACCCGTATTAATAAAACAATATTTCAATGAGGCACAACTTAAATGACCAGGAACCGGCAGTATGGGGTCAACAACAAATTAAAATGTTGGCAAGGAATTTCAGACTTAGACTTTTTAGAGGGTTAAGGAGCACAAAACACTAAAGCATGATTTTCAGGATAAAACCTAAGCCCACAATAATGAAAATAGCCAAGTTTTGAACAACTTTAATCAGTGGAACACGAAAAATTTTAAGGGTTCCACCATAACCCATATTCTCTAGGTAAAATATTTTATCCTTTCCACATGTATCATATTATAAGTGACAAAGGGCGGGTACCCAATTGAAATTTACCTCATTGAGCTCTCTTATATCGATACTAGCACTAATATCCTTCATTGATGTCATCTTGTAATTTTATGGTGTACACCTCCATTTTTCATCATGTGAAGACCCACTGACAAGTGAAATAGGTATTTCCTACCCATCTCCATTCATTTGGAGCACAATAGAAATATTAGTATATGATGTGGTAAAGAGGAAAGAAAAAAAGGTTCATAATAATCTGAACATACCAAGAGTAGTGCATCTTGAAGAGCTTCCTTTATTTGCACATATGCACCAACTAGTTCCTTAATACAAGTAAATAATTCTTCATTAACATTTTCAATAAGAGTAAGGAAAATGAAGAAATCAGAAATAGTCTAGTCCTATTCATCATTACTTCCCAAGAGAAGATCTAGAACAATATTGAAACTAATAGCATTTCATTTGTGGTGTTGTAGTTGTCCTCTTTAATGTGTAGTTTTCTTCCCTTTGTAAGTTGACCTCTTCACAACACATGTTTGTTTGATCATGTGGGAAAATCAAGTCATTTGCATCAAGAATACAAGGAATGACTTAACCACAAGAAGAAACATCCAATTTAGGAACATCCAATTTTTCCTCTTCATTGCCTACCATTGCACTTCTAGTGGTCAATATTGGACTAATTGTGTCTTATCACCATTTATATTTTCTCCTATAATAAATTTATGTTCATGAGATGGTAGTACCTCTTTCTTCTTCACTACCTACTATTGCACTAGATCTTTCTTTCTCCCTGCTACCTTCTTTGTAACACTATTGTTCCTTATCTTATTTTCTATATTTTTTTATTTTTATTGTTAGATACCTATAATTTTTATTTAACCTGGTAGCATTAGCACTAAATTATGTAGGAACATGTTCATCTTTTGATTGATATCTAGTTTTGACCTACACCAAAGCTACATCTATATGGGGTGTTCTATCTTCACATGGTGGTTTAGACTTATGGGTTAGTTATATGAGTTCCCTTAGATGTTTAATTTTGTGAGAAAACAACTCATATTTTTCTATATCAACACTTTATTCTTATTTAAAACTTGGATCAATTGCATCATAGTCACTTTAGTCATCTTATCCTTCCATGGAATCATATCCAAATTTATCACACAGATCACCCTCATTGTGAGTGCTAATTCAAAAATGAAAATGAAAACAAAACAAGTATGCAAGTTCCTATTATAAACTATCACAAACTTCTAGATAGAGCACACAAAAGATAAATTCAACAAAGTATAACATCAAAATCAACATAAAATGTTACCCATGACTCCATTTCAGTTTGATTTACTCCTTGATGGATTGGAACGTTGATGTTCTCTTTACTTGAAGATCACCAATTGACAATATATACTTAGCATAATTGATGATGGATGATTTGGATGAGAAGATGCCTTAATTTATATATTTTGGGAATGGGGAATGGATGGCCAAGATTTAATTATGAGATCAAGAGTGGAGAATGGTTGAAATTAATTCCCTAGGATATAGGAGAGGATGAAGGTAGTTATAATGTGAATGGCTAGGATTAACTTAACAAATTTAGTTAATTATGAGCATGAGGGCTATTAGGGACATATGCACCTAAAAATTATATAACTTTGGAAAGTGTTGAGAAGACCATAAGGACAAGTGTTCTTAGGTTCTCAATATTCTTGGAAAGTGGTAAGGGAATATAGGCTTAATTAAATAATAATATTATTTAATTATTCTGGCCACATGTATGAGGTGGAAAATAGGTAGAAATAAATAATTATTTATTTATTTATTTGTGAGGAGATAGAAAAGGTGATAAATTAAATAATGTGGTTATTTAATTTAAGTGTGAGACTTTAGGTGAAAGGATATGTCCTAGGTTAATTAGGACTAGGTGATGGCATGTAGGCCTAGGTGATGAAATTAGTCGATTAGATATTAGGTGATAGGTTAAGTGATGATGAATAGACATAGGGAATATTTTAGGTGTCTACACTCATTTTCATAGTAATGCTCAGTATAATATTTTCCGCATAAGGAATATCTTCCTCTCTACTCACTAAGAGATCATTTGCACTCATAAGTGCAACAAGTTGAACTGCTAACAATCCAAGCTCTACAAGAAGTATTTTCTCTTATACAAGGTGATATATTAGTTCTTTATTATCAATTTATTTTATATATGATATTTTAGGAGGAAGGGGACATCAAATAATAGTGTATGTTTCCACATCCTGATATCTCATACCAAAAAAATCACATTATAGGATCTATCCTCATTCATCTTACCCAGAAGCATATAATGTCTATTTAATTGAGCCTCCTATATTTCAACCATTACCATTTATTTTTATGTATCCTTTTTGAGTTGATATAGCAATTCTTCATGTTCAATTTCATATCAGTATAATATTATATGCATCATGTGTTATATCCCAATATCTTCTACCAATAGTCATACCATTTCTTCTTATTTCATAATTACCTATGGATTTGTCTATATTTTTTAATTATGCTATCATTTGATTTATAAGTATACAAGCATTTATTTCTAGAATCTATGCATGAACTATATCAATCTAAAGTGTCTACATTTGAATCGAGATAGGTGGGTGTCAATAAATTACCATAATCTTGATCTTCCCATGATGGATGTTATATTCATGCAATGGTAGAAGCTTCTTCTTATTCTTT
Source organism: Sequoiadendron giganteum (assembly GCA_007115665.2). Taxonomy (NCBI): domain Eukaryota; kingdom Viridiplantae; phylum Streptophyta; class Pinopsida; order Cupressales; family Cupressaceae; genus Sequoiadendron; species Sequoiadendron giganteum. Next base: position 517,021,816 of record CM021109.1, read on the forward strand.
TTAATAGTCAGGATGTCTTCTTCTCTACATGTTGAAGTCTTCATTTACAAACTAATTCTTGTGGGTTTAACTAAGAACATAGTCACAATTCACTTGGAAGAGATAAGTTTTATCCCAACTACTGGAACTTTAAAGTATCTAAAAAACTTATTTCTCTATTTCCTTACTATTCCATTTTTTGGAATAAGTTAACAAGATGTCGATTTACATAGTGACAATTGAGGATGTTTAATTACTAGGGTATTGCAAATATGACACCAAGATGTTAGTGTAAGTTTATAGTCTATCAACTTACCCAAATGGACATTTGTGATACTTCTAAGTTGTTAATTTCTTCAATATTTCTCCACTTACCTCTTACCCAACAATAGCTAATTCATCCCTAGCAATGGCAATGTTGGTGAAACTTGACAAGATTCTAACTCACACAATGACTAATCCAATAGCTAGAAATGAATTCAAGTTATAGTCTTCCAAATGATTCCAAAGTTAAAACATCCCCAACAAATGCTAATTTATCCATAGCAATAAATGTTAGTGTAATTAATATTTAATTACACTTGCATAACTTTACTTAGGTTTTGCTTAGGTAATAATTAGTTTACTTAATTAATAAGTAAGCTTTATTTAGTTGAGCTATTTTTAGGTCAACATTAAGGTTGCATACTTTGCTTTTATAAAGCAAATCATCTCATTGTAACATTGAATTCCTGAATAATATCATTTTGCACATTCGCATGCAAAGCTCTATTTTTTTATGTTTTCTCTTTTGTGGAAGGTGTTTAGGTTTGCATGTCTGATCTAGGGTTTCTAACATGGTATCAGAGCCTTGACATGCAGCCCCTTCTCAAATTCTAGAGAAAACCATTGCAGATTTCGTTCGGGGTTCCTCGAGGATTTTATGCCTTGAGTTCATTTATGCAGCATCTTGGATCAGATCGAGCTTCACCATTGGATTCAGATTGCTGGAAAAAGTCAGGTTTGGCTTTTATTTTGCAGGTTTTGGTCATCATTTGCCAGATCTGTGAGAGTTTTAGTTTTGGTATTTTTTTGCAAGCTTTGGAGGTTGCCTTTTTTTGGAGCATTTTGAGCCCAAACAGAGGTCACCATTACGTTCGCAGTAGCCAAAAACCCTAAGATCGCCTTTCGTTTCATCGATTTTGGCGAAGTTGGTTCGGAGGGCAAAAAGTTTTTGCCAGAGAAGTCGTACGGCCTCCCCAGCACGCATTCCGAGGCAATTATTTGCACGAAAATCCAAAAAAAATGAAAAAATGGTGTTGGTTTTCGCACTACCGACACGCCACCTGGCAGCCCCCGAGCAGCGCCACCCATTTCCACCGCCAACCGCCAGTTGCAGCCCCCGCAGGCCCAGTAAGAACAGGCCGCGGTCACATGGGGGACCGTGCGCTATGCGCCTAGCCCCCAGCCAACCTCCGAGCACCCCGTGCGGTCACATGGGCGACCAAGGGCTCCGCCATAGCCCTCAATCCACCAGCCCCTGGTTGCGCACAGGACCAGGGGCCAAGATTTTTTTCGCCCCCTGGGCTACCTGTAGGCCTTATTGGCCTTTCTAGAGCACTTTCACGAAATCGGGTATAACTTTTGCATACGGTGTCCGTTTTCGTAAACGAGATACGGTTGGAAAGCTGATTTTAGCACCGATATATTAAATATTTTATTTTTTCTATATTTTTCTCCAGATTTATTTTGCAGGTCCTTGAACTCATATGTTGTTGTTTTCACTCTGGAGGGCATATCTTTTGACTCGGTAATCTTTTTTTCGCCATTCTTGCGGCATTGGAAAGATGGTTCAGTCCTCTACACAGATATGAGGTCTACTTTCATTTTATGTTTATGCATATTAGGAATTCTCTCCTTTTTCAGTCATTGGGGATTGTAATAAATGAACTGATATAAAGTTCCATCAGGGGGGTTTCTTGCATAATAATCTTCATTGTGTTTTGATGACAACTCGCATGGGTTGTAATCTGGTTCCTTAGTTTCTTTTGGCCACATTTTGTCTGAGCTTGACACATATCAGATTCATTTTGGTTCACACTTTAGATTGAGAGCCTATGGTTAGTGATCCGCATCGGATCCATCTCAGTTTGAGGGCCACTAAATTTGTGGTTATTGTTCCTGAGTTTGTATGGTACTTTTTCCCATGGAAGAGTTTCAATCTTATTTTGACATCAGCATCGAGATTCACAGCTTCCAAATTGTGTCATCATCATATCATCTATTGTTGCTCTATGGATTCCAGGTTTGTTCCAGTTTGGTGTTTTCGTGTGTTCCGTGGCATCGGGTCTGCTGTCACATTATGATGATTCCAATATGGTTTCTTGTAGATAGAAGTATCTTTCCTTGCTTGCCAAATTGTGATTCCATTGTTACTCCACAGTGTTCTTCCAGTGCTTCTTTGCAGCAGTCATCTCATTGTAGGGGGGGTTGTCCCACTGGGTTTTCCTTCTCTACCTCATTATTGCATTTGTACATGGGTACCTGATCAGGCCTTGTTGTCGGGACCCATTCATGCTTTCTTGCATTCATCTTAGTTTTAGGTGCATACTTATCTAGTCTCCTTAAGTTGCACTTATGGGGGGGTGTTAGTGTAATTAATATTTAATTACACTTGCATAACTTTACTTAGGTTTTGCTTAGGTAATAATTAGTTTACTTAATTAATAAGTAAGCTTTATTTAGTTGAGCTATTTTTAGGTCAACATTAGGGTTGCATACTTTGCTTTTATAAATCAAATCATCTCATTGTAATATTGAATTCCTGAATAATATCATTTTGCACATTCACATGCAAAGCTCTATTTTTTTATGTTTTCTCTTTTGTGGAAGGTGTTTAGGTTTGCATGTCTGATCTAGTGTTTAGGTTTGCATGTCTGATCTAGGGTTTCTAACAATAAAAAAATCCATCCCCGATAACAATGACAAGTTGGTTTTTAGAGTTGTAGGTCCCAATTCCCTAAATCCAAGCTATTCTTTGAGTGCTAGGGGTATCAAACTCATACCAAATAACCTATATTTTATGCTTGGGTAAGGCAACATTAGACCAATTATCTAAGGCATGTCAGACCTTCAACTTTTGCCTCAACCAGACCAACACAAGAAATAGGATTAAAAATAACTAAAGATGGAAAAGTGAATAAACTAATGTGGTAGTACCTAGTGTACACCTAGCCCCAAAATCTATCACTGGGCTAAGGACTAACCTATGGCTATAAAATTTATTAATCTAATAATAACATCAATGTATAACAATAGCATGTGGTATGCACAACATAACTCCCTAGGACAATAATAATATAAGGATCAATGAAGATGTTATTTTGTTATAATGTTGAATCATGAGGTGCATACAATATACTTCTTAACTGAGAATCTTTAGAAGACCAAAGAATCTCAATATCCTTTCCAATATAGTACCCTAATTATATGCTTATTGTTGTACTTTCTTAGAGAAGTTCCCTGTACAAATAATATTGTGTGGCTGGAAAATGTTCCTATTGAAATTCAAATTAGAGACCACTTGAGAAGGTTAGGGAACCTAGAAACCCAGCATTTTATGTTGTGGGGTTTCTTTAAGTCTTTTTAGTGAAAAATGCAAGAAAGGGAGAGGATCCCTAAAAGTTTGGTTGAGAAATACAAGAATGATGTTACTTTCATGGTTAGTAGAGATTTTTTTTATGAAATCAGTGGAACCCAAAATAGTCTTAATTCCAAAAATGGCATATAAAGTGGTAGAAGATGTAATTATTGGACTTGTAGACCTAATGTTGAGAAAACCAAGAGATCTTGCAGTAGATAGGTTTGGAACCTATGATGAAAATCCTAGTGAAGTGCACCTACAATACAAGGAAAAGGAGATGAAGAAAAATGTTGAAAAGATGAAGGCACAATTGGAGGAGATTATTGGTTCTTCAAAGGGTTTTGCGGAGAAAATCAATGCCCCATTTGTGGCTCCACGGGGTACTTCTAGCACTATAAGGTCCATCATGACCTCTACCCCCTCTCCTACTATTCCAAAGTCCTCCAAAACAAAACCTATAGAGAGTTCAAAGAAGAAGGTTGCACCTAGTATCCCTGAGTAGCAAAAGGCTCCTAAAAGGAGAAGAAAGGAAAAGGCCACAAGAGAGAAATATATTAGTTGCAAGGAAGAAGAGGATATAGAAGAAGAGAAACCATAGTTAATCTAGAAGAAGAAGAACTCTCAAGTCTCTGCTAAAGAGACCAATGCCAAAAGAACCAAAATTGATATTGTTGATATTGGTAGCAAAGAAGTTGAAAATCAGAAGCAAGCTTTCAAGATCCATGTGAGGAAGAAGAAGTCAAAGTCCAGAAAAGAAGAAAAGTCTCCTAAAGGTAAGGGAAAGAAGAAAGAGAAGACCCCTCCTGTAAGAAAGCATAGCCCCCTAAAGTTACATGCACTATTTAATGATATTTCTGAGCATGGGATGTTGGAAGAAACTGCTAACATGTATTTAAAATCAAATGATATAGATAATGCAAAAATAGAAGAGGCTATTATAAAATACATGGTAACATTTGATACTAGCCTTGGACAAATTGAGAATCAACTACCTAATGACTTGAAGAATATATTGAGTGCTAGAAGGAAAGAGATTGTTAATGAGGATGTCAAAATGGGGGCATTTTCCTTGGAGAATATTGGTTCTTCCCTTTCTAATGAAGATAGAGCTAAATTGGCTCAACTATATAACAGGAGATTCAGAACGAAGCAAAGAGTCAGCACTTTAATGAGTAGGGACAAAGAAGATATTGAAAGGCTAAAAAATGAAAGTGCAAAAGGTTGAAGAACTTGCCAAAGAATTGGGAATGTCTTCGGACAGTGGAAGTCAAATGCAGCCTAATACTTATGTCCCATAAATCAATTAAAGTGATATTGAACAACATATGTATGTTCCTATATAGGAGAATGTGGAAGAATATATGACTACAAACAATGCCCCTCTAGTTGCAGAGAATGTTGGTGGTGAAGAAAAGAATGATGATGTATAGGTTAGCCCAGAGAAAGAAGAAGCTCAAATAGAACAAGGTAATGCCTCTCAATTTGTAAAAAATATTGATAAAGAAAAGGGAGAGAATCTTCAAGAATATGTGATGACAAAAAATATCCCTCTAGATGTGGAGAATGTGGTTGTAGAGGAACGCAAGAAAGAGAGACAGGACATCCTAGAGAAGGATGAAGCACAAAATGAACAGAAATCGCGCTCTTCGGACAAGAAGATAGAAAATAGCAAAGAAGAGAATACATAAAAGGTCTCAAAGAAATCAAAGGCACAAAATACTAAAGACTTTCCTCCTCCAGATAATGAGAAATCTGTTGAAGAAGAGAAGAATATTGAGGAACACTCTGACTGTGATAAAAAGGAGAAAAGTGTGCAAAAGGAAGGAAAAAATACAAATATTGTTGGTGAATCCTTCAAAGCCTCTACAGATTCACTAAAGGATATACTGGATATGCAGTTGCAATTTGAACTAGTAGAATCTACACAATTCTTACAAATTCCAATGCAACAAGGTCAAGTTGATATGGCCAAGATCTCTCCCCTGTAAAAACTTCAACTTGGTGATGCTTTTCATGCCTCCACAAGGAAGGGGATATTGCAAACACACCAAAAGAGTGTAGAATTTATTGAGGAAGTAGTCAAGGTGTTGCAAGAAGGCATTCCCAGTGCAATCATTGATGAATATTTATCTAGTGTACGAAATTTAAAGTTATTGTTAAATTCTTTCAAAGATTATTCTACAAGTTTAGAAGAAAAGACAGAAAAAGAAATGGCAAAGAAGGTCAATGACAAGAAATTGATTGAAATATCTGATAAATGCAGTGTTGCACATGGGAAGTTACAAGGTAACTTGAAAGAAGTTCAAAAGTGTTTAGATGAAGCAAACTTTTAATTTCTATTATGTTTTGCATGGCCTAATTCCACAAGGAGCATTAAGTACTAGATGGACTCAATAGAGTCACAGATTTCTTAGGCCTCTGGTGTCTATGATCTGACCAATGATGCAAATGGTGTAAAAAGGATAGAAATAGAAAATATGCATGGATAATTCTTCCAACTACAAGAATAGAAAGAGAAAATCATTATGCAGTATAATCAGTTGAGAGATTTGGTAAGTTCAAGGCTTACTTCCTTGACTGGATCTTTAGCTAGTACTAAGAAGGTAGTGAAATTGGATCCAATACCTAGTTCTCTAGATGAAGGAGAAGATCTCCTCACTTAGTTTGAGAGTCAGTGTTGCATGCTTGCCTTCGCTAAGAAGGATTGGAAAGTTGGGAAGAAAGCTTGGGAGGCATACCTTGCAAAATTGAAGGTGTCTTACAAGAGTATTTTACCATCTTCTAGTTGAAAATGTACATTTATGTTTTACTTATGCAGTTTTTGATTTCTTTGTACATATGTGGAAGTAGTGGATAATCTTGCAGTACATTTTTGGTCAATTTTTATGAGAATCCACTTTAATGTAAATATTGTTAGAGAAGTGTTGAGTATAGGAAGTAAAAATAGTAAGGGGGAGCTATACTCATGTATATACATATATATCTACAAAGGGGGGCAACAGTTGAAGTATTTTGAGGAGTCTGATGTTGTGATCCCTTTGCCCTTGGTGTCAAAGGGGGATTAGTTTAAGAGTTTTGAGAGTGTGTTGCCATCAATGACAAAGGGGGAGATTGTTGGAAGTTTGTTTGTCATTGATAAGATTGATGAATGATGTTAATATGGTGTTGTTATTGATGTCAACATTGATACATTGATGCATAACTAATGATTGATGAGCATGATTGAATATGGTGTTGTCATTGATTTCATCCCACTTAACAGTTGTAGAAGTGTTGGTCCAGAGAAGACCAAAAGTTTTGTATAATTGTCTCTCAGTGTATAGTTACAATGTTCTGTGAACCAGTTTTGAGGTCTACACTACTTTGCTATGAAGAATTTGGTTATGCAGTTTTGAGGTAATATTGGTGCATATAGAAGGAATCTAAATCCAAATTTCAAGCCTTGAAGTCCTCCACAGCTGAAGTTAGAGTTGACAGAGAATCAGACTTGGTAATGGTAGAGTACATGATCGGAATGCTCTACATTCCACTGCGGATGAATATTTTTCTATGTGGTTTTGAGGATGTGTTTACAAATGTCAGAAGTGTGTATGCTCCAAGTGGTAAGTGCTTTGGAGATTTATGTGTCAAGTTGTGAATGAATGGTTGGTTCATTTTATTGTTGCTTCACTAGCGGTGCCAACCCAAAGGGTTTGGGGTCATGTGAAATTAAAGCATGTATGGATTGGACTTATGAGGGTAATTATAGGTCATGTAGACCTATTTTGATGTTTCACATGTATTGTCTTATTCTGTGAAGTGTGTAGTTGTGTTTTGAGCAAACAGGTTATTGTATTACACAGCACATCTAATTAGGCCGACCTGATTATTATTTTTGTTGGTTGTGATATATATAAAAGGTTAAGGTCTTGTGTGGTGATGTGAGATGTGATATAATTAAGTGTGTGCGAATATCTAGTGGAAATTAGTGTGAGTTGTGATTAGGGTAAAGTATGAAGTGTGTTATGTCAGTTTTTTGGGCCTAATTGGAACTATATTCAGCATGTTGTAGATGAATTGTAATCAATTCAATCTCTGGTAATGAGCCACCCTCTTTTTTATTCTGGCAGTGAGCCATTTCTTCTATTCTCTGAATAGTGATTCCTCCAGAAAATAAGTCCACCTAGAAGAGAGCCATATTGTAATATCTTATAACCAATTATAATATATTGTGAGCTAATCCTCATTGTGGTTTTTCCCTTTTTGGGTTTTCCACGTAAATTTGGTATTCTTGTGTTCTTTGATGTGATGCATTCTTTTTATGTTCCTTTCCATTACTGCAAGTTTAATATGGTTCATTGAATGAATGTTTAAAGTTGATGAAGTTAATGAATTTTAGTGAATATTGATTCACTCCCCCCTCTCTTAGTATTTTGGGTGTTCAACAAATGGAACCATGGAGATATTCGGCTACAAGAATCATTTACAATATAAACCTCCTTGAGATTTACAAACATTAGTTGGTCTAATGGCAACTATATTTATAAGAGTTGAAACTCTAGAAGTCCCTTTGGCTTGCAGTCATGTGGAAGATAAATCTAACTTACCCTCTTTTTGGAAAATGAATTGGCATAAATGATAGTATGTTGGTTACCCTATCACTTCAAGAATTGAGGAGGAATTGATAGTTAATGAATGTGGCCTACAAGGTGAGTTGGGATCCTATGAATTTCATGACATGAGTAGCTTACACCAAGCATGACAACCATTGATAGTTAGCAATCAACCACTACATTAATGATGACATAGATCATCTTCATCTTCCATCACTAAAAGTACACGTGAATCTATTCCCTTGGAATAAATAATGGCTTCTGAGTGGTAAAATCCATTATGGTAGTTGTGGCACCAAATCTAGTCATTAATAGCAACATTGGTTGTGTAAGGAGGTAGGTGGGAGTGAACAATGCAAAACATGAGAGTTTTAGAGTTTTAGGGATCGAGGGTCGAGGATACCTCATAACCCATACCATTTATCGAGGGTTAATGATACCACATAACCCATACCATTTATCGAGGATCAAGGATGAAGAGTGTGTCATACCTCATGCTCAAAGCAAGAAAACAATAGTATCTCTTACAAGGTCAATTCTAAAAAGATATATAAATCAAATTATCAAGTCATGGGTCAAGGGTACCAAGGAATCCATCCCATGAGGTATACAAATAAGGACATGTTTGAACTCACGAACCCAATAAGGTAATGCAGTGAGAAGCGTTGAGAATTAGGAATCAAGGATACTTCATACCTTGTACCACTTTAGAGGTATTCTTGCATCTCTAACTAATAAAAGTGTATAAGGAGATTTTAGAAGTCAAGGATTAAGAATTCTAAGGAAAATCTACCTAGGTAAAGAGATGGTTGAAACTCTAGCTACCAAAAGTAACTTCGTATAAAGGACTATGGATTTTGGAGTCTAAGTAAAAGCATGATAGTAAGGAAAATTTTGAAATACTAATAAATGAAAGGGAAAAGACATGGGTTGGAGGAAAGAGAATTAATTAAGGAAAACTCCAAAACCTTTACAAGAAATGAGGATGAAGGCAAGGGTTAGCGAAAAGATAAGCACAATCCTTAGAAATTTAAACACAAAATCTCCACACTTAGAAATTTTGGGACCATTGCAACTTCTAACACATTAGTAGACACATGGAAGATGAACAAGGAGAACACCTATGAAAAATTATACCAAAGGAGACCTATTATGAACTATTTTAGATCAATTATCTATGACGAAAAAAATAAAACCAAAATATATAAAGGGGGCTAGGATTCAAACATAATTGGACACAGTTGAATTGGATGCCAACACTCATAACCCAGTGACTTTTCTCCTTCCCCTAATCAATGTTTGAAATATAATTTATTTGATTGAGGACCACAAGCATGTCATCCTCATTTTATGTTCTTGTGTGTTTATATTTTTTTGTGCTTTTATACACATTATTTTTTGTTAGTTCCCCCTATTACTACCCTTGTAGGTACTTGGATAAAAGAGAAACATTATGTCATATCATTCTTCTATATGTATCTTACTTCCATTTATATGTCTTTCATCTATTTTATGGCATTTTAGAGATGATACAAAGCATTGGGATATTTAAGTCTCTTCCATGTTGAACCAAAAAAATATTTATTCATCATGTGTAATTCTTTCTTTATATGTTTAGTTCTATAGGTTTGGGAGATGATGATTCATCGTTTTTCTTATGATGGTAATTATTCCCATATATGCATACTAACCCCAAGCCTATGGATCTCTTTTGTATGATGTTGCATGCTTCCATATGATATCCCTATTCAACATGATTTCATTCCATGAGCATAATTTTACATGTTTCATGATTGCAACATCCTCTTTGATGCCTCTACTTGTAGGCATTATTTTTCCCCCCTTCCATCTTAAAATTAATTGCATATAATTTATTCATGATATTATTTTAAGCGTGGGTATTCATTTACACACACCCACGTCATTGTTATGCTCCCTACATCATTGGTAGCATATGAGTCACCAAGAAACGCAACATGCTAGCCCATTTTCTCTTCATATGACCTACTTTGGTAACTTATGAGCCACCTAGAAATGAAATTTTCTATCCTGTGTGCTTCATATCACTTAATTTTTTGTACCATTTGTGACCTAACAACACAACTTGCTAGGTCGTCTTCCCTTCACATTCTCTACCTTGTTAGCTTATGAATCACCTAGCAACACAACTTGTTATCTTGGGCACTTCACATAGCCTACTTTAGCAACATATGAGTCACTTACCAGCAACCCTTGCTAACCTATGCACATCATATGACCTACCATTTTAGATAATTTTCACGGTCACCCTACAAACCAATTTATAGTACATATGCTTCATGAAATTATTGTATGGTCCCTATTTATAGAACATTCTAGTCTATGAACCATACCCTACATTTTCCTAACAACAAATCACTCTAGAATTATGCCTTTGTTCATCATTCTCCCTTCTTATGTGTGTGTGTCTTGTGTTTGTTTTGTTTGTTTTTCGGTATTGTCTTTTCTTTTGTGTATGTTTGAGGCTATATGGTTTTCTAACATATTTGTTTTGTGGTTTATATTTTTCTATTTTTTTCTTATGCAAGTTTTATATGTTTTCTAACACTATTTGTTGTGGAGGTTTTTGTTGTCTAATGCATCAGTTTTGCAAGTTCTCAGTCTAGGGGCATCGTCACCTTTTTCAAAAAACTCTCTACTTTCTCTACAATATTATCCTTGGATCCCATGATGCTTTTTTATTTCCAATATTTTCATTTCCATACTTTAGCATGCATATTCACCTAGTGCCATATGTTAATTAAAGTAGGGGAAATATGTAATGATGAAAATTGATGCTTGTTGGCGTTTCAATTAGCACCTCTGGAGTGCTTATTGGAAACGAACAGTTATTGCAAGTGTGTTAGTCCATGCTCTTCGGATTATAGAGAGGAAGATCTCTCTTTGTTGATTTTCTACTGTAAAAAGGGGGTGTACTAAGATTTCCTATCTTTTTTACTCAGTGGCAGGACACAAGGGTGCATAAACCAATGCGCTGTAGCTATGCTTTTTCTCTGGTTTCCGCAGATCTTAACTATGACTAACTAACTTCTAGACTATCCTACCTCCTCAAGATAAATAGAGCATGAGGGCGTAGGAGCAAAATGGTATGGTTGGATCACTTGAATCCTCCGTCTCAATGGAATATGGCCGAGGCTCTAAACCTTCAGATATATACCAAGATAGGGCTCGATACAAGCAAACACTCGTTACAGCAAACTGGATCTGAGACTTGTCAAGGAGGAGGAACCCCTATCCGAGGTATAGGCTTGGAAGCAGCTCACTAGAAACAACAAGGAATGATGGCCTTTCTAACACGATTCCCGAGGAGGTGACAACACCTATCCAAAGTCTAGGCTGCAAGAGAGATCATTAAACAACATCAAACGATAATGATCGATGACAAAATATCCAAGGAGGTGACGACACCTGTCCAAGGAGGAGATTGAAACAATGCACTATTTAAAAACAAGACTTTAAATAACTCAAATAATTAGATCAATCAAGCTTGCACCATTTGATTTATTTCTTCAAGGTTCTTCAAAGAATTACAAAGGTCGGGACAGTAAAGGCACGAAATCATGCACAATTGCGATCAACCAACGAACTCTCATCCAAGAGTGAATAGATATAAACAAGCGAACTCTGACAACAGTGGCGCAGCAATTTTGCTAGCAAATAAAGGTTAAACAAATAAAGAACCTAAGGCTCTTATTTATAGAAACTCAAAGGAGTAGGAAACCCTAAAATCTCCTTGAGTTAACAAACAGTTCTTGCCAATCAGCAAGATTTATTTCTATGTCTAAAAGTAGGTGAGCAAACAGTTAACTAGAAATCTACTTGAGTTAACTGAAACTAAACAAAAGTCAAACTGGGAGTCTACCTCAGTTGACTGACACCTAACTAAAGTGAACTTAAATTACAAATATGTCTCCAAATTAGACATCCACCTTTGAAGGAGATCTGAGATCCACAAATCTGGGAGTCAATTAGACATCCTAGATCAATGGGATCTGACATGCATGATCTGTGGAGATCTGGAGTCAACTTGGAAAGGGGCATCAAGTTGACTTCAGTTGTATTTATTGCTATTTTGGAGGGTAGGACGTCCTTCTTGAGGTGTTTGACACCTCATCACCATTGGTCAATGGTGCTTTTGTTCATTCGTTGACTTCTTCATACGGAGATCGTTACATGCCTGTCAATTGTCAACTTACTGCTTGTCAGCAACTTGATGTATGCATCTCCTTCATTCTGCTTCCCTTAGGAGGGTTACTCCTTTTCTTTTTGTCTGTGTTTCCACTTTGACGTGGAAGGTAGTGTAGTATTAACCGATGGCGGCTCTATGTTGGGAATGACTACCTTCCGCGTTCTTTTGCAACTTTGACGTTTTCCTTGATCTTTCTCAATGGAAGAGTGTCGTATGGTGAAACAACGAAGCTTGATGATGAAACTGCGAAGTTTGACCACGATCACTCCAACTGTGAGAAATGCACATGAACTTGCTGCATGTGTAAAATTCCAACAGTTACAATCCTCTAAACTGGCCTTGGAAGGCAATCAGATATACAAGGTGAAACCATTATGGAACCTGTGGACTTGTTTCTATGCTTGTCAATCTGGCTAGATTGCCAGATTGACCTCTGGGTGTGCCCGACGCAGATCGGTGCCAGTCATTTTCAGAAAATCATGGAGTAAGACCATTTTGGTCTTGTATTCATCTTGGGAGAACTGCGTTCTAAAAACCTTGAAGATTGACTGTGCACACGATGCTACTCGGACAACTTTTTCTGGAACTGCTAAAAATAGCCTTGCTGGGGGTAATTTTTACGAAAAATTCTAAGACATAGGTTTTATTGAGAATAATTCTCTAAACAAACCTAGATCATCAGAAATTCAAAAAAACGTGTTTTTCTATGACATGTAAGAGCCCTTCGGTGGCAAAGGCAGCGAGGCACCAGAAAGTGATTTTTCTCGGAAAAATCCAACACATGGGTTTTGTTCGTGCTTCAAAGCTAAACAAACCCAGTTTGTTTGATTTTCAAAATTATGACTTTTTTCAAAAACCCTAAAAAAAAATAGGGGCAGCAGGGCTATTTTTTTTGGAAAAATCCAACATGTGGGTTTTGTTGAAAAAGCTATGTTGATCATACCCAGTTGGCCAGATCTGTGATTATCTATCGTTTCCTGTGACATGCAAAGAAATATAGATAGAAATAGAGGAAGTAGACAGAAGATGGATTGGAAGTTATAAATTGCCACTTTGCAGGAATTATGCCTTTTGATGCAAACTCTGATAAATAGTCCCTCTGTGCAACAGGTTTTCAAAAATATGAAGAACGGTGAAAACCCCTTTGTTAGATCTTCAAAAATGTTGGAGAAGAAAAATATCCGTTCTTGAGCTCCTCAACCTGCAAAGAAATAATGAATAATGGATGCCTAGATGCTTTGATATGTCAATTTGGAGTTGCAAGCATCAATTGGGCATCCAACTCATGATTGAGCCTGATTTGGAGTTCAAAAAGGTGATTTCCACTGATTGTGGAGTGTTTGGCCTCTTTTTGCCTCCAAAATTTGTTAACTCAAGTCAACATTTGCTTTTGACTTTCTTAGGCTTCCTTTTTGGAGTTTTGATCATTTTTGCAGGCTGAAGTGCCTCTGTTTGATCTTTGATCCTAGCTGCTCAGCTGATCTTCAAAAGTTGTTGACGGATCCGTTGTTGACATGGGATCAGCTTGACAAGATATGTCTGGGAGAGACTAACTCAGAAAACTGAGTTTGAGCCTCTAGAATGAAGGGCGCCTTTCTTCAAGAGGGGCGCTTTTGGCTGTGCCTTAGTCAATTTTCATTGACTGTTCTTCGTTTTGGCCTTTTCAGACCCTCTGTGCTTTGATCTGACGTTCCCGTTGATGGATGAGTCAGATGACTCTGCTTGACAATGCATCGGGTAGCCAACTCGGTCTTGCTCAAGATGACTAACTTCTCAGTTGGAAAAGACAAGTTCAGGTCCTTCAAGTTTAAGGGTGCCCCTAGCCAACAAGGGCGCTTTTAGCTTTTGACTGTATTTCTTCATGCTGTGAATTGCCTGAGTTTGACCTACTCTATCAGATGACTAATTTGTTAGAAGTTCTTGCTGATTGTTTCACTGGCGAGACTAGTCATAGCTAAGAAGATCATCATGGGAGGCAGTAAAGATTCTGAGTGAATTTGGATGCCTTTAAGAAAGGGCGCCTTTCTTCAAGAGGGGCGCTTTTGATCATGCCTTAGCCAATTTTTGGCTTGTCTTTCTAGTTCTTCAATTTTGTCTTTTTCTGCTTGATCTCAACTTGTGATCGTTTGGCATGTCTTATGAACTTGTTGTCAGATTGATCATGTAGCTGGGAGGAAGCTGGAAAGATATTATGTATAGATTTGTTGCTTACGGATTCATCTGGTGCTTGTAACTAAGGGGCGCCCCTGCTTTTACCTTGAAGCTCTCTGATTTGGCATCTTCGTCGCTGATGGATCCTCCATACTTTGCTGACGGTTGGTCAATGATCCCTGAATCAGATGATTTTGTTGATTGTTTCGTTGTCGAGCCAGCATGAAAGTGAAGAGGATGACTGAGTTGAAGATGCCAAATGATTACATTTTCCCTCTGATATCCAAGGGTGCCTTTCTTCAAGAGGGGTGCTTTTGATCAACTGTAGACTGTGTTTTGCCTTGGTAGACAAAACGTCCATCTTCCAAAGTTAGCCAAATTTTGGCCTTTTCCGTTTTGAGAATCTCCTTCATTGAAACAACATCTTTTCATCCTTTTCTGCCATGGCTTCTTCGCTGAAGCTTTTGAGGTTTAGTTTTCAGCACCTGGTACTGGCCAATTTGCCACTAATGGCTACGGAGCTCCTAACTTTTTTTTCAAAAGCCAGAAATAGACCCACCAGAGTAAAACATGTTTTTTGATAATTCTGACTTGATCAGTGTGATCGTGAAGGCAATTAATCCCATCAGAATTATTTTCAATCATTTCTGGGAAGGTCCTATTTTTAAGGGTTTCCTTAAAAATAGGGGCGTAAAACCCTAATTTTCATTTTTTCATAATTTTAACCATAGGTTCCTTGACAGAAACCCACAAAGACTTCATGTTTGGTTTGACCTAAAACATACTTTCAATGGCATTTTTCATTGTTTAGCTCAATTTAAGCATAATGCCAAAAATTTCATTTTGGGTACAACAATGCCCTTACAATTTTATATTATATTTTGGACTCACTTTGGTGTTTGTCTCTCTTGATGTGTGATTCAACCTGCACCTTATCCTTTTTCTTTTCATGGTGTCAAGGCCTAGCCTCTCATGGTCTTTTTTCTCAAAACTAATGCCACAATTGTCTTTTTCATGTCATTCTCTAATGTTTGGCCCTTTGCTGAGACAAAACTATTCAAAACTAGCGTAACACATAAATTCTTGTGTGATGTGCTATCATTCCATAAAATTTCATAATTTTGTAATCTTTTTGGAGCATTTCATCACTTATGTCCTACCCAGGTCGATGACAACCTTTTTGGAGAAAATTTGAATGGCCACCCAGCGTTCTTATCTACCTCCATGTGATTCATTTTGAAAGGTTTTCTTAATATATCTTATTATATCTTACAATATCTCTCTCTAAGATTTCTACACCATTGTTACTAGCACTTTGAGCAGTCTCCGAGCATTTTTTGAAATGTTTATGAAGACTCCATCATTCCATTACATTCTTTAGGAGTTTAGAAGCATCTATAAACAAGACTCTTGTGTCCATTGGTATTACCAAGCTTGAGAGGTGATTTTCTTTTTTTATTTACTTTGGCTTCTTATTTATCTTTCATTTTATTATTTTAGTATCCTATTTGTTAGCTTTGGCACCTTGGATCTCATTTCCTTGATTCAACAATCTCATGTTACATTCTAGTTTATTTTACCTATATTTGTCACTGCTATGTTAATTCCTAGACACATACAAGATGAGAGCACACATTTTATTTTGATATCTCTTCACGATTGGTTGAAAAATCAAAGCAAGAACTTACCATTTGTTGCAAGCTCCCTTTCAACTCAAAACTTTCCTTCATTCCAACTTGCAGGTCTTTGTGTGAAGCTCTTCTCACAAAACAAGGGTTTGCAATTTTCTTCTCCTTGTATTTATCATTTTATTTCATTTGAATTTTAGTTTAAATTTATTTATTTATTTAATCATCCCTATAATCTACTAATGTTTTTTGTTTTACCTATTGGTAGCTTGAAGTCAAATATGGGAGCTAAAATGAGTTTTCTAATGAGTTGACTTGTAAAATCCATATCGACGATAGCATGTTGAGCCAACATTCACATGTCACACAAGTATCCAAGCCAAAAAGATTCTACATTTGGCTACAAGTTCCTCTCTATTTACTCAGTTCTACTCTAATATTAATTTTCTAAAAATTTGCCTCTAATAATAATAAGTAGCATTTCTTACTCTTTTCTTAGCTAGTTAATTTCATTTTCATGATTTAAAGCATTTCCTTAAGTTAGTCAAACATTTTCTCTTGAAACACTAACAAATTTATTCCAAGGTTTTCATTTTTAAACATAAACTAACCTAGGAGGTGATATTGGATAAATCATCTAATTTGGAAAGTTCATACACTTTCTAAGTTAGGTCACATTTTTCCTCTATTACAAGCCTTAGGACTCTTGGTTTGATTATGGGACCTCTCAACATCAACATGGTGACACCTGATTAATTTCTAGCTCAAAATCATAAATTCCTTATCTTTCTTTCCTTGTATTCCTTTTTAGTATGGGAAGATATCCTTCGTACATCGTTAATTTTATTTCTTCCTAAGGGGATAAATGTTTTTTGATAAAATAAAAAGCATTTACAGGATGTTGCACCCTTCACACAGAAATCCCAAAGGGCCAAAAAGAAGCTAGTTCAAACCAGAAAATGAACTAGGAGAAAAACAAACAGACATAGCTGACCAATAGTTGTAGAACAACAAACGAGGATTAGACAACCCCAGAACCAGAGGGGAGTAATCTGACTCCCTGAACTCGAGGCCACAAAGAAGCAACGGATTTGGGGAGTCCCTTCTTCTTCCTAAGCACAACCGACCAGGAAGACTCAGAATCAAAATCCACCGAGCAAGACAAGGGGAGCGGATCCACAATAGCCACCCCGAGCGAGGAACCACCACGCAATGAGCAAGCCGGCAGTGAAGAAGAGGAGATAGGAGCTAACAAAGGACCAGCAGAATCATTCAATGAGGGACGATCAAGTTCCGATTGAACAACGATAGCAGATCGAGGCAGCAAAGGTTCTGCGGAAGGGAAAGTCAAAAGAGGATCCTGAAAAGACTCTGACTCCTTGGGAGAAACATTCAAGGGAGGGTCACCCTCCTCAGAGGAACCATCCGAAGAGGGAGAGCCAACTGTGAGATGGTTCGAGAGAGCATTATTTCACCAAGTAGTAGCACCCTTGCGGCGAGCAAGAGGGAAACCAGAGGCCAAATGGCCAGTGGAGAAACACCTCTTGCACCGAAAGGGGAGGCCCTCATAGTCCAACAGCTACATCCAAGGTATGTCCTCCACCATTAAGATCACATCACCATGGAGAGGTTTGGAGATGTCCAAATCAACTAAAATACAAGCCACTATAGTATGCCCAAGATCCCAAGTCGTAGAGTCCACCTTCAGAAAGCATCCAATGGTGTTGCCAATAGCTTCATAACAAGAATCCTCCTAAAACTGGAGAGGGAGATTTGGCAATCTGACCCAAATTGGTCTGATATTCGACGCCTCGATAAGAGGATTGAAAGAGTGAGACCAAGGTCTGATGGAAAACAAATGAATACCCCACATCCAACCCCTGTCCAACACATAGTCCCACTCCACAGTGGAAGAAAAAGTAGCTAAGAAGAACCCCCTAGTGCTAGGATAGAGCTCAATTTTCCCAGAGACAATAGGCTTCCAAGAGATAGAAATCCAATCATGGAGATTAGGAAGGGAGGGCCACAATTCATTAAACCTGCAAACCACACCCTATTTCAAATAGTAATCCTCATTTTTCAACAACTTCAGGTCCATAGACCACAACAGGGGAAGCACAGGCACAGGGCAATGGTCTAACCCTTGTTGGATCAAGCATAAATCGAGCACCATCCTTTGAAACTGCCTCAAAAAAAGACTTCCGAGGAAAGCTCGAAGAAGAGAGACCACCAGTAGGGAGAGAAGCATGAGCAGAAGGCGGAACCTGCGCAGCAACACCAATCTCTCGTAATGTTAACTTTGAAGGGATTCCACAACAAACATCAGGAGCAGGGGGAGCCCCATCCAAAGGACCCCCACAAGCCACCCGTCCACCCCCAGCAGAAGGCACCAGAGTTGTGCCCAAACCCTGCTCGTTGTCGCCATTCAAAAAAGAAACTTCTCGCCTAGCGTTGCTCCAACATTCGTCATTGTAGAGTATGATGTTGTAACTTATTTAAGGGGATAAATTTTATTCAATGATTATGGATTATTTTCAACATTCAATATCGAACATCTATTATTAGTGCAAGAGACTAAACTTTAGGGGGTTTCAGGGTCTCTCTTCTTTTTTCCTCTCTTTAGGGAGCAATTTTACCCTACAAAATTTCTCCTTATCTTCTAAGGGACATCATTTTGTATGTGAGTACCGAACATGGCTACACATTTGTTAGGACCTATATATCTTTCTTGTCAACCTAAGCATGCTTATGGGGGTGTTGGTGCATAATTATTTTCTTACATTTAACTAATTACTTTATTACATATTTACTCTTAGGATAGGATAAGCTTGCTTAGGTAGGTTGCATATGTGCATATGACCTATACTTTTCTTGTTTGATAAAACTATATTATACACATGTGAGTATATTTCATGTATCCCACATTCAATGTACATTTACACCTCTTGGTGGTGTATCTTATATATGCCCATATAACCACATCATTTACTCTTGTAAATAATCTTATTTATGTATGTGTATCATTTGATAAAATAAAATTATTCTCATTTTGGGTCTCTTTTGTTTCATTGAAAATCCTTGATCTTCGGTGGCTATTTCCATAGCTAAATCTTACATAGTATCAAAGCTATTTGGATTCCTTCTTGTTAGTTTTTTTAGAGGTCTAGGTTACAAATCTTTTTTTAAGTTGAATGTTATTTTCTCTTGCATTGAATGATAACTTGAAGAATCATAAAAAAACAATAAAAATACTATATTTTGTGGCTTTGTATTGTTAGTGCATTTTGGAGCTTGATGCAACATATTTGAATTCACCATTGAGTCCAATGCAATCAAAAAAGTTATTTTTTTCTTTTGTTGTGTCCAAATCCAATATTGGAGTTTAGATTTGCAAATGGTTTCACTTAAAAAGTGTGTTAAATGCAATAGGTACATGATCTTTCATAGCATTTTAGGTCAAATCTAACTCTATCATCACATCCAAAAGGCCCAAATAATTGTAGATCAAGTGTCATTTCATCAAAATTATAGCACTTTGTCATGGCCCCTTGAGAAAAAAAATTCCTCCCGCATTGTACAATCATAGAATATTCTCAACTCAAGAATATTCCCCTACACATGCATTGGTGCAAGAATTTGTACAAAGATATTTTTATAATATCAAGTTATTTTTAATTATTTTTAGAATTATCAAAAAAAACTATGTGTGGCTATATCTTGCACAAACTTGGTAAGGTTCATACCCTATGTGTAGGATATCGTATAGATTTGTGGTTGCCACATGGCATAGACCCTGGCACCACTGGGGGTCTATAATCATTGCCACAAATAGTTATGCAATTATGGCCCAAACCACTAACACTAGCAAGAATTCCAACAACTACTACTTCAATCCTTCACTCAGCCCAATAGCTCCATTAACACCAACAGTTGGCCATAAAATATTCACAAAATATTCTATCAAAACAAATAGTAAATAGATCTTATCTATAGGAAGGTTATTTCATGTGATGGTTTTGTTTTTAGAAAGGCAATTTTGTAATTTCAATGTGGTTTGGTGTCAAACAAATGGTGATTTGGGTATCAAGGGAATATCCCATCTATTCTAGGCATATTTCATCACATAATGTCTACTGACACTAGAGTGATAACAGTATTTTTCTCCCCAACTTCTACCCCCTCTCCATTTGCATTTTGATTTTGGCAATCACAATTCATGGGCTCTATTTTGAGTCATATTAACTCTCTTATTTTAGAAAAAAAATTATCTAAACTAATTTTTGGAGAGCTTCGCAATGATGCAAATAATTTATAATTTTTGTGTCTAGATTTTCTATAAATTATAGATTCTCATAGTTCATGCTAAGTATTTTTTGTTTTGGGAACTTTTACAGTGCCATTTGAGCTTACACAATAACATTTTTTGGTGCATTTTTTTTAAAAATGCATTGATTGCATACTTCTCATTGATGCAATTCTAATTTATCTCATTCTACGACAAAATTATGCTTTCAATATTGTGGCATATTTTAGTTTTTGTAATACACAAAGATCAAGGCCACTTTAGATAGTCTTGCAAGTGAAAACCATAATTTCACTAAATATAAAGTGCCATCATTATATTTTTCTAGGGGGGATCATTGATTGAGTAAATTTGGTGTCTTTTGAGTTTTGCTTACATTTCCTATTGATTTATGTTGTATCTTTCTTGCTTCGTCATGGAGCAATCTTCAATTCTACTTCTTCCTCCTACAACTATTCTACATTAAATTTGAAATTAACAAATTGCTAAGAATTGAGAAGTTGTACCAAATAGTTTATTGGTTTGATGATGAACTAAAAGATGAACATGCAAAAACTAAGTGGTTGTATAGTTGTGAAGAAATTATTGGTTATCGGTATATGTATGTCTATCTTGAGTTGTTTCACATTGAGCACCTTGCTACATCTATGGGTGTGTGGAGCACATTGTCAAACTTGTTTGAGCAAACAAATAAAAGCCAAGGATATTTGTTGCAAATAAACTAATAAATCTCAATGCATGCAATTTTGACAACTTATAAGACAATCACCAAGTTCGAATCTCTAAGAGCATAATTGAAGAATTGTAAAATTAAAAAATTGAATTCACAACTGACATTAAGTGTTCTCTTTAAGCTCAGACATGATTGTTCAATGTTTGTGTCTACCTTCTATGCTAGAAAGAGTATTTGGGAAATAACTTTAAAATGCTTGCCTTTGAGGATTTTTCTATGTCATTCACTAGGGAGCAAGATAGCTTATTTCAAAGGGCACCTTTAATTCTTTGTAATCACAAGCTTTTTTGCAAAAGACAAAGATTTTAGTGGCAAAGAGAAGAAAAAGAATAAGCCTAAGAAAAACACCCAACAACAATTTGCATCCACATTCACATAAGAGCACAAAAAATCATCTTCCAAAAGGGAATCATCTAAGAAGGAGAAGCCCAAATGTGCATATTGCAAGAAACTTGGGTGTGATGAACAATTCTATTCAAAACATGTTGATGAGATGAAACATCTTCTTATGAAGAACCAAATCAAATTGCCTTCAACTATGCCAAGAAATTCATCATCTTCTTATACACAAAGAAACACAATGGCAATGCACTTGTAGTTGCAAATTCTAAGTCAGGGAGATGGATGTTATGCCCCTACCCCTATAGTGAGTATAGTGTTATGAGTAGTCGGCTTGTGACTACCTTACTCTTTAATTAAGTCATATTGTCACTATTATATTATTATTTAGTTATTTAGGTTGGCCTAAGGCTTATATAGGGTTATCTAGGTCGGTCTAGGTGATATCCTAAGCATAAGTATGATATATATGTGACGTATAGGTAGGTGGTTATCATCATGTTGAGTATTGTGTTCTTATTGAAGACTATTGGAGTTATCCCCCTCGAAGTGGATTAGTAGGTTGCCCCCTCGAAGTTGCAAATATTTTTATTCGTAAGTGTTTTTTTAGACTGAATTTATGACCCAGAGAGGCCACAAATTGGGGACCACGGGTCAAGCCTATGAGCACATTGGATCAGCGAAGCCATACTACCTGCTATCTCAATAGCCCAGTAGAGACTTGAACCTTGGTGGCCACAACAACAATGCCACCACTTAATCATCGCACTATGGGATGAACCCCCCCTCGAAAAGGCATATTATTATCAAGTATTTGCAACATATTCTTGTTATGTTCTTCTATTGTGCAAGATATATCATAACAAGTGGTATCAAAGCATGATCTTGGCACCATTACGACAAGGCATTTTTTTCAATTTTGGAGGTCATTTTGTGAAACCTATATCCCCCAAATTTTGGTGATTTTTTGTCTAATTTTTAAAGGGTTTTTGGAAGACATATTCAAGAAGCTACGATCCATAATTCAAAGGAATTGGAGAAGAATTGAGAGATTTATTGTAGAATTAGGGTTTTTGCCCGATTTATTTAGAAAGTGCATATCTCCCAAACCTTTAGAATTGGTTTCTAATTTTTGGTGGGTTTTTGAAGAATTAATATAGGAGCCTACAATCCAAATTGCAAAGAATTTGAAGCATAAATAAGTGACTTAATGTAACTTAGGGTTTCCAACAAATTTGCTCTCAAGGTTGCAAAACGCCTAATGTTTGGGAGAGTTTTTTGGGAAAGTGCAACCTAGGCCTTGGTAAGTTATAGAAAAAATTTAGAGTATTTTGAATTTATTTATGTGATTTATTGCAAAATTATCTTTCTAGAGCTTCACAACAAAAAGTAGCCACAAAAAAGAAAAGAAAAAAATAGAAAGAACAAGAAGTAAAACAAGAAAGAGAAAGAGCAAGAACAAGAGCAAGAGCAAGAACAAAAAGAAGAAAAAAAAGAAGCAATAGTAGAAGAAGCGAAAGTAAAAAAGGAGTTGAAGAAAAAGAAAAAGAAAAAGTTAGCATTGAGGGCAATGCTTTTGTAAAGAGGAGGGAAATGTTATACCCCTACCCCTATAGTGAGTATAATGTTATGAGTGGTCGACTTGTGGCTACCTTAACTCTTAATTAAGTCATTATCATTATCATATTGTTATTTAGTTGTTTAGGTCAGCCTAAAGCTTATATAAGGTTATCTAGGTCGACCTAGGTGATATACTAGGCAACAATATATACATGAAGTATAGGTAGGTTATTATCATCATGTTGAGTATTGTGCTCTTATTGAAGACTATTGAGGTATCCCCCTCGAAGTGGCTTAGGAGGTTGCCCCCTCGAAGTGGCATATTATTATCAAATATTTGCAACATATTATTGTTATATTCTTCTATTGTGCAAGTTATTTCATAACAATGGATCCTTGATTTTGAATCTTCACATCATATAGTTCATCACAAAGTATGTTCTCTTTACGACTTGTTCTACACCACATAAACTAATGGGAAACATGTATTTGTGGGAGAGTCAATTGACATAGGTGAAAGCACATTTAATGATGTCCTTTGTGTACCTTCATTATCAACTAGTCTCATTTCTATCTATTAAATCACACATAGTTGGATAAGGAAGAGTGTTGAGTTCACACAAAATCTTATAATCATTTGGGATTTGCAAAGCAAAGATATTGCTACAGTTAGGGAGACAAATGATATGTCTAGATTGTACACATTGCATTGTACTCCTAATGTTCCTTCCACTGGTATTCAAACTCTGGCATCTAGCATAGTCAATTTTTAGGAGATACAATATGGTCACCTAAACTTTAGTAGCCATTCATGGACTAAGGTTCTAGAGATGTGCTCAAATTTCATTTTAGTGTTGCTTCCTATGGGCTTCTAGTGACATAGCATGATAGTATTATATTCATTGTCTTCTAGATACAACCTCTTGGGATGAGTACTTGACAGATATATCAAGTATGTTTTGTGAATACTATCTTGCAATTTTGGAAGACATCCTTGAGATTATACATATCGTATTTAGTGACAATTCCATGATAGTCATTTCATCGCCTTTAGATCTTGTTCTACATCCATTTCCATTATGTTCTACATTATCATTTTCTTCAATTAAAGTTGAAACTTTATATTTAATTGTGGCAACTCTTAGTATCAACATGTCAACTTCTAAGAAACTTAAAAAATCATGTACATTTTTATCTTTCTTCCCTTGTTCCTTCTCAAAATGGAAGACATCCCACATACACCTTCATGTTTGTTGCTTCTTAAGGGGAGAAACTCACTATTAAGCATCTACCATCAACACAAGAGACTACACAATGGGATGGGCTAATTGCTCTCTCTTCTTTTTCCTTTATTTGGGAGGGAATTTTGTTCTACAAGTTTTCTCTCCTCTCCTAAGAGGCATCATTTTTTACATAGGAACTTGTTATGGCTACACATTTGTTAGGACCTGTCATCTTTCTTATCCACCTAAGTTATGTTTATAGAATTTTGTTCTACAAGTTCTCTCATCTTTTGAGAGGCATCATTTTCTATTTGAGTACCTATTATGGCTACTAATTTGTTACACACATCCATCATTCTTACCTACCTAAGATTTGATGTAGGTATCTACTTGTGTAGATTCCACTTGTCCATACGACTAATAAATTTCTTGTTTGATAGAGTACTATCTCTTTCTCCCACATTGGTTGTGCATTCACAGCTCTTGATGGTAAATCCTATATATACCCACCTCATATAAATTATATCATTTGTATATATACATTCTTTGATAGAATATCATCTTTAATGCCATCTCCATTTCCAAATCGTATATATCTTTGTATCATCTTTCTCTATGATTTAACTTAGATTTGTTTAACATTTCGGTCAAATGATAATGTGTGGAAAAAAAAAAACTTTGCGGTCTTATCATGAAGCCTAAATATATTGTACTCTAATTATAAGGCGGTAAAGAAACGACCAGGGATGTTATTGTCTGATGATGTTATTCATTTGAAAATGTTTTTTCTCTTGAAAATCAGCGTTTCTCTCCTTTTTACAAACAGATGTTTAGAGGTGCATGCTTGTTCTGTTGCCCTTCGTATTGTGATTATTCACACATATACATAAGTTGCAAGGTCAAAGTACCAAATTTAATATTCGAAATATTTCCCACGTGAATAATCAAAAATTTATAACCTTTCTTTCTTAACAAAAAAACTAACTTATCTTTTGAATGAAATGTCCTTTTTAATAAATTATCGTCTTTGAAATAGTGCTATATACCATTTGGAAGGCAAATTTGAAAACTCTTTTTTTAATTATCGATAGTCTTTAAGCAAAGTCTAGAGAGTTTATCAGCAAGAAGAACATCACTCAAAGGAGAAGCCTCATTTCCTTTAAACGAGTTTAATTTTCCGTATTTAAGAAAATATCATTAGACATTCATGAATTCAAACACGTTATGTGAAAATACTAGTTAAACATGTTTCTCAGTTTGAGGTAAACTCTAGATTAATCTAACATTTCCCAAGCAAAAAGTTTGCTTTCTCAACAATTGTGTATGTGCTTGTAATAATTCTTCTAGTTTACTGATGTGGATATTGAAACTTCAAAGCAATCTTTGTAACTTGCATCAGATATCAAAATGTTTAAATGATTGATGCATACAGTACAATGTCTTAAAATCTTGATCAGAAATATAATTGCATTGTTCTGTGTGTGTATCCATGTGCATTTGGGCAACATATTGGAGTTGATACACAAAAGTGAAAAAATTACCACGTCAAGTGGGTTTCTGGATCTTTGCATGTTAATCACTGATGTGACTTTTTTATGATATTATGTCCAATAATTTTGTGTGGCAGCAATCTTCATACTGAAATAAACTCTCGTAAGATTGGTGCTACATGTGCCAAGCTTTACTCACTCTAGTTCACCAAGGTTGCTCTCCAGCAGACATATCTGAACAGTGGCCTCTTCACGGCAGGGTCTTGTGACTTGGAAGTAGAGCCCACAATTCTCTTCAATTTCTACAAGTTAATATATCAATTGGTTGTAACCCACCATCTCAACTGCAATCAACTGTTATAATTTATAAAGGCTCTACTCCTTGATCAATGCTAACAAGGAAACTGTCTTGTTCAGAAATGCAGATATGACCTATTAAACCCTTTATTACTTTAACACAAATGGCGTGAAGAGAAAGAAAAGATGCGAAGACAGTTTAGTATGAACCCCAGAATTGGCTATCTTGGTTCTGAATGCAACATAATTCCCAGGAAACTTCCCAGCAATTAATGACTATATCAAAGCCATTCTGTCCTGTGGAGATAGAAGAACAATGACATAACAAAAGGTGATAATAGGTCCACTTTGTTACAAGCCCATTGAATGGTAAAATGTATTGAAAATCAGGTAGTTCTTCAATATGTCAAAATAGCATCAATTCGAAATTAACCTATAATACAAGATTGATGTGATATGAAATATTGCTGCAGAGCATATACAAGCAAGAATCTGAAGGAAACTTGTCATGAAAGCAGTCATCGAGTATAAATAAATATTGAAACGAAACATCAATGAAAGGAATTGAGACGAGATATGTGAAAATGGTTGCTTCTGGTCATGTTAAATAATTTCACATTACAGTTTACATTTTTTTAGTTTTAGAAATGTTCGCCATATTTCATTGCTTGTTTGAGGTCATTGAGGCAACCATTATGACTAACGATTAACAAGAGATGAACAGTATGCTTAACTACAAAATTTTAAGCCACGTAAGATCAGAGTAGATGAGCAAGTTGGTTACAATCCTGCTCTACTTTTTTGCATGAAAGATCAGTGAAAACTACAAAAATCAAAGAGCCACAGAACCTATGAAAGGGTGTAAGTTCTTTAATTCATAAACAGAGTATAAGGCAAATCTACTAGTCTAGAAGCAGTGTATGGAGCAGATTCTGGAAGATGAGGATCACTTCCTCTAGACCCTTGCTCAAGTGCTAGAATCAGATATGTTAAGACTTACTTGATAATGAAGTTCATCTGGTCCCCTTACCCAGAAATCTCCCAGACTGGAAGCAAAATCACAAAACCGAATTGCAGAGCTAGAGGGAAGCAGCAAGGAAGGAAAATAAAAGCAGAAATATCCTGCTCAGAAGGCTGACTCAGTTGACAATGGCACTCACTGGACTATGGATGTCCTCCTCACCAGAAGCGGGAAGAAGCAATCTGCAAAACAATCTTTTGGAGACATGATATGGCACAAGATTAATTGTGCTCTTCCGTTTTTATTAGTTTGTAGATCCTCAGGTAGTTTCTTCGGGTGGTGCAGAATCTCCACCTCTTTCTACTGCTCCTCCTTCTACTTTTCTTGGGTAAAGTTTTTTGAGGCTTTTTCAGCTTTCCTCTCTGTAAAGTGCTGCATACCTATGGTATTGTAAAAAGCCAAGTTCCCTCAGACATCTTAATATTATTCAACTCTTTTATTATTACAGGAGAGGGCAATAATTTCTCATTTTACCAATCGAAAAAAAAATCTACTAGACCTGAAAATGATAATTCTGGAAATCAGACAGGGAATAAAGAATAAGGGAAAACTGTGTGATCTAATACAAACTCGTTGCATTATCTCCATAGACAAATGAGCAAAGAGAGATAATCAAGCAAAGACATATAAACCCCACTCGTTTAAATTCAAGATGACTAAGTGGAAGAATATTGATGGCATAGTTGAGAAGCCTGATGGTGTCTTTGTATCTGCCTTTTTCAGGTTCTACGCTACAGAAGCTCAATCTCAAATGAATAGTTAACGTTGAAAATAGCATGAACCCAACAAGTAAGATTACATAGAAAATGTGGGACGCATTAAATACAAAATTTGAGCTGTGCAAGATCATGGGAGACAAGCAAGTTATTGAACGAGAGATAAGTGTAATCTCACTCTATTTTGTGAGGCAATAGGAACTGTAAAAAGCAAGAACTGAAAGGCTGTAAGTGCATTAATTCATAAACAAAGCAAAAGGAAAATCTTATAACCCAGAAAATGAAAAAAAAATCTTTTGAAATCAGATGGGAAATATATCTAAAGGGAAAACTACATGATCTAATACAAATCCACTGTATAGTTTCCATAGAGAAATAGAGAGAGAGAGAGAGAGAAGCAAAGACGTATATAACCATGACTCATGTAAGCTCCAAATGACTAGTTGGAAGAGTACTCATATCTTAGATGCAACACTAAGCATCAGAGGACCCTAGAAGCTTAAAGGCTTCTTTGTATCTGCCTTTTTGGGTTCAAACTTCAAACCTCTGTTACCGAGTTCCCCTATTTAGGCCCCCATATTGAACAAATTTGGTACTAGTTCAGGTGCAGGTCCAAGACAGCCCTGGGTTTGCCCTTTTTTTCATAAGTTTTTTCACTTTTTAAAAACATTTTAAATGTTTTTTTAAAACTTTTATTCATATTATAGGGACTATGGTTTTTTTTTCTTAACACACCCCACACTTATATTTATTTTTTTGGTTATTCATACAGAATTACTGCTAGTTCTAGTTCAGTTGGCCAAGTGATAGAGAGGCAATTCAAAATTGACACACTATCACTGCTTTGGAGACATGTGACCACAATTGAGTAGTTTCCTACATGTGAGGGCTTTTGTTGGCATTTTAGTCAATGTGGGAATGAGTATGGTAACTCATATAGTCAAGCAAAAGCTCACCTATTCACTAAGACTAACTTAGAAATAAAAGTCTGTCTAGAGCCAAAAAATAGTGTTGCCAAAGGACCAAATTATGACATATATTAAAGAGAAAGATGCTGACATTCTAAGTGTGAGACCAAAAGAAAGATTACATCTTCTATCCAAAAAAGGATCGTACAAATAGCAAAAGAAAGACTACATCCTTTATCCAAGAAAGAATCATGCATGCTGGCCCACATCATTTCGTTCTGCCACCATCTTTTCATGAAGAGGATACCCCTTTGTTTCCCATAGAAGAGGCCCGTTCAAAATGGCCTTCCAAAATGAATTGAAGGAGGTTGTAGATCAATGCATTGCTCGTTAAATTTATGACAATGGGCTTCCATACAACGTTGTTAGATCACCATATTGGTGGAAATTGGAAAATAGTGGCAGCAATTGCTAATGCACCTTATTGTCCAAGGAAAAAGCTTTTGTACAAGCATCATTGAAGGCAATCAAAGATATGTAGTCAAAAATAGGAGTGTCCATTGTTTTTGATGAATGGAAGGATTGCAAAAACAAACCACCAATTGATGTCACTGCAATGTACCATAAAGGGGCAAGTGAAAGATGCAAACTTCATTGCCAGAATCCCCATAAAATCCATTGAGATGGTGGGCCCCAAAAACATTGTCCAAATCATAACAAACAATGCTAAAAATTGCAAGGTAGCTAGTTTTATAATGGAGGTACATAAGCACATAATTTTTAAAAACCATGTGATGTTCACTACCTTAACTTGGTGAAATGTTTCTGATAAATTATCATGTGACAAGCCATCTTCAAGTCCTCCAAACTGGAATTGAAGGTAAGCTTTTTTTTATTACAATAAACTTTAATTATATCAATATGTAATCTACTTTTTAAATTTAATTTGTTTTATTTTTTTACACCAATCTTAGGTTGTTGACACTCAATTCACATCACACACAATTATCTTGAAACAACTTGTAAAAATGCGAGAACCATTAAGCGCCATGGTCATCAACACTTTTTGGAGTGCATGGAGACAATTAAATATAGATAGAGCCGAAATGGTCAAAGCAATGATCTTAGATGATGAATGATATGGGCTTGTGTGGAATATGTTTTGAGTTTCACAAAGCCCATCATGATTACAATTAGGCATGCTGAAATGGATCAACCATGGTTAGGTAAAATTTATGATGAAATAAACTCCATGATGGAAAAAATAAGAAATATAATAGAACTCAAGGAGAATTACCCCACAGAAGCATTTTTCAAAAGAATGCAAAGAACCATTCATGATTGTTGGAAAAAGATGATCGAACCCTTGCATCTCCCAGAATTTGCATTGTTCCCAAAATATTACAGCACAAAGATACTTTTCTTGCCAAGGTTGCCAAGGAGGGTAGCACAATATAGAGATCAAGAGGTTGCTAGTGGGTACAAGGCCACATTCCGAATAATATTCCCAAATACAAATGTATAGAATGTTGTCTTGGTTGAGTTTAGCCACTTTATATTTTGAAGGAATCATGAAGTTTGTGCTCTTTGAAACAACACTAAGAAGGATGCTCATGAATGGCGGTACATCCATGACCATGGCTCTATTTACTTATAATTTATTGCAATAAAAATTCTATCGCATGTATGTGTTTTCTTTTAACTTCCTTACTTTTTTCTTGCTGCTATATATTACATTCTGCAATTGCAAATGTTGTATTAAGTTTGTATACAATTTCAACTGGTTACAAGTTCTTCAACTAAACAGGATTGGAATACATAATCCTTTCTCAATTCAGTTAAGTACAATCAAATAGCAACAAAAAAAGTTGAAGATTTGGTGTATGTGTAAAACAACTTGCATCTCATGTCAAATAAACTCAATTCAATGAGGGGGTGATGAAGAATTGAGATGTAACCCCTAAGTGTGCTAACTTGGACATTTCTATTGCACAGCTTGCTTTAGTCTCTTTCGATGAGACAAATCTACATATGACATGGCTAGTGGGAGTGGCATTGTGGCTGGTTCAAAGAATCATATGTTGACTTTGATGCTCTTGATGAAGAGTGATATGAAGATTATTGATTGTAATTTTTATTTTGTATTGACATTTGACATTGAAACAATGAATTGTGAGTATATTTCTTTTTGGAAATTATGAATATTTCCTTAATATTATATATACAGCTCCTGGCCATGCCAAACCTGGAAAAAAATCCATTCTATTGCAAACCCAAACCAGCAACTTAGGTTCTAAACTGAACAAGCCCAATCCAAATAAATAATGAATGCTGCAAAATAGCATGAACCCAAGAAGGAGGAGTTTCAATGAAAAAGTGGAAAAGACTAAGTAAAGAATTTCAGCCGTGCAGGGTCATGGGAGATGAGCAAATTCTTAAACAGTAGATGATTACAACCTCACTCTATTTGTGCAGGAAAAGTGCAGTAGTAACTACAATTATCAAGAATTACAGAGCCTAACAAAGGATGCAATATCTTTAGTTCTATAACAAAGTATAATGCAAATCTAGAAGACTTGAAAATGAGAAATGTGTGGAAATCAGAAAGAAAATATATCAAATGGAAGACTATGTGATATAATATGAATTCATGTATATGGAAGGGAAGGAACAGAAGTAGAAGAGAATTGGGGAGGAACGGGGTACAGCAGAGAGAGAGAGAGATAACCAGCACAACTCATGTTAGTCAAAAATGACGAAGAGAAGAAATATTAATATTGTAGGTACAATGTTAAACGTTAGAGGACCCAGAGAAGTTAAACAATAGCTTTATAATCTAAATTCTTGCATTCTGTGCTATACAAGCCCAATCCAAAATGAAATGCGAATAATGAGAAATAGTACCAGCCCAAGAAGAAGGAGATCCAAGGAGATATAGCTGATGTCAATCAGGTTCAAGGGATCAAAAGTATACCTCATATGTTTTGGGTGAAGTTAGTAAAATAAAAAAGTCCTTGCAAGTAATATTCATGATTTCAGAAAACGAACATGAAGCATTTGAAAATTTGCAAAGTTCTATCTTTGACATGTCTAACTTCAAATCAGGGTGCCATCTTCAGATTAAGATTATTTCCTAGAATTGACTGCATAGAGTACAAATCACCATAAAACAAGGGATTCAAAATTTTCAAGCTAAGTCTCTTCTTATATGTGTCATGAATATCCAAAAAACATAACATAATAATCACAATTGTCAGAAACAAATTGAATTTATTTATGAGAATAAGAAATATCGGACATGAAACAGATAAATTGTTTCCTTTGTAATAATGTTGTATTTCACAAAAGTGAACCAATTTCAAGATAAAATGGTGGGCTCATGTTAAACTTGATCCAAAATGGATCAGATAAAATTCATAAAGCATTTTATAACAGCCTCCCACTGAGACCAAACACACTAAGCACTCAAAATCAACAAGTCGATCACAAGACTAACAAGACAAAAAAGAATCATGCATTCAGACAGTCAAACATAAGCAGAGTTGAACAAAGGACAGCGTCATGGGGTATGCTTGTACCCTCACAAACCTGATGGTAGTAGGTTTAGCTTAAAGAGACAGTCATCTTGACAGATTTAGCCCCTGCCAAACTCATTGCACTGTTTTCGGAGAGCTCTCAGTATCATAGCAGCAAAAATCTTTTAAGAAAAAAATCAGCAAACCAAAATTATATGATTTTTCAAAAAATCAGGAAAAAATTGTATTATCAAAAAAGTTAAAAACTTAAAAAACATAAATCAAAGAGATAAACCTGCTATTTTTTAATTTCAAGGCATATTAATAGCATAGAGATATAGAAAGAAAATAAAAATAAAATATGGGATTTAAGGTGGGAATCCCTAGCATTCAAGGGGCAATGCCTCTCACAGGGATTTGAGTTCAGTGCCATGAGGGGTGGTGGCCCCATGGGGCTCTAGGGGTAGTGCCCTAGCAAGGTCAAGAGTTGGCACCTTTCATAGGGTTCAAGGGCAATGCCCTTGACATGCTCCTATCATGATACAAGGTAGGGTCGAGGGGCGGAGTTCCCACCACCAAGCCCAATTTAAAGCGTTTGAAACCACACAGACCTTCATGGGGCATACTATTTTTCATAATTTTATCGCTTTTAACCAAGCTCAAATATTTATGAGTTTGGCACCTCAAAATTTGAATATTATTAATAAAATTATATCATATATTAATTATAAAAAATCAAAATTAATTAATTAGAAAATATTTAAATTTATAATTAAAAATGTCATTAAATTAATTTTTTAAATCTTAAAAAAATTATGATTAATTATATATTCAAGTTAAACTATTATTTCATTTGTTTAATTTGATTTTTATTTTTAATTATAAATTTAAATATTTTTTTAATTAATTAATTTTGATATAATTAATATAATGATAAAGAAACTTTAAAAATTCCTTTACTTTATAAAGACAAACAATAATATTTAATAAAAATCAAAATATAACTACATAACTTGTAAACATAAATATTTATTGATTGTGTATAGATATATTAAAATATTAAAATATTTATAATTAATAAAAATATAAAATTAAATATTTTCTAAATGACTCTGGGTTTGCTCCCGGGAAGCCCGAGGACGATACGGGTTCGGTCCAGGTTCAAAATTTGAGACTGGTTCGACCAAATATGCCCTGGGTACAAAAAAACGATTGTGAGCCCGGCCAAGGTTTGGAACCTTAATTGTGGGTCCAACCAAGGTTCGGTTTTTTCAAACCCGATTTGAACCCAGGCAGACTTTTCCAACGCCGTTTTGCAATTTTTAATTATTTTATTGATTGTTTGACTTTAAAGACTTTTTTATTCCCTCTAACCCTAATATTTGCCTCTTAACACATGAAATAGGTAAAGTGATACTCATTTACCAATTTATGAATGAAAAAAATGGATTTTTTGCCTCCATTGCTGAACTTTCTCTCTTGCTTGCACAAGCTTGAATAGACTTGAAGGTCAATCGTAGATTGTTCGAAGTTGGTTGTTGTGCTATTCCTAAGCACTTGCAAGTGCATGTTCGTTGCCAAGAAGATCATAGAGCAAGATTTCTTCAAAAGATGTAGGTTTTTTGAAGTTTTTCTATGTTACCAGGTTCTATTTTACCCCTGGTTCTCTCCTGGTTCGAATACTGGTTCGGTTTGACTAGGGTCCTTCATTTTTGGGTTTGATTCGCCCAAGCGAAACCCAAGAGAACCCGGGCAAAACCCAGACAGAACCCAAGCGAACCAAGACAGAACCCACGTGCCGAGGCATCCAAAAAATGTTTTTTTGAGCATTTTTCTAATGTTTTATGGAGTTTGACTTTGACCCACGCCCAAGGGAACCCTAAAAGTGACCTCTAAATCACTCTAAACACCTTAACTACCTCATTCTTATTCATTTGTTTTGCAAACAAGCATTTTCATTCCAAGAGGTTGAGCTTTCAATTTTGCTTGTTGGATTGAAAGCGGATTGTGACACAACTTTCTTTTTTCAAAAATTGTTCTGCACCATTGTGGAGCTATATTAAGCTATCACTCTCAAGACCAATGTAACAATAATACAAAATAATGTTTGAGACTGCAAAAAGACATCAAAATGGCTAGTGTACTAAACAAATTCTTATGATTTCTGAAGAATGCTGATAACTCTACTCAGTTGGCTTCTTTTTTCAAAATCATACAAATTGAACCCTGGCATCAATAGACTTTGTATATCAAGCTACCACAATTCAAGTTTCAATGATGAATATTTATCATGCATGTTTTAAATGACATTCAAGTTTATGGTGGTTTTGTTGTTTATATGATGTTACGTGATATTCTAATCCTGATTCATGCTTCTAGGCTGCATATATATATAGATAGATAGATAGATAGATAGATATATACATGTTTTTTGTACTAACGAACCCAAAACAAACTGAACCCACCCCCCAAAAAATTTAGCCGAACCGAACCCCCGAACCAGTAACTTAGAAGTTTTTTGATTATTTTTTTACATTTTTTTTTAACAAATGAACTTCAACTCTTTTGTTTTGTTTTTTTAGTTTTTGTTTTGTTTTACTTTTCATTCCTCTAAATGTCTATAACACATGTTCAATTTTTTCATTTTTTTGAAATTAATTAAGTCTTTTAGTTTCAAATTCAATGAATCAATACCAAAATTTCAATATGTTGTGCCTTAGGTATTTCGTATTACAATGGCAACCGGTACCTCCTCAGGCTCAATCCAAT
Organism: Sequoiadendron giganteum; assembly: GCA_007115665.2. Lineage (NCBI taxonomy): Eukaryota > Viridiplantae > Streptophyta > Pinopsida > Cupressales > Cupressaceae > Sequoiadendron > Sequoiadendron giganteum. Next base: position 517,056,890 of record CM021109.1, read on the forward strand.
CTCGTTTCAAAACAAACCCAAACTCTCCCCTTTGGAAATATGTAGAAATGGTTCAGCAACTTCCAAGTGGTGGAGCATATGTTTGGATTTGTGGTCATTGCCATGTTCAATATTCAAGCTCATACAGTCGAGTGAAAGGGCACTTGTGTGGGATCCCTAAAATGGGCATCAAAAATTGTCCAGGTGAAAACAACAAAGGCATTCCAGATGACATAGTGTTGAAATATATTGTTGAGCAAGAAAAAGCAAACCAAAATGCAACTAGTGTTAAAACAAGCCATCCTTTGAAGGAAAGATCTCGATCCATGAAACCCTCTACACCGCCTTCTTATTTTCCACCTACAAAAAGCCATCCATTTATGGACATCCCTCAAGAGCAAACCATGCCCTCTTGAAATAAAAGATCTAAGGGACCGTTGGAAGCTTCATTTCAGAATGAGGCAAGAGAGATTGCTGATCAAGACATAGCAAGATGTGTCTATGCCAATGGATTGGCATTCAATGTTGTTCGTTCACCATATTGGCAAAAAATGGTGAAATCTATTAATGAGGCTCCAAAGGGGTATAAGGGCCCAGGTTTTGAGAAGGTGCGTTGCACCTTATTGGAGAAAGAGGTGAAACATGTAGCAGACTCTTTGAAGCCCATAAGGGATTCGTGGATCGAAACAGGGGTGACCATCGTTTCTGATGGATGGAAAGATGCAAAAATTCACCCATTGATCAATGTTATTGTCGTGTCCCCTAAAGGGGCAATGTTTTTGAGAGCAGTGGATGGTGAAGGACAAGTGAAGGATGGTCCATTTATTGCTAACATCCTTTGCCAAGCTATTGAAGAAGTGGGCCATCAAAATGTTGTGCAAGTTGTAACCGACAATGCCAAAAATTGTAGGGCTGTTGGGTTATTGGTTGAGGAGAAGTATCCACACATTTTTTGGACACCTTGTGCTGTCCACTCCCTCAATCTAATGCTACAAAAAATTGGATGCAAAATTGAGTGGATCAAACAGGTGTATACTGAGGGCGAAGACATCCAAATGTTTGTCACCAACCACCATATGACACAAGGAATATTTAGACAATTCTCAAAATTGGAGTTGTTTAAGGTAAGCTAATTCTCAATATTATAAAAAAATTGAATTTTCTTTTAATTTTAAATTTTTTGAATTTTCTTTTAATTTTAAATTTTGATTTTGTAAATTTAAATTATATTTTAATTTTAATTTTGATTTTCAAATAGGTTGCCGAGACTCGTTTTGCCTCCAACACAATTGTGTTGAGACGACTTATAAAGGTTCGTGAGGCACATTGTGCCATGGTAATCAGCCCTAGTTGGACCATATGGAGGCAATCTAGTAGTGAAAGGGAAAATAGGGTCAAGCAAAGGATCCTAGATGATAATTGTTGGGATCGTGTTGAGTATCTCGTCAGTTTCACTGAGCCCATATTGAGCATGATCCATTACACTCACATGGATAGACCTTGTTTAGGCGAAGTATATGATGTTATCGACTCAATGATTGAAAAGATGAAATCCATCATCAATGCAAAAGAGGAAGACCCTGAAGAAAAGTTCTTTAAAGAGCTACAGGAAATCATTGTTGATAGATGGAACAAAATGACCACTTTGTTGCATCTTCTCGCTTTTGCATTGAGTCCCAAATATTATAGTCCTAAGATACTTTCTGCTTCATCAAGAGTTGCTCCATATAGGGATGCTGAAGTGGCTCAAGGGTACAAGGCAGCACTTTGTAAACTCTTCACTGATCGTGACCAACGTGATCGAGTGAGGGCTGAGTTCATGGCTTTTGCATGCTCTGGTAGTGTTGATCAGAATCTTAATGCTCTTTGAGACAAGGTCAAGGTGGATGCTCATAGTTGGTGGTACTTCCATGGGCAAGAATACAAGCACCTCCAACCTATTGCAATAAAAAAATTATCCCAAATAAGTTTTATATTTTGTAATTTAATTTTAATTTATATTAATTATTAATTAATAATTTTGTTTGGTTAAATTTTGTAACTCTTAACTTTTTAATTTGGTCTTAATAGGTTGCTAGTTCATCTTCTTCTGAGAGGAATTGGAGCACATACTCCTTCATCCACTCAATAAAACACAATAGGCTACATTCAAAAAAGGCAGAGGACTTGGCGTATGTGCATTCAAACTTGCGCCTCCTTACACACAAGCAAAGTTCCTACAAAGAAGGAGACACCAGGTGGTGGGATATTGAGCCAGAGCAGCTTGACTTGGATGCTTCCACAAGTCACTTAGCTGCACTTGATATTGATGATGACTATCAAACTGAAGCAGCTACTGAGCATGAGAGTGGTAGTGTCAATGCTTGTGCGAGTGCCACTAATGCTATTTGTGGTTCTACACAAAATGTAGCATCTAATGATCCTGATGATGCTGCTTTTTTTGATGACCCATATGATTCAGATTGATCAATGATCAATAATGGCTGATTGTGAACACTTGACATTTTTATGTTTGAACTTTAATTTATAATTTTATATCATGACATTCGAGTATCACTAATATTTTAATATTTGACTATGAAAGTGGTGGTGTATTTTCGCTATGTTATTTGACTATTACTGCTGCAAATATGTATTTATTTCTGATTTTTATATGTTTTTGTATTACCGAACCCAAAATGAACCCAACCCCAAAAAAATTTTGATCGAACCCAAAACGAACCCAACCCAAAAGAAATTTGCCCGAACCGGCGAACCGGATTCTCAAACCCGAACCCGAACCCGAACCCAAAACCGAACCAGTAACTTAGTAAATAACTATAAATATATAATCATTAATGGGATGGAGTTTCAAAACATTACCCTGTCAGATCTATCGCAAGATTATCAAAGACTGACAAGATGATAAGGATTTTTTTACTTTTTGGTTTACCCTGTGATCAAATGTGTCCCATGATGCCCAACACTCCTTTGTGAATTGCTTGTTGGGAGAATCATATGAATCCCAAGCTTGCAAAGGATTGAAGGAGTGGAATTTGAATCAATAAAGAGCAAGAACTCTGCCGCCTGCACTGTTAGAAGCAGAGAAGAGGGGTGCCCAAGGGTGTTGCAGATTAGAGCCTAGAGTAGAGTTACCATGGAAACCTTAGTCACGAAGAAAAATGGATTAGTGTGGCACAAAGTTATTGTGGAAACCCTAGTTGTGATTTAAACGCGATTTCTGCTTCTTTGCTCAACATTTCTCCAAGTTTAAGGTATTGGGTGAGAAGAGTTGTTAGTCGTGGGGATTAGCAAAAAAAATCCCAAATTTGGGAGATGGCATCAAGGAGGACTATTACAATATATATATATATATATATATATATATATATATAATGTGTGAACTAAAGAAGCTGAAACTATGTTAAATAAGCAATACTGATAACTTGATGGTTGGTTCAAGCAAATAATGGGTCATGTCAATGTGAAGCAATCAACTTGCACCACCAAAAAACAGAACAAAGGTCAAAGTCAAATGATGATCCCAAGAAGGTTTCTATGCCACCAAATAACAATATGATTGCTCCTCACAGTAGTGGGTCATAGTTAGAAGGACAAGAGGGGAGAGAAACACACACACACAGATTAGTAAGGGCCTTCGGGGTAGGGTTCAAAAGAAAGAGACATTGGTATAAACAAGAAATATTTAAGGGTTCCAAATTTCCAATTGATGGCTAGAAACATTGATTCGATAGACATTAGCATAATAAAGATTAATGATTAAAATTTATTGACTCATAACTGCAAATACAAAACTTTAGTAAACTGTAAAACTCAGAACTGCAAATGCAAATTTCAAATACAATGTTTACGATTATTACAATTTTGTTTTCTAAGTTACCAGTTTGGGTTCACTGATATGGCAATTTCTTTTCCCCAGGTTTGGTATGGCTGGGTACGGCCATAAATATACATATACATATGTGTGTATGTATATACATATATTCATACATATATATGTATATATGTATGAATATATAAACATATACATACATACAGCCATACATACATATTGGACATTAGCCTCGATGATCAAAACAAAAATCACTCTATTCATTTTAGCCACGGTAAGAAGCCAAATCTTTGAAAGCTCAGTGGTGAAGTTTGCTCGCATCCGAATTTCACAGGCTGGTTTAGGGCACAATATTTCAAGGTCTGGCAACAGCAAAGAAAAGGCAATGGAAGCGATGCCGGAGGCTGCAATGCTGACAGATTATGCCATTATTGGACACCTTATTGGTCCACGACAAACAAGAAGCAAAATAGAACAATGGGCAAATGAAAATTGGAGACTAGACTCAACTTCTGCCTTAACTTTCTCCCCAAGGGTTTCTTTGTGGCAATCTTTCAAAGAGCCAAAGATAGGGATTTTATGAAGAAGAACAATCCTTGGCTCTCAAAGGACTTTGTGCTATATATGCAAAAATGGTGCCCTACCTTCAACCTTGCTGTTTTCTCCCCATGCAACACAACCTGTTGGATCAGACTTTACATTTTACCATTAGAATACTGGTCCAAAAAATGCTTCTCAAAAATAGGCAGCAGCCTTGGTGTGATTTTTGAGGTTGACAAGGAGATCTTAGAAAATAATTCATGCATCTATGCTAGAATTAAGATGGGAGCCATCAAAGCAATTCCAAACCAAATTAGTTTATCTTCTGCACTAGGAGAGTGGATTCAATCAATCAAAGTGAAATCAAACTACAAAAGTAATTCTCACCATTGACACATCTCTCAAGTTGCCCATGTTGGCCCCAACACACCCATTATGAGCCCCATCACAATCTTCTTGATGAATGGAATCATAAATAAGGCTTCCCCTATGTTCCCATTTTTCCTTAAAAATGTTGTAGAGCCCCTAGGACAGACCCAAAAGGAAGCCAAGGCACTTGGGCCTCATACCCGGACCTAGACCAAACCCACAATATGCCACCCAATTCTGCCGAATCTGGTGACATAGTTTTTTTACTGTTTTATTTTTAAAAATGTGTGTATGTCAACCAAAGATGCCCTGCTGTCACTGGGGCAGACAAGCGGCACTTCAATGTCTTCTTTCCCATCCTAGAGATGTTAGAGCATCCCAAGACATTTCAGAGACATCCCCAGGGATGTTCCGATTGAACTGTAACCTCCCCATGCAATAGGAAAATCCTGGGGATGTTACCATCTGACAGGAATGTCCCAATGTGACAAGAACATCCAGGGACATCCCTGGATTTTTTTCTAGGAAATGGAAGGTGGCATTTCATCCCTGTCCCAGGAACATCAGCCAGAACCCCAGGACACATCCCCATGGAACAGTGGAAAAATCCACAAATTTGACTCTGACCAATTCATCACTCTGCAATAATAAGGACCTTGAGACAGCCAGTCGATAGCATAGGGCACAACTTCTCCCTAAAGCTAACTCATCAAATTATGTTAAGTTAGGCATCTGCTAATTCATTAGGCATGTTAAGCACGTGCCAAACTCACCCAAACACAACAACGGGCAACATTAACTGCCCAGATGGTAACTAAATCAATTAAGGATCCTACCATTGCCCAGGGGGCATTTCCATTAGTTCGTTCTCCCTTCATAAGCATAAATAATAAGGACCTTGAGACAGCCAGTCGATAGCATAGGGCACAACTTCTCCCTAAAGCTACCTCATCAAATTATGTTAAGTTAGGCATCTGCTAATTCATTAGGCATGTTAAGCACGTGCCAAACTCACCCAAACACAACAACGGGCAACATTAACTGCCCAGATGGTAACTAAATCAATTAAGGATCCTACCATTGCCCAGGGGGCATTTCCATTAGTTTGTTATCCCTTCATAAGGATAAATAAGTATGCATGGAAGTTGGCCAAGGCACACAGAATTAACCGTAAGCTTGCAACAAAGTGTACATAAACTCTCCATGTAAGTAGCGAATTCATTGCAAAGCTAGTGTGAAGGTCATTGTAGAAGTGTGTAGTCATCTCATAATGGTCCTTATCACTCTGCAATAATAAGGACCTTAAGACAGCCAGTTGATAGCATAGGGCACAACTTCTCCCTAAAGCTACCTCATCAAATTATGTTAAGTTAGGCATCTGCTAATTCATTAGGCATGTTAAGCACGTGCCAAACTCACCCAAACACAACAACGGGCAACATTAACTGCCCAGATGGTAACTAAATCAATTAAGGATCCTACCATTGCCCAGGGGGCATTTCCATTAGTTTGTTATCCCTTCATAAGCATAAATAAGTATGCACGGAAGTTGGCCAAGGCACACAGAATTAACCGTAAGATTGCAACAAAGTGTACATAAACTCTCCATGTAAGTAGCGAATTCATTGCAAAGCTAGTGTGAAGGTCATTGTAGAAGTGTGTTGTCATCTCATAATGGTCTTATGATGCTCCATAGTGAGGTACGGCTATCATTCTTGAAACTAGTGGCTTCAAAACATAGTAGGGTGTATACTGTAGCTTATATTTGTTTCACCAGGGTAAATTTATGCTCATAGTAAGGTGTATATTGTAGCTTATATTTGTTTTATGTTCATGTTCAAGTTCATGTTCATTCCTTATAGATTATTTTATGCTAAAGCTGATTTCACAAAAAGAAGACATAGAACTGGCATATTAGTCCATTTGATCTCAGCCATACATGGTTAGGATGCATCTTGGTGAATTGTTCATTGGTATAACCAAGCTGATTACATGTCAAAATTACGGCATTAATATTCTTCCTAATCATTATATATATTTGGATCTATCAATTAAAATTACGGCATTAATATTCTTCCTAATCATTATATATATCTAGATCTATCAGACAAAATTCCACAGCCAAGCCCCACTTACAACTATTTATTTTTGCCACACGCAAGTAACAAAACAGAATACAATTCTCCTATTCAATCTAGCTGACAACTGAAACTTAAGATTGCTCGTGACTTTAATACTATCATCTTTAAACAGCTATTCCCTATATTAAGTTGGCATATTGAAGAGCATCCGTCAAGCAAGGAAAACCATGAAAAAAATTCCATCATATACCTCATACATGATTTGTCTGCTTGCACTGGCCATGTATGCTGCAGACAATTAGGATAATCAAACAGAGAGCCAAATCACACTGTTCAATTGCCAAAAGTAGCACTGCCACTGCAGGTAACAAGGATAAATCCAAGGTCTAAGATATATTATATAAACTATGTTCATATCAGATTTACTCCTCTTTATTCTCCAGGTTCTGAGAAAAGAAATGTACAATAAGAATGATTACAAACATTCCCCAAATTTTACTATTTTTTCCATGCAGAAGCTTGCAAATCTATTAAGATATGCATAAGAGAGAGTACATACATTTTCTAGTGATAATCATCAATTGAACTCTACTCAAAGAGCATAATATCAAATAAGTAACAAAATAGTACCACAATTATACACAACATAAGTTAATGAATGAAGAATTTCCTGAAGTATTAGAATCTATATGACCAAATTACCTCCATAACCACCATTCCGTGAATATCTGACCAATTTAAATTGTTTACAAAAATTTATCAGTTATGCAGAATTCTTTCCACATTTGTACCTAAATACATGCAATTTTTGCCATTCCCAATAACTTATTACTTAATCTGATAAAAAGCTTGCACAATTAAAAAAATACAATATTCAACACAAACCACAAAAGAATTAAGACAGTTTGACAGGCTATGTGGCAGTCGGATTGCCAAGGAAAAATGGCAGCTTCGACCAATGGGATGACAATATCTTACCAGTGTTAGCGTCCCAAAATTCACAGTTCCAATATTTATTGGTTGCTGCAGAGACTGAATTTGTAAAATAATTTTGACGTCTTTTGGTTGCTGACATGAACCATCTAATTTCCAAACATATAATTTCTAGCCCATTCCTTCCCCATCAACGAAGCAGCAAAAATATCAGATACAACTTTACAAGAAATATTTACCTTGTCCATTGCATTAGGCACCAGATATATTGGCTTAATGACCTGCTTAAAAGGCGTATAAGTTAGATACTTGGCCCAATCCTGGTTCTTCATAAAGTCAGAATTTCAAATTACAAATAATGCACCTGTCACATGAGTGCCCATTGAAGTGCAATAAAATGGAAATCCACCAAGAGAACATTGTGTACCACACCCATCTAAGCATGTTATTCATACAAGATCAGATCCCCTTGCAGACAGAACATTCCCCTCTAGCCCTCTTACATTGTTGGGTGTAAAGAAACCAACGGTAGGCAATGAAGCATCCATCACAGGTTCTATTTCGATAAAAGGTAGATCAATTATGCCACTCCGTTTCAAGCTGTAAATGAAAGCAATGACAATCCACCCAAGCATAGAAATTGCCCAGTAATTATTCATGCCTTGAATCAAACCCCATGCAATAGCATAACCAACAATGATCCCAGACAAGTGCCCTAGAAAGCTTGCTTGCGGCACTATTATGGATGTAAAGACCAGAGATTCGAATGGTGCAAAGCTAATAGGCAGCGAAAGCACCCCAAAAAGATCCAACTTTGAAGAGGGTTGCTTAACTGCAAGAATAGTCATCCACCCAAACACCACACAAGAGTACCCAACTGCAGTGACTCTTCGGAAATAATCAATCTTGAACCTCTGAATCAAAACATGATATGTCCCTATGACCAGGAATCCAGACAACACAACCAACACTAATGTATACTGTAGATAAAACTGAACCCCCAAACCCATGTGTCCCAGGCTCTCCACAACACCTAGGCTCCACAGGGCACTCATATTGAAAACCAGATGAATGACACTTATATGTGAAAAAGCCGAAGTTATAAACCTCCAATGTTGACCTTCCATAGCAGCCTCATAATTCAGCCCCACGTCTCCGTACCCAAGACTTTTCTTCTGTATATAAAACCATATTGCACTGCACAAGCCAATCATGCAGCTTGTGGCTGGCTTATCCAAAATCTGATAAATCAAAGGCCTCCCCATATTAGGCCCTAACCTACAACCCTAATTCCAAATTATATACCCAGAAGCCCTTGAAAATCGGAATTTGGAACAACAAAACAATGGTCTTCTCTCATGAAAACCCTTAAACCTTTGAATGCCCAGAAAATCTTATGATAGCACCTTCGTTATGCCTGAGTCAGAAGCCTCCTCATTTTTTGCTGTGCCCTAAACACCTCAATACACAATTATTTTCTCAGAAACCCTGAAAACATTAACAGCAATAAAACAGTTTTTCTCATGATAACCCTTAGACTTTTGAATATCCAAAGAATGTCTTGTGATAACCCCTTCAATTATGGTTAAATCAGAGGTTTCCCCGTCTTAGGCCCTGCCCTAAATACCCCAACAACAAACCATGCAAACTCTGGCAACAAAATTATAGCAGTCTCTCATTAAACTCCTTAGACCTTCAAATACCCATTAACGAAAACTATTCTGTTGTTATTAAATCCATGCAATAATCAACCCCTGAAATAGCCAGGGAATGATGGGTTTTTAATTCAAGCTGTAATTTAAACCCTAATTTGCTGTACTTTTCCATCCATGGCAATTTTGGAACCGGGTGGTTGATTCTAAACTGTAAACGTCTTATTATTGAAAATAACAAACTGTTCAGAAATTTGAGGATTTGTACCTGATCTGTGACGCAAATTGATCGCTCAATGGTTCTATGGGATTATAAAAACGACATCTAGCAATTTATCGCCTGCGATTAATCAAATCAGTTCTAATTGATGGATTATTTGTTTTAACATTATTCGTTACCTTTCCATGGGATGCTGCAGAGCACAAAGGAAGGGACAATCAATTTTTGTATGTACTCACTGCAACGGGAGGCTACGTTCCTTATGTTGGGTTGTAATATTTGCCAGCAAATGAAAAAGTACTGTCAACTTGTTTACAGAAAATGTTTTTTAAAGGTCATTGATGGATCGAAATAATTTAATTTAATTAATAATTAATAATATCTTGTATACATCTATGAAAAGGATTTCCATCAATATCATTTTTTTGTCCATATTTAAATTGTTATTGAGAATAGATAGGTGCTTCAAATGTCTTTAGATAGATGTATTTAAGATGTCTATGTTAACAGCAGTAGTAGTATGACGTGTAAAATGTTAATTTATCATTTTTTTTCTATTTTTATAAATCATTATTTTCCTTTGAAAATAAGTAAGTCTATCATATTCATCTAAAAATATAATATAAATCACATTTATTGAACATTTTTTAAGCATTTCATATTCTTCCAAATATGTAAATGTATAACATATTAAAAGATAATAATGAGACATTTTATATCTATCTATAAATTAAATATACATGATATTAAAGGAGTAATAAGAGTTTAATTAGTAGATTATTAATGCGCAAAGTTAATTGTAAGGTCAATTGACATGTGTGTCTCTTTTGTGTTGGTGAATTTGTTATTAAATTTGAATACATCTTTAAATAGAACCTCATAGTAACTATCAAATTTGACTATAATATATGTTGGTAGATCTAGTGGGACACTTTCAAGTTTGTATATGATATTCTAAATATATCATAGAGCTCTATACAAGACCTGCTTCTATTCATGTATTAGAGGTTAACATGACCCTAACATCCTTAGAAATTAATAATTCAACATACAATTCATCATTCAAACCTTTTGATGGATTGGTGCTCCCTTCTTTGGTTGTGATGTTATGGGATATCGATCTTCTCAATGAATACAAATTTATTTTCTTACGGTCACATATATTATCATTTGTTGCAAATACATGAATATTGTTATCAAGCTCTTCCTTAATTGTTTGATGTAATGCAAAATTAGTTTTTATCATCAATAATTTTCAATCATCAATTGTTAAATATGCATCTCTAATATTTATGAATAGTTGGCAAAACTTTTGTTGATCATTAGTTTCACCTTCTTGTCTAAATACCTTATCTAAAGTAACAACTATTCTAAATTCTTCCTATAATAATTTTGTGTGAATGTTACTATCATCTGGTGGTTTATCACTAACTTGAGGTAGTTGTCTCAAATCTCCTACCAAAATGTTTAATCTTCCTCCAAAACTCAAGTTTGTTTGTTCAAGAAATATTTGACACAATCATGAAACCATCTTTTCAAACAAGTTTTGTCCAATAAAATTCATTTCATCAATCAATATGTATTTTATATGTCAAGTTTCTTCTTGAAAACTTGTGAGTTTTATTCCTTCTAAATCAATATTAAAATTTATAAGTGGAATTCTTAGTGTTGAATTGATTGTTTATGCACCAATATTGAAAGTTGTAACTCTAACCAGTGCAAGCAATAATAGGAGAGAATATTGTGGTGTTGATACATCTTGAAGAGTTTGATGAATTACATGAATTGGATCTGATCTATCTATCCTTGTTGTTACTTGAATTATCATGCATAATGACACTTTAATCTTGATAATAATGCGACATGATAATATAAAGTGTTTGTTTTTGTTTAGCACCTAATGTTACATATGGTATATTTGGTATTATAACATTGAATATCAGTAACATATTCTCTTTCATGGTGTTGATGAAATTTATTGCTTTATTTATGTAATATTCTCCTCGATATTCAATACTCCATAGAGTTTGTCTATTATGATATTTTTTAACCAACATATATATTTTTGTTACATTCATAATTTTCCTAAGATGTAGTCTTCAAATGATTTCCCACTCATATTTAGTTATATTTTGATCAATAGGTAAAACATCCTCATCTTCATAATCAATATAATTTTCAATTACCAACTAATAATATCTTTTGTTTTAAATGTCATGGATTATAATTGAGTGACTCACACTTTGGTGTACTTGTAGTATCATCAAGTCTAATTCATCTTATTGCATATTAAAAATGACTTGTAAACAAATAAATTTGACCCATAAAAATTAACCTATTTTTTATTAATGTGTAAGCATGGTGGTAAATCTTAGAAATACTCTCACAATAGCTATCATAGTTTTTGTCTCACATTTTTTATCTCTTCTCTTTTTGGGACTACATGTCCAAGACCTAGTTGCATTTATAAATGGAACACTTTTCATTACATATAGTCTATCCAGATATCCTTCCATGAATTTTTTAATGTGACTTTCATCATCGTGTTTTTTTATTTTTTGTTGTTGGCTTGAAGACCTCGCTTAAAATGTTTTAATATGACAAATACTTTACTAATTTCTACTAATGGTAACTCCAATAACATATGACATGTTTCTTGAGCTCCAATGTCTTTTTCAATGATGGTTTTTGTTTGAAGTTTCATATATGATCTTGATGTTGATTCATCTAAATCTTCCATGTTTACAAGTTGCATTAACATTTGATGATATGTTTCTAAACTATTTTCAACGTTTTCCACACACTTTGCAACATAACTAATTATAGCATGTCTTGAAAAAATTGATTGCCAATCGATATTTTCTCTTTGTAATTGAAATATGTAATGATTATGTGCATTTTTGAATTATAAGGAAATAGAAATGTGTAATATACACCCCCATCCTATAATGTTCCACACCAAATCTCTTGACAAAATTTTGTTTTGCAATTTCACAAGTAATTCCACTCATACATTTTGTCAAATAATTGAAAATGTCTAAGTTGAATTTTTTTTTTTTCTTATTTCCAAAAGTTTGAATAAGAATACTCATAACAAAACCACAAATTATAACTTCTAGTTTCAAGTTTAATAGATACATATACAATAGAGTTTTGTTTAACAAATAGTAACAAATTGCACACAATATGAAACTCAATTTTTGACCTGTAAATGTATTTTTTAAACCAAGTAATTCCTTCTCCATTGGGTACAAGTCACCCAACAAAGGTACAAATAATACTAATGAATTTAGCTAGCCTCCAAACTATGTACGACAACCTCCCAAAATCATACGGTAGCCTCTAGACATACACAAAAATGAATATATTATACAACAATTGGAATTTAATTATATTTAGCAACTTGGGAAAGAAAGGCATGGCATTGGTGTTGTGGGCTGCGGTTCCCTACGAGAGGTCGCGGTATGCATGAGCGCTCTGCCCTCTTTGCATGCTCGTTCCTTGACTGTTCCTCGCGTCTGTGCATTGCTCTCTTGCGGGTGGAATTTGTTTGGGTGGTAAGGGTGGAGTCTATCTCCCGGTGTGCTCTCCTCCTAGCGTGGGGCTTCTGGCTGTAGCAGAAGTTTTCTTTTTGGTGGAGTCTCCTTGTTGTAGGTGCTCCCTTTGTTGGCCGCCACTCTTGAAGGGGATTTGGCTCTCCTTTGGTCGGATCCATTCTTAGTGTGGGATCCGCGGGTGGGGTTTTTTAATTTTCTTCACAAAGTTTTGGGACTTGTGTTTGCATGGCTCAGGGGGAGTCATCAGGGGTCAAATCCCCTTTATATTTTTGTGTTGATTTTGGGGCTTCGCCTCCAAATCATTCTCTGAATTTTTTTAATAATAGTTTATTTTCAAATGACCCAAGTAATGATGGGTTTGTTCACACTGGCGGTTCTCGTATTCCAAAGACAAATGGGTGCCTTGAACGATCCAAGGAAAGGCCGGTGTTGGTTATTCAACCTGAATCAATTGCGGAGGATATCAAGTATTTATCAAGACATGCTTTGCTCTGCAAATTTTTGGGAATGAGGGTTTCACTCCAATTTCTGGAATCATGGGCTCATCATTCTTGGTCCTTAGAGGGTGAAATGGAAATAATGTTATTAGCAAACAACTACTTCATGGTGACTTTTAATTGCATGGCGAATTGCAATAGAGTTTTTGGAGGTGGCCCTTACTTCCACAACCAAGTTGATCTATTCATTAAGCCATGGCATGCGGGGTTTGATCCTTCAGAGGAGCTACTAAATTGGGTGCCGATTTGGGTTCGCCTCCCTAGATTTCCAGTGGAATTTTGGCGCAGTGACATTTTGCATCGAGTTGCCTCATTGCTTGGAAAATCGGTAGGTCCATCTCAACAAAATCAGGATAGAAAGGTAATGAATTTTGCTCGTATTTGTGTTGAAATGGATTTAAATAACCCTATCCCATATTCTTTGGAAATACAGGTGAGTTCATGCTCTTGGGTGCAGCAACTTGACTACAAGACTTTGCCTTTTCATTGTCGTCTCTATCGTGAATATGGGCATTTGCAGAGAAGATGCCCGAAGTTTAAATCTCCAGAGAAGCCAACAACTCAACCTTCCCGCAATCCCTCAAAGGTTGACAAGGGAAAGGAGCCCCTGTCGGGTGAGGTTATGGATGTTGAAGGTTTTTTCCTAGCCAAGGCTCGTAATAGGAACCGAGGCCATAAGAGGACAATTAAGGATCGATAGGACGAAGACTCCTATAACAGATTTGAGGTGCTTAATGATCTTGGTCATCAAGAGATAAATATGGGATTGTTGATTGTGGATCAGGGTGTTTCAGAAGGAGTTCAGGAAGGCATTTTCCCATAGGGCATCCAATCTTCTCAGGAGATTAGGGCTATTCAGCTGGAACCGGTCCTGAGTATGGTGGTTCATAAGAGGATGGAGCCAAGAGTTGAGGCAAAGCTAGGGGAAGGGGGGCTCTCTGTCCCATTGGAGAAAGTAGGAGCGGGCTTGGTAAAAGGTAATAAGGCTTCTCCCTCATTGGGAATTCTTCAGAAGGACCTAAAGAAAGGGGTGGTGGAGAAATCTTCTAAAGTGGGGAGAAAGAAGGATTTGGAGAAATTAAAGTTGATGGGTGAGGCTCTAGTGGAGGTTGGGTTTGTAAAGACTCTTGATTCACATTTCTATATCCCTCCAAAATGAATGTCCTCTCCTAGAATGTAAGGGGCTTGAACAGTGGCCCTCGACAAAAAGTTGTTCGAGATTTGGTGCGTTCTCATTCTCCTGATGTTCTTTTCCTTCAGGAAACTAAGTTATCAGTTGAAGGTATGTTGGGTGTGGTGCCTAAGTTGTGGATGCGTGGTTGTTGTCAATGTATTGGGGCTCATGGTAATGTAGGTGGGGTGGCTTGCCTATGGAATCCATTAAAGATTCATCCTCTTTGGTGGGTGTCCTCCAAGTTTTCCATCTCTGTGGTTGTCTCAAATCTAGAATTGGGGGAAACTATTATTCTCTCAAACATCTAGTGCCTACTGATTTCCCTGGTAAGAATTTATTGTGGTCCCATATTAGTTATGTTCGGAGCCTATCTCCTTTGTTCCCTTGGATTGTTGTTGGGGATTTCAATGCTATTATTGAGACAGATGAGAAGATGGGTGGTGTCGCGAGATTGGATCCCTCAACCTTCCTTTTTTTGTGATAGCATCTTTGCTTTGAACCTGGTTGACATTAAACCTTGGAATGGGAAGTTTACTTGGAACAATAGGAGATTAGTGGAGAATTGTATTGTTGAGAGACTTTATCATTTTTTGGTGTCATGTTTCTGGGTTGGCGGAGGGTTGTCTTTTGGCTCTGAGATTTTGGACTGGCGGGGCTCGAATCACTAGCCTATTAAGTTTTCAGCTTCTTCTGCTAGGGTGGCTCGGTCCCCTTCTTTCAAGTTCCAGCTTATATGGTTAAGAGATTCCTCCTTCCAAGTGCATATGGTGGATTGGTGGAGAAGGGGAAGACTGACTTTTGGCACTGCCATGTATTCCTTTTCTAAGTTGCTGCAATTTATAAAATATCAACTTAAAAGGTGGAATAGGCGGTACTTTGGCAATATTTTTCATGCTCAGGCTATCTTGGATTTCATCACTCGTGAGATAAGGGAGTGTGGTCTTTCTGAGGATTTACTCAGGGAGGAAGCCTAGACTTAGAGAGATTTGGAGGAGTGGGAGCTACGCAAGGAATTTTTTTGGAAACAAAAGGCTAGAGTTGAGTGGTTGCAGGAGGGGGACAGAAACACTGCCTTTTTCTTCAACTCGGTAAAGGCTAGGAGACATGGTAACTCTATGCCCATTTTGGTGAATGGTAGAGGTGAGCATCTATCGTCCTGGCAAGATATTTCTAGAGAAGCTTCGGAGTTTTATGCCTCTTTATTTCGTGAAGACTCTAAGGATGTCTCGGAGGAAGAAAACCAAGTTTTGTCTTGTATTCCCTCTTTGGTCACTAGGGAGATGAATGAGTATCTTCTGCGATATATCTCGTTGGAGGAATTAGAGGGTATTTTTTTTCAGATGAAGAAAGGAAAAGCCCCAAGTCCTGATGGATTTCCAGCTGAATTTTATCAAGAATTTTGGGACATCATTAAGTTGAACCTGCTAGCGGTGGTGCATGAGTCTCAAAATAACAAGCAGATGCTTCAGGCTTTAAACTCTACTTTCCAGGCACTCATTCCCAAATGTGAGGGGGCTAATCGTCTGAATCAATTTTGGCCCATTTCTCTTTGTAATGTGGTGTATAAAATTATTTCCAAGCTAATAGCGGAAAGGTTGAAGTGATGGCTTAGTGGGCTTATCTCTGAGGAGCAAAGTGGTTTTGTGGAGGACGCCAAATTTTGGATGGGGTGATTATTGCTACGGAGACCATTCATTTGATGGATTCCTCAAAACAAAAGGCTATGTTCATCAAGCTTGACATGGCGAAGGCTTATGATAGAGTGAGGTGGTCCTTTTTGCGAAAATTTTTGACTGCCTTTGGATTTGTTGCGGAATGGATCTAATGGGTGATGAGTTGTGTTACCTCCACTTCATTCTCGATGTTGCTTAATGGGGAGCCTACCTCTCTCTTTAGGGATTCTAGGGGTCTTCATCAAGGGGATCCTCTCTCTCCTTACTTATTTATTCTTCTGGCAAAAGGTTTGGGCAGACTTGTGAAACGTAATGTGGAGTTGGGTTTGATTCAGGGGTGGAAATGGGGAAACGACTGGCCTCCGCAGTCACACCTGCAATTTATGGATGATACAACTCTAATGGGTCTGGTCAGGATCAGAGAAGCTTCGAATATGCGCAAGGTCTTGGATATCTATCTTGTTGCTACTAGCCAAAGGATTAATGAAGACAAATCCTCCATTTTCTTCTTTAATACTCTGCAGCCTATTCAACACAGGATTGCTCGTATCTTGAGGTTCCAGATTGGTTCTCTCCCTTTAACCTATCTGGGTATTCATATCTCTGTCAGTAGACTCCCCAGAGAATCTTGGCAGAATATCTTGGATAAGTTTTGTGTGAAGGTTAGTCATTGGACTCATCGATGGTTGTCCTTTGTCGGGCGTGTTTTGTTGTTGAAATCCATGGTTCAGGCTCTTCCTATTTATAGGTGCATGTTATAGGTGGCTCTTGTTGGGTTTGTGAAGGATATGGACTCACTGGCTCGACAATTCTTATGGGCGGGTAGCTTGTCCTCATCTAAATGGAGCCTAGTTAAGTGGGATGTTGTTTGTAACCCAAGGCAGGTGGGAGGTCTTGGTTTGCGGAAGGCGACTTGGTCTGGGTTGGCATTGGCTGCTAAGCTTTATTGGAGATGGTGTGTGGAGTAGGATCGTAGGTGGGCTAGGATCTTATCCCACAAGTATCTTCTAGGGATTGGTAATGAGGAGCTTCCTAGGTTTCCTCTGGAAGGGAAAGGCTCGGTGGTTTGGGGAACACTTAAGAAAAGGGTTGTGCTTATCAAGGAGGGCCTGTTTTGGATTTATAATAAGGGGGTTGAGGCTATGTTTTGGTCAGATTCTTGGGATGGTTACACACCCATTCTACGTCAATACCCTAATTTTGTGGCTCAGTCTCAACGCTTTTTGGAGGTTGGTTGGTCTAGAGTGAGTGATTTTAAGAAATTTGACCCTGGTGGATAGGTAGAGGTGGCTAGGTGGAAGGACCTTAGTGAATGGCCTATTCCCGGGTTGGAGGAGGATGGTATTATGCTTTAAAATATCTTGGTTGCTAGACAATGCAACTCCCTTAAGGAAAAGGATATTCTAGCTTTGAGCCCGAACCCTAAGGGTGTGTTTACCGTGAGTAGTGGCTATCAGGAGTTGATTTCTCATAAGTTTGGGGGGGTGGAGGTCCCTTGGTGGAAACATGTGTGGAACAAGTTTTCATGGCCCAAGTGTAATTGTTTTGTTTGGACTCTGGCTTGGAATAGATGTTTGACTTGGGAGAATCTCTGTAAGCGGGGATTCCAGGGCCCCTCTATGTGTGTGTTGTGTGGTTGCAGTGAGGAGAGTGAGGAGGATTCTCCCCATTTATTTTTTTGGTGTTCTTATTCTATGTTGCTCTGGCATTAGTGGTGGGGTGTTTGGAAACATCTGTGTGTTCATGCATCTTCTCTTGTGGAGTTCTAGAGTAATTTGGGAAGGCCCCCCTCCCAAGCCTCTTTTCTCCAGATTTTGTGGTGCATTGGTCCTACCTTCATCCTTTGGAAAATTTGGTTGGAAAGGAATCGTAGGATCTTTCGGGGAGAAAAGATGATGGCTCAACAGGTTTGGCACAAAATTATTGGTATGATCCAGGAGACTATGGAAGCCAAATGTGAAGTGGCCCTTTCGTTGGAAAGAAGTGATGATGAGATTGTGAATAGATTGGGGGTGCAGGGATTGACTCCAGTCTCTGCCTATGTTAGAAGAGGGAGGAGAGCGAAAAAGATGGTTCAAAGGGTTGGCAGATGGACACCCCCTCTGACAGGGTTTCTAAAGATTAATACTGACGATTCATCTAGAGGCAACCCAGGGCTTGCTAGTATTGGTGGAATTGGTAGAGATGGAAATGGTTCAGTCATTTTTCTTTTCTCCATCCATAAGGGGTGGAATTATAACAACCTTATGGAAGGCCTGGCGATTCTTTGGGCTATTGAGCATGCTTACACCTTGGGTTGGCGTAAGGTTATCTGTGAATCTGATTCGTAGATTATTGTGAATTTATTGCTTGGGAAAAAGGTTGTTGATGTTAAATGGCAGATTGCGTTGGTGGTTAGATAGATTTTGCAGAGGTGCTCTACTTTGGAAGTGGTGTCTTTTGTCCATATTTCGCATGAGTGGAATAGGGCGATTGATTGTTTGGCCAAGTGAGCTTCTGAGCATGAGGATGATTGGAGGATTGAAGGGTGGAGTCAATTATCTCATGACTATGTTCTTGAACTTGAGAGGGTCAATGCGGATGATATGGAGGGATAAGTTATTGTTGGTTGGTGGGTTGGTGGTCTTGTTGGTGCTTAATGTTCTGGGTTTTCCCTTGTGGGAGCTAATGGGCTTCCTCTTTCTTAATGTATTGTTAATCTTCCTATTTCAATAAAGTTTTTACCCCCTTTTTATAAAAAAAAAATTATATTTAGCAACTTAGAAAATATACGACAATATTATGTAGGAGCCCAACTCTTTATTTTTTCCATTCGCACCTTCCTTTTTGACCCCCAAAATCAACCTCAACTCCTTTAAAACTACTTTAAATATTTAAATAGACATTTAGTAATTCAAATCTTCCAAAAATAACATCACACTGGTTTTAAAAGATATATGTTGAAAAGTACAAAAAATGTACAGCGCCAAACTATACATAATTATTTTAATTTATCCCTGAGTTGTTTGACCACCTTAGAACTCACCAAAAACTTCAATATTTTTTATTGTTTAACCTTTTCTTGGTACTGTGCATTAAGACCCTAAATTGTATGACCTTCTTAAGTTTGTTTTGGGTCCATTTATTAATGAGATGACTTCCTCAAACTTGTACAACCTCACAAAAGCAACTCTTTTAAATTAAATGGAACAATTCTATAAAATCAAGGTGTATGGCTCTGCAATAAATACCTAAAAATTATACATTATTAATATCCTAAAAACCTCTAGTGAAAAAATTAAATAATAGCACAATCCCTACTCGAAATTGTCAGCAATCACCCAAGAAGGGCCTTTCGCCTCTGAAGATGATATTCTCCATGAAGGATTTCATCTTCACAAAGTTATGAAAAAACTCAACAATAAAACCTCTTATTCCAAAAATTCACGCATATGTAAAAATGAGCCCAAAAACAGTTGTTTATTTTTCCATAACTCCCGCACCAAATCTTGAAATTCCTTGTATTTACTTTATTTTAATTCCTTATATCTCCCATTTGGAATCCACATTAAAAACGTTAACTTCACTTTTTTATTTTCACTTATGTCTCCCCACACACCATTTTACAAAGTCCCCTATTTATAGTATTTTAATATATGCTAACTTAAATATTTGATTTGACTTAAGAATGTTAGTGTTTAAATTAAAATTAAATCCAATTGACTAATCCTAGAGAGGGGACATCACAATATGCAGTACACATACTACTAAATGAAGGAAAATGATTATATATAGAAGAAATCTTAATATTTTACTTGAAGATGAAGAGGATACGGAAATCGTTGAAAGATTGTATACTATTAGGGTAATCCATAATGATAATTAGGATGGAGATACTAACCTCAAAGGAGAGAGTAGTAGATAGTGGAAAAAATCCTACATATATTGAATATGTGGTAGAAGATATTAAGCTAAAGGGAAGGACAAAAAAGTCCCAAACACAAGAAAGATACAAAAGATAATGTTAGAGAAAACTATAGAAGAGGAGAACCTGAAAAAGAATAACTAGGAGGGTATTAAGTATGAAAAGAAGGTTAAGAAAAAATTATTGGAAGATATTGTAAAGATGTTTGTGGTAGATATGGAGATCAAAGAGAGTGTCACAAATAAAGAAAACCTACTACATGAGGGAAAATGTGTATGGAATATGTTAGGATGGATAAACAAGGAGAGTGTAGTATCATAAAAGATTTACTTTTTAGTAAGGAATGTAATGATCTAGATCATGAAGAAGAAGTCTCTAGGAATCAAGATGTGCAAGTAAAGAGAGGAGAGAAATTGACAAAAAAATAAAAGGAAAATGATGACAAGGAATTCAACAAGGTTGCATTGAGGACAAGATAATATCATAGGGTTGGGGAGAATGTTGATAGATACTAGTGGTGCTACAAACAACATTACACTACATCATATTATATTATCCTATATCACAAAGGGTTTTACAATACTCCATAAGGAAGTTGAGCATCTAGTAGTAACACACAAAAGGTTGTTTGAAACTCAACTCTACATTGGAGGCCTTATGGTGCCACACTAGAAGAATTGGACAAAATAGAGATATACATGAGGTTGTGTGGTACTATATTTATCATTTAGGTCATTTTTGGACATATATACAAGCTATATACCACTTAAATAGCCCCAAAACACCTATAATTCCTATATAAGCTATAAAAGGGAAAAATATCATAATGGAAAAAATAAATTTATAAGAATAAGATAACTAAGTGTTGTTATAAAATATTATGATAGAAAGGAATTATGAAGAGGCATTAAAAGGCTATATAAGTATAACAACCTTGGTGTTCTACTCAGTAAAATATCCATGTTTTCACCTTAACTGAATAAATCACGATACCATGACTTAGCAATAAAAAAATTTCTTCCCATAATGTAAATTGCATGCATAATTGAATAACACTAAATTCAAATTGTCATTGCTTTCCAATGTAATCTTACAAATTTTCCAAATACATATATGTGACTGATGGATTAGTATGGGCCGACTACACTTGATCCATGAGGATACGAAGTGTAATGAAGCCACTAAACATCAATCCCAATAGAGATCAATCAATAAAAACTAAACTAGGAATCCATTTAAAACTAACATTCTAAAGCATGAAAGTTTTGAAAACACCTATATAATTCATTGAAAGTTATCCTATTGGGGGAGTGGTGTCGTGTTGATGTGGAATGACGACCCTTTCCCAATCCCTTGGATGATGAGCTTGTTTCAATCAGTTTTATTGAAGAAAATTAATGAAACCATTGATAGATGTGTATGAAAACATGATTTAAAGCTAAGATAATCAAGATGTGTGAGTGCAAAGCTAATTTAAATGAAGTTTAAGCTAAAAAAATTGAAACCCTAATTATGAGATATATTTAATGTATACATCTATGTTATCATGGAAGCCATTGATGGAAGCTAAGCTAATATGCAAGTGAATTGAACTAAAATGATGTAAAATGTGAGTGCAAGTGCAAGTGATTTTAACAGCATAAGTTTTATGTTCAAAGATGGATCCATTTGTCTCCAAATAGTGACCTATTCATAGGAAAGCAAATGAGAAATGAAGGGTTGAGATTAAAAAGGTTAATCAATGGTCAAGGATGAAGGAAAGATGAAACATAGATCATGGATTCTCGTCAATGGATGAGAATTAATGATCACATGGATCAAGGAAAGAATCAAGGGTTGACATTCTTTCAAACAAACACACTTTTAACTTGCATAAGAATTTTTGTAAGTTAACTTGTACATGAAGTCTTGTAAGTTTGTTATGAAGGAGAATATTCTATTTTTTAAATGAGTGAAGATAGAGAATATTATTTGGAATATTCTCATGGGTAAGGAAAATTAGATATTTAGCAAATTAAAATAAAGTTTTAATGTGCAAAAGGGGAAGGAATATTCCTTTTGGAGGAATGTGCAAAGGATGGATATTCCCTTGGAATATTCCCTTGCAAGTGGGGGGAATTAGATTAATTATTAATTGATAATTAAACAAAGTTTTAATGATGTCAATTAGGTGAATTTCATGATATTCATTAAATAAATGATTTAATGAAAAGGGGGAAAGTGAAATGATATTTAATTAAATAAGAAGACTTGGGGATTTAAATTAAATAACTTGATGCATTTAATTTAACAAGACAAAATGTTAGCATGGAAGGGGGTGAATTAAGTTGATTAGATTAATTAGGTTAATGGATGAAAAATGATATAATTAATTAAATAGCTAGGCTAATTTAATTAATTAAGTGAATAGAGGATGGGTTTTAGAATGAAACAGTGTTAGTATACCTGATTTGAGTGTATGATATCATTCAAGACATTTGTAATTGTTTACATTTTGCCCCTCTTTGAAGCGAGGTACCTATTATGTTGGTTCAAAGACTGATGCTTTTTTCGGATTAAACTGTTGCTTAAAATCAAAAAAAAAAAATAATGATATTTAGATGCCCCACTATTTCCCTAATGGAAGGAATAAGTTGGTTCCCTGCCCCCTTGAGAAATCGGGCGAAAATTTTGGATTTTAGGTTGATTTCTCTACAAAGGTTAAATGTTGCCTCAAGGGTTCGAAAAGGCTTCGGGATGCAAAAAAAATGCCAAAAATGCAAGAAACTGTTCAAAATAAGCTTCAATTTGGCTTGATTGGTGAAATTGGTGAAAAACCTTATTGGACGGTTAAATTAGGGCAAAAAATCCTAATTTTTAGGCATAAATAGGTGATGGAGGGTCACTTTCAAATCATTTGTGCATTCACACCTTAGAGAATTCTTGCATTTTGAGCTCTGACCTCCTGACGAAATGGCAAAACAAGTGCTCCCACGACATATTTTTGATCGGGTTCAAGAGTATTAGAGGCCTCCAAGCGCAGGACCACTGGTATGCAATTTGAAAATTTCCTTGCATTTTGACTTTTAAGCACATTTATTGGAGTTTGAAATTTAGGTTAGGGCGGCATTGTATTGCGACACTTTTTTGAGAATCAGCGACGCTATTTTGATTTTTAGCGACCTATTGTAATGAGTGATGCACTTCGTGATTTGGAATTAGGGTTTCCAGATTTTAAATCATGGCGTGGGTGTAAATAGCAACGCACTTGCCCAATTTGGAATTTAGATTTAGGGTTTCCAAATTCTAAATTATGATGCAGTTGTGATGAGCAACTCGAGTTGCAATTTAGAATTTGAGTGTATGTAGCGTCGTTGTTTGGAATTTGGACTATAGCGACGCTTTCATAAATAGCAACATGTTTGTCATTTTGGGGGATAAAAACTCCAAACTTAGCCATTTTTTGTGAATTTTGACATCGTGCGCTTCATGGTGCAAGAGGTTATCCAACCTTTGATGTCCCACGAGCACCGGTCAACAGTTTTGTCCAGAATTGATGATTTATCTGAGCTTCGATAGGAGCACCTTTGGGAGATCGGATTGTGGTACATTGCCTACATGCTCATTATGTGGACCCATTTAGCGATGATGACAACATTATGTGAGCGATGTCATAGATAGACCTCGTCATTCCACTTACCCACTGGTGAGGCGACAATGACATTGGAGGATGTATGGCAGATTTTTTGTTTGCCCATACATGGCGAGCGAGTGATTTACGACAGTGATGCAAGATATTATGCATGTCACAAAGTTCTTGAACAAGAGTCTATTGTCCTAGTCAACTCCTAGATTGACCTCAAGATGTACAAAGGTCGAGCGTCGAATTTCAGATTGATCGTTGCGGCAATGATTTTAGGGTTGGTTGCCCCAGATCAACGAAGCAGGGGATTCGATCTAGGATGGGGGTTGGCATGGCACAGGATGCTTTTTCCAGAGGACTCGGTATGCATGGGGGCAAGTGATGATGGCCTCCCTTTACCATGATAGCATGACTTTATGTACTGTGATGGCAGAGCTATTGGTACAAGAGTCACTCTTCTACATATATGGGCCTAGGAGCACATTGCCATGCTCTAACCTATTGTCCATATGGTAGATGCGGATCCATATGATCCGATCATCTGGAGGTACAAAGGTGCCATCACTCTTCAGCACACAGGGTAGCTTGATATCCCATACTAGAGGAGAGTGATTGATGAGATGACAGTGTTCATATGGCGGTCGTGACTTCATATGCCAATATGGTATGATGATGTACAATAGTTATTATTTTCTCGGTAGACCCGATACATGCAGGGTCGAGGGCACACCATGATTGAGAGGTACTTGCCTAATAGAGTTTCCAAATAGTTTGGAGAGAGGCAAGATAGGCTCGATGATGCCTATACGACTATCTTTTCCAGATCAACATGAGAGACGACAAGGGGACACACGATCCCAGCCCATGAGGTTGTTGAGGGCTTTAGACAATTGGTATTGAGGCCATGGACCTGTGATCAGGGATAGGTAGATGCATAGATGATGCCTACATATGATGCATGGTTCATACCCCCTCCCAGACTGACAAATCCAATAGGTATACCTCCATGAGGGAGGTCGAGAGGGAGGGGAGTAGGCAAACGTCGAGGCTAGCCACAGGATGGGCAGGGCAGAGAATGGGGTAGAGTATAGGATGGCCAATATCATGATGGGTAGGTCCCGGGTGCACCTCCACAACCACCACAATAGCTACCCATACAACAAAAACTAGTATAGCAGCCATCTCTAGGGCCAGATCCCCATGATGCATAGATTAAGTCGTTACAAAAACAACTACAAGTGGTTATGACTGAGTGAGATCAGACTCGGCAAAAGGTACTAGCACTCACGGCGAAGAGGGATCAAGAGTGTCATCTCACACAAACCTCAGATATGCAGTTGGCATAGGAGGTCGGGCGACGATAGTAGTTAGAGGTTGTGACAGTTGCATCACAGGGATGGACAGTTTATGCTTGATTATATAGAGAGGCAATGACAAAGGTTGCATGTTATCGTATGCATTGTCATCGAGATGTCTCTCAAGCAATGAGGTAGCCCAATTTTTCACAGAGGAGTGGAGCACATCCCCGGGCTGAGGATCAACCATTAGATAGATAGTCTGGGGAGTCAAGCAGCCATCAGGGCTAGTTGGCCTACAGACACTTTTTTTGTTATTCGTCTGATTATTTATATAGATATACATTCATGGGCTCATTTTTTTATAGCCTCATGGATATTGTACTTTCGATAGGTATACACACACTTATTTAGATATTGTACCATGATAGTCATTTTTTATATATATACGAGATGATATAGATTCATGATGTGATGCATTCTTTATTTCATGTTCATGAATGTATGGATGCATATGATGTTGATATGATATGATATGCTTATGTATGGATGCACTTCTTTTCAGTATCTTTTTATGACATGTTATGGGATGGATGTTATGATATGTAGATATTATGCTTATGTAAATGATGTGGATGCATTTATTTTTTTGTACTTTTCTATGCAATTTATGAGATGATGATGTATGCATATGGATGTATGGATAATGCAGATGTTCATGCTTATGATATGATAATGTGAGATGTATGTTTATGATATGTATGCAACAATTTAAGATGCTTAAAATAACAAATCTATATTATTCAGCACAACTTAAATGATAATGATGTTGCAGTGAAGTATGTTTTTTCGTATTTATGATAGGTTGTGATGATGTAAGATGTATGCATGTTGATGCTTTATGGATGCAGGATGGATGCATTGATGATGTTGTTGTTGACTGTCATGATATCAGGTTAGCATGAAGAGAAGATAGAAGAAACAAGATGAATGATTTGACTATTGATTTTGATGATAAAATCCAACAAGTCCTTGATCCATCGAGAATTCATTAGAGATGGTGAAGAGAATGATGATGATTTTTCTCATATTTTGGGATTGGGATTTTTTTTCATTCCTTATTTTTGATATAACACATAGACACGATGCATCAAGGTATTGAAAACCAAGATGGAATTATATCTAGTGACATGGACTTTGACTTTGCAAATAGATAGGATAGTTCTTGTTCACACCTTGACATACAAAAACCTCGTTGGAATGTAATTTTGAAGCTTAGAATATATCATACCAAAGCATACGCAATAGTCAATAATGTACTCCAAACAACTTCCCTGCACACAACTAAGCAAGTATGCCCCAAGATTATATTACAAGAATACCCACAAGCACAACAAATGAGAGATAATGATCGATGCCCCATTTCTTTCTCTCTAAACTGTTTTGATAGACATCATCGAGAGGTCCTCGAAATGGGTCAAATAAGATAAATCATAAGAAAAGATCAAAGGGAAACAATCAGCGTTATATATATCTCTTGCCAGTTTAATTTAGCTAAGGTGATTTCTAATGCTGATGTGCATCGCAAGAAGGATACATCCTAGCACATGTCGATCAGATGGTTTGATTAGGATAAGGGTTACGATAAGTCGTTGATACAAACTCCACTGACTCGTTTACCTATGATCTAGACTTTAGATTTTGACACTTAGGTTCTCACTTTACGACTTGCAATACTTTTTTTCTATTTATTTTGCCAAAGGTTGAAGGTGATGATTGATTTATCATGGATGAAGGTCTATTACAGGTGAAAGTGAAATGGGATGGATGGTTTTGGATTTTTCAGAATATTTCAATGTTTTTGGATATTTTGAAAAATGTTTTGAGGTTGTTTTTAGTCCTTTTGAAAGTTTATGTGAATGTTTACATTTTTTATTATTTGAGGTTGTTTAGGGTTTTTCTAAGTTTTTTCAATGTTTTTGTGTTTTCCATTTTCAAATCTTTTTGTGTTTTATTATGAGTTTTCAAATGTTTAGGGATTTTCCAAGTTTTATGAATGCTTAGGGATTTTTCGATATTTTAAATGTTTTGGGGTTTTCTAAGTTTTCTAAATGTTTAGGAATTTTTTGAGATTTACAAATGTTTAGGGGTTTTCTGAGATTTACGAATGTTTAGGGGTTTTCTAAGATATTCAACCAAGAACCTAACCTAAAAGACTATTCTAGGGGCCTTAGGGGCTTATCAAAGATTAGCCTTGCCTACGTTATACACACAGAGACCACGTAGTTTGACTGACTCGACTTATTGAAGATGAGAGATGAATAGTTGATGGATTGCTAGTTTATTATGACGGACTCCTAAAGTACTTAACTAGGGTGTCTTGGGGGAACATCAATGATGGTCTTACCTACGTTCAAGCTCAAAGACTCATAGTTCAACAAGGTACTAATTTGGGATTTTTGATTTTGTAAGTTTTTGGATTTTGATGAAGTTTTATGAATGTTTTTGGGATTTTCAATTCTGATTTCCAATAACCTTAAGATATACAAGAACTCGATGTGATCCATAACGAATCGCCCCTAGCGTGATGCAATAAACTACCTCGATATAGGTAGGACAAGCTGGCCTTAGGAATATGCCAAGTAGTACTAAGGGGATACAATACTTCACAATATCAAGCTATGATACAGTCGTAGATGGGTGATAAAGAATAAATAGGATGAATGGTGTGATGGATGGACGTGATGCAAAGAATGATAAGATAAAGAGCCAAAGAATAGATGGAGGTGCTTTATTTATGTGAGGCTCTTGTTTGCTAAGTTTTCACCTAGGTACTTGCCCAAAGTGCCACCGAAGTGGTTTTCACTAGAGGATGATTTTTTTCTTTACTTTTTCAAAAAAAATCTCTTTTTTTTTTTGGATTTTGATCATTTTTTTATTTTTTTTGTATTTTCAGATTTACACCCTTCAAGACTAGGCATAAAACTTTTTAAGATGCAATTTTTTGGTTGGTTCCTACAAGGGTTCACCTTCAATTGTTGACAATTGATATGCTCCTTATCCATAGTTGGTTGTGATGACAAAGGGACCCAACTAGTCAAGCTCGAACTTTCCTTTACTGTCCTGATCTGAAAGAATTTTTTTATTCTGCTTTAGGAAAAGATCCCTTACCTAGAAAGACCAACTCTTGATCTTGTTATATCTTTGTTTTAGTCAGTTTTGATATATTTGCAAGTGATTAAGGGTGTCAAGATGACGCTCATCCAAGAATTCTAGCTCAATTAGCTAGATACTCTATACTCTTCATCAATGATTAGGTTTTGTAGTGATACTCGTAGTGATGGAAGCTCAACCTCAATAGGAAAGATGGCTTCTGATCCATAGACCAAGGAGAACAGGGTTGCACCTGTAGGTGTGCGAATACTAGTTCAATAGGCCCAAAGAGCGAAATTTAACTATAGATGTCAGTCATGGCCAACTTTATTGACCATTTTCTTAAGGATTTTTAGAATGTTCTTGTTTGTAGCCTCGAATTGACCATTACCCTTAGGGTAATACAAGGTAGAGAATCGATGTTGGATATTGAATATTTGACTTAGCTCTTTCACATCCTAATTTTTGAAGGGTGTTTTGTTGTCTGAGATAAGAGTTTGTGGAACACCATAATGATAGATAAGGTAATTCAAGATAAACTTTGAAATTTGCTTCCCCATTATGTAGGTCATAGGAATGGATTTGACCCACTTGGTAAAGTACTCAATGGTTGTTATGATAAACATGGCCATTAGATGAGGTTGGAGTGATTTATCCTAAGAGATCAAGCCCCTGTTGCAAGAAAGGCCAAGGTGTGACCATTGGTTGCAACTCCTGAGCTAGAGCATGAATCATATCTCCATGTTATTGACACTAGACACACTTTTGCACATGTTGATAGGCTTCTCTTTTCATAGTTGGCTAGTAGTACCCTGTCCTCAATAGTTTCTTAGCTAAATTCATACCATTAGAATGGGAACCACATATGCCACCATGCACTTTTGTTAAAGTGGTCAAGGCTTCCTCTTCATTAAGACATCATAGTAATGTCCCTTCGATGTTTCAATGGTATAAGGTATCACCTAAGATCACGAATCAGGATGCCTTCTTTACAAAGGTATTTTTAAGGTTGGAGGTGATATAGGATGGAAGGTTTCCTTTGTTAAGGTAGATGAATATGTCATGATACGACATGGATCCAGGACCAACAATGACACATGCAAATTTAGATTCAGGGATTTTTAAATTTGGTACTAGAATTTTTTCTACCAAGAATTTGCATTGAACGATGTTGTATGACATGTCTAACAATGATCTAATTATTGTCATAGTGTTTGTTGCTTGGTTTTTCAGGCAAAGAATCTGCTCAAAATTTATATCAATAAAAGGGTCCTTGAGACTCTCTACCGTCTTCTTATAAGGAGTAAGCTTGTCATCCTTGGTTTGGTAATCATCAGTGAATTGGCTGATAACCAGTTGTGAGTCTCCATATACTTTCATCTCTTGTATCTGCCACTTAATTGCTATCCTTAGATATTTGATTAGGGCTTTATACTCAACAATGTTTTTAGTACACAAGAATGATAGCCTATATGACTTTGGGATGCAATCACCTTGAGGGGTGATAAAGAGGATAACCACCCTTGATCCATGTTGGGTGAAAGATCTATCAAAATGCATCTTCCATTGATCTATTGTATTGACAAGGAATACTAATTTATCAAGGAATTCAAATATCAATGGGTTTTCTACATAGATAGATACTTCTGCCAGTTGGTTCGCGATCACTTGTCCTTTGATTGCCTTGCACTCCACGTACTCTATGTCAAAATTATTCAAGATCATCACCCATTTAGCCATTCACCCAATGAGATTTGCTTTGGATAACAGGTATTTCAGCAGGTTGATCTTTACAATAAGTTGACTTGATGTGACAACATATAGTTTCCAAACTTTTGTGAAGTAAAAACCATCGCTAAGCATGCCTTCTCAATGGATGAATAGTTCATTTCATAGCCCACTAAGGTCCTATTGATGTAATAAATGGCTCTTTCCTTTTTGTTTTCATCGTGTTGAGCTAGGAGAGCATCTAGTGTTGCTGATGTTGTTGAGATATACAGGATCAATAGTTTGTTTGGTATCGACAGTATGAGCACTAGAGGTGTCAATAGGTAGTCTTTTATCTATTGGAAAGTTTCATCACACTTCTCATCCCACTTGTAAGTTATTCCTTTATGGAGAAGATGAGAGAAAGGGTGGATTTTATCTCATAACTATGTTATGAACCTTTTGATGGACTATAATCTTCCTTGTAACCCTCTCATTTGCTTCAATGTTTGTGGTGGTTCCATTTCTAGGATGGATTTCACTTTTTCTAGATCAATCTTTGTCCCTCTATGATATGATGTAGCCAAGAAGCTTCCCTAATGTAACCCCAAAGACACATTTTTTTGGATTCAGCCATACCTTGTACTCTTCGAGTCTGTCGAAGATGGGTCCTAAGACTTCTACGTGTGCACTCCTTTTCCTTGACTTGGCCAAAATATCATTCACATAGTCTTAGACTATTTTTTGGATCATGTCATGAAAGATGAGGGTCATTGCTCTTTGATAGGTTGCTCCTGTGTTCTTCAGCCCAAATGGCACCATGTTCCAACAATATGTCTCCCATGAACAAGTAAATGCAATTTTGTGTTGATCCTCCTAGGCGATCATGATCTGATTATAGCCTAAAAAACCATCCATGAGTGCTAGCATTTCATGCCCTGTTGTTAATTCCATGACGAGGTCGATGTTAGGAAGAGGGAAATCATCCTTCGAGCACGCCTTGTTTAAGTCTCTGAAATTAGTGCATATTCTGATGTCCCTAGTGGGTTTGGAGACTGGTACCAGATTGGAAACCCACTCGGGATAATATATTGGTCGGATGAATCCAATGTCAAGAAGCTTTTGTAACTCGAGTTTCACCAAAAGTGTTATTTGAGGGTGCATTTTCCTTAATTTCTACTTCACTAGTTTAGCTTCAGGATAGACTGCTAAATGATGCACAACTACTTCTGGATCGAGCCCTAGCATATTTGTGTATGACCATGCAAAGTTAGATCTTTGCTCTTTCATGAACACTACTAGGTTCTTTTGTTCTTCATCCAACACAGATTCGACATAGAAAGTGAATGTTGGTGCCTCTTCTATTCCCACATTAATTGGGATGGCTTTTTCTACTAGTAATGTTGAATTTTCTAGATGCATCGCACTAAGGGCGAGATTGAATCCCTCGTACTTGGGCACCTCAGAGAGGTTTTCACCCTTGGATGCATCCTTTCTTTTTAGTATTTTAGAATCAGAAAGTGCCACGGTGTGGTTTTCACTTAGGGATTTGCATGTTAGTTGCAAGTTCTCCATTTTGTGACTGAAGGATTCAATCATCTCCCCATAGTATGCACTTGTTTCTAACTCTATTTCAAAACCAGCTTTATGATCTACCCATGGTAATTTGTCACGGAGTCCCATGAATTTTGAGATTGCTTCATCATTTTTGAATAAATCTATAATCGGTGGTCCTCGTTCGTCTAAGTCAATGAGTTGTGGGTATACTAGGCTTTTTTCAATCTGTTGATTTCTCAAGATGAATGATGTTGTGGATATCATGAAAAGGGATTTATTCTCAAATAGGTCAACAACATTGAGGAGGAAGTCGTTTAAGGTCGTATCACAAGATGTAGGTAACCAAGAGGAAGTCTCAACCTGTTTAGTGGAAGTACCTTTGCCAATAAGGGTGACCTTACTAGTAGTACAACCTAGGCCAAGATTCTTTAGACGTTTCTCAGAAATGATGGGTTCTAGCAAACCATTGTCATTTTGTCCTAGTTTCTCATTCTTGTTGTAGCCCCACCCCTTCACTAGCTGCAAGCCTTTATTGTCATCTTCCATGGGAAGAATAGGGATGGGTTGCTCATATTGATAAAGCAGTTAGAGACATCCTCCTCATTGACATCTTCTTGGTTCAAATCCCCCCACTTGGTGAAGGCAGTAGTTGCCATCTTGATTTTTCAACCTCTTTGTTGCTAGATGTGGGTTTTCCATGGGATTTAGGAGAAAGAGATAGCTCCCCCAACACAAAAGTGTCCTTTAATAACTTATAATTTCCACAACCATCATCCTAGATTACTGCTTTGATGTCGAGAATGTTTTGCACAATAGGTGTTTTTGTTTCTGAGGTAGACACAAGGGATGATGGGTCAACAAATGAGGAAGATGGTGTAGGTATCTTGTAAACCTTGGCCTCAAGGTTCTTGCAGTAGTAAAAGGGCTCAGGATCTCCATGGATGGAAACTTCTTGGCCCTCAAAAGGAAAATTTACACATTTATGGTAGGTCGAAGCTATAACTTTCAGGGCATGGATCCATCACTAGTACAAAAACAAAAATAAATGACTAAGAAAATACTTAAGATTGGTCATGTGATCATTAGTTTGGTCATGTGACCATTAGTAGTTTATTGTCAATCATTTGTAACACGACCAAATTTATGACTAAACCATTTTTAGTCATTTATTGGTTGTTTTGATTGATCAATTTGGTAGTATATTTAGTTGTTAATTTAGTCATTAATTGTTGTTAACCGTTCATTTGTTTAGTCATGGTAGTCATCTATTTAGTCATGGTAATTATTTATTTATTCATGATAGTCATTTATTTAGTCGTGGTAGTCATTTATTTAGTCATTGTAGTCATTTATTTAGTCATTGCAATCATTTATTTAGTCATTGTGGTCATTTATTTAATCATTGTTTAGTCATTTATTTAGTCATTGTAATCATTTATTTAGTCATTGATTAGTTATTTATTTAATCATGGTAGTCATTTTTAAACTAAAATAATCATAAAACTTCAACAAATTTGCTCAAAGGATTGAAAATAATTCACAATTTATATAAAATATGTTACAAAGAACTCTATACATAAAGTTTTGAAGAGAAAATCTTTTGTAGTATGCAAACTGCTGATTTATTATACTTTTAAAACTGAAAAAAAAAACTAAAGCTAAAGCTAAGAACTCTATACATAGAGTTTTGAAGACAAAATCTTTTGCAGAATGCAAACTGCTGATTTATTATGCTTTTAAAACTAAAACTAAAGTTAAAAAACCATCTGTGTGTGCATCTCTTCAGTGATGCCATTATTGCACATTGGGTGGGCTGTAAATGAATCTAGAAGGCACTAGTTTTGCATTTTCTCCTTGCTCTATACCTGTCCACAATAAAAAAACTCAAAATTTGTTAATATTTTAAAAAGATTTATGAAACTTTGAAATATGAAAAACAAAGTGGTATGATAAGGAATCTCATAGAAATATAGGCATATATTATAAAAGTATTCAAGAAGAAATGCATATACAAGTCTGGGTGAAATCATAATACTGTGTCTCACTTTTGGGACGTGCTAATTATTTTTTTCCTGAAATCACTGTTTTTAGAAAAAACTAATGATTTAAGTCTTGAGAGACTCCATCTAAAGGGTCTTAGTTAAATATGGATAGATAAGACCCCCTTATATCAAACCCCCTTGGATAGAACCCCTCTAGTATTAAATTATATCCACAATGGAGTCTCCTTCGCACCTATCAAAATGTTGGCAAAAACCCACTTTTTCTTTATCTTTTGAGGGATTAAATAACATCATTTAAAAATTATATTTTGCAAGATTGTAGTCCTTGAAACGAGCTTTCCAACAAGTATAAGTTTGATATATTTTTATTTTTACTAAACATAGGTTTTTTTTTCTAAACATCAAGATCTTTTTTGTGCAGAGGTGGAAAAATAGTAAACCATTATAAAAAAAATTCAAAAAATACCCATTCCCCAGGTATTGATGTCCTTGTTTCACCCAAAAAAGAAAAAAATGATTTTGATATATACATAAAAATTTAGGTTGTACGACACACACGTATGTCCAAATTATAGTTACTGTGACTTCAAAAATTAATTTTAAAAAAATTATGCAACCAAAAATTATGAAAAAATATCCTTTCCCTAGATATTGATGTTGAGAATCTATATTTCAAAAATTAGAATTTAATTCTTTATAGAAAAAAATTTATGTTGTACGACACAAACGCTACTTTTTTGAAAATTTCGTTTTCTGTCTAAAACTAATTATTAAAGAAGATGTTGAAAGATTCATAATTTATTTCAAAAAAATTGAGAAAAAATATATTTAGAATCTGCAAAAAAAATCCACAAATTACTAGTTCACATCATCTCCAAATTCTTAATGGTTTAGTTGCTATAGGTTTTAGAAGATGAAGATTCAGTTAAAAATATTGATGTAAATGTCCATCTTGGGCAAAAAGTCAAACTCCATAGTTCATTTATTCATATTTGACTGAAACACAATGATCTATGCAAAGGTAAGCCCTGCCATATATAATTTCAACTGAACAACATTGAGGACTGATGTTCAAGTTTGACTCACAAAAATAAAGCTACAACAATATGAAATTTACCAGAAAATACTAAATACTAATTTGTCTACAGCAGCAAATGAGAATATTCAAATAAATACTTTCAAACCTATTATACACAAAACAAACACTTAGCTCAATGATTGAATAACCAAAGCTTGGATCACATTTTATTTTCTATCTGTAATTTGCATTTACCTATCAATTAAGAGCAAGATAAGGAGAGCTAAAACCAGTGCTTTCACTTCTCCAATTTGGCGAGCTAAAACCAGTGCTTTCATCTAATAGATAAACAAAATAAATTTGTTTTAAGAATGAAATAAAACACCAAAAATAAAATCATCTTAGACTTCTGTTGGTTACAAGCAATTCAATCTCAGAAACAATGACTTCATTCTTATTACAAGGGCATGTACAACACACATAGATTAAGCGTCAAAGATTAGCCTAAACACATACAACTCCATTGTTGTTCCAATGAGGTTGTGACTCTTTCCTCACTTGATTACTGTCACCATCTCATGAAGGATTCCCTTGCATCCATCGTTGATTGCCTCTTAGGACTCCAAACCCGAGTTCTCCTTCAGCATCCCAACGAACCTCTATTCAGCATCCTCCTCTTTCTAAATACCTGATCCCCTTTCAAACTATCGACAACCACTATTACCGCAATGCAAGTTGTCGATTCTTCTAGGGGAACCGACCATGAGGCATAACAAAATAGTAAAAAATAAATTACACTAAACAAGACCCGAATCTACTAAACAAAAAGACATAAACAAAACCAACAAAAAATGAAAGATGAGAGTGCTTTGCATCAACAAGGCACGCAAAATGTTTGAAAAAATGCCCCCAAAGAAACACGGTCTCAAGGAATGCCATGACTACAAGATAAACGCCTATTGAAAAGGCTTTAGAAACTTTCAATAAAATGCAATTAGTCGGTGTAAAGACTGGTTTTGCCATTTTTGCAAGCATCCCCCTAGCCTGTGTCGAAAATGGGAGCTCCCTGCCAAAGGGAATGGACATCCATCATAGCATAAGGTTTCGACAAGGGTTTTAGAGTTTTTTTATTAAAATGAAAATGCCCGCCCAAATCATGCTCACTCAATTTGCTCGCACAAATCTTGCCCACTAAAAAATGATTTTGAAATGGAATCTAAAATAAATAAATTACAATACATAACCCACCCGCTTTTGCACAATAAACATTATTAATAATATAATATAAATATTATATTATATTGTATTATAATATTATAATATTATAATATATAATATGGTATATATTATATATATAATATTAATATATTATATAATAATGTATAATATATAATAATGTATAATATAAATATTACATTATATTATTATATAATATATATAATAATATTCTATTCTATTATATAATATTATAATACAACCCACTCCCTCAATTTGAAATATTTTTTTAATTATCCACTTTAATATCATATTGTCTAATTTTTATTTGTGTGACTAATTATTTAGTTGTGATTTTTACCTGATGATCAAATTAGTCACTTATGATGATCAAATTAGTCATTTATAGTTGTGTTGCAAATGAGTAGAATTTAGTCATCTTTGTTGTTGTCACTAAATTTTTTAGTCACGTAGTCATTTATTTGCCAAATTCTACTAGTGCATGGTCGGCCAAGCAAGATGTTGTATGGGAAATCAAGGTCTAACACTTGGCATATAGTCTCTGCAAAGATGGGTCCCACTTGGATGGGTAGGGAAATGATGCCTAGTGATACCCGCTC
This sequence comes from Sequoiadendron giganteum, assembly GCA_007115665.2. Taxonomy (NCBI): domain Eukaryota; kingdom Viridiplantae; phylum Streptophyta; class Pinopsida; order Cupressales; family Cupressaceae; genus Sequoiadendron; species Sequoiadendron giganteum. Next base: position 517,093,491 of record CM021109.1, read on the forward strand.
TTGATCATCATATGCTCTTATGGTGGTACTCTTTGCTTTCTCATTAAAATATTTTGAATAGCCTGAGTTTTTGATCATTTGAAGGGTGCAAATATTCAGATCAATGCCTTTATCTACTAAGACTCTTTTGACCTTGTTCTTATGAACAATGACCTCAAGGTGTAAAGCACGATTATGAGATGGTTGCGATGGTAGGTCTTGTTTTGAGAAGGTGAAAAGATGATCAGTGATATGCCATACCATAGCTTGAGACTATTCTGTATCAATATCCTCAGGAACAGATGATGAAGATAAAGCTTTCTCTAATATTTCCCTATGTGTGTGGGATAGCCTCAATAGTTCCAAGATAAAAATCTATGCGAGGGTCTTCTTAAGTTGATCTAGGAGATTATACTTGCTAGGGTTGGATGTAGGCAAAGTAGGTTGTGCCCTAGATTGATATGGGACTCCTTGGATAGTGACTATGCCACATTGTGTGGTGACTCCACACTCCGCACTAGGTCCTTTGATGGTGACAACGGTGATGACACTATCACAAGAAGCAACTACATTAGAATAGGTATGTTGCACGCTTGTGTAATCCTTAGCTTTTCCGATGTTGTTCCCTTTGTTATGATCTAACATAGGGTTCTTGTATATATTAAGATCCTGGTTGCCAATTGGTACTTCAACAGATATGGCTTCGCTCTCTATAAGATCTTGGATAATATTTTTGAGCTTCATGCAGTTTGTTGTTTTGTGTCCTTTGATTTTGCGAAAGTCACAAAGATTGTTCTCATTGTACCAAGATGGTTTATCCTATGGTTTTTGTAGTTTTCAAAATTGGGAAGCGTTATCAAGTTTGACTCAACCAAATTTTTATGATAGTATCAATTGGTTCTGACAATTGTGTGTACTTATGTTTTGGATAGTTGTTCTTGTTGGGTGTTCATCGTTGTTGTTGATTTGATTGTTCTGAGGAGGTGTTGTTTTTTGCACAACTAGTTGAACATTAGCTATTTGATTGTTGTTCGACCTAGGATCACTTAGGACCACCTTAGCATATACCACACCATAATTGGTCACGTTCTTATTCTTAGCCCAGACACGAGGCTTGTCATTGGAATTGGTTGTGGGCGATTGTCTTTGTAGGCTTGAGTATTTTTTTTTGAGATGAGAGCTCTCTCGATGTTAAGTGCTCTAGGGAAAAGTTCATCATAAGAGGTAATGCACTGCATCTTCAAGTGGAAGGATAGATCCGGATCTAGATTTTCTATGATAATCCCCACTTGTTGTTCATCGGGAATTGGCCACTTTCTCTTACTAGCTCTTTGTCTCCATCATTGCAAGAAATTGGTGAAATATTCTCCTTTGTTTTGTTTGAGAGTGTACAACTATTCAAAGCTTACATACATGTCAAGATTAAAAGAGAAGTGATCTATGAATTTATCGGTGATTTATTGAAAAGTATTGATATCGAGAGGCAGTTGAGAAAACCAATCCATGGTAGGATCTATTAAACTTCAGGGAAAGAGGCACATTAAATAAAATTCATTGTAGGCCACCTCCATACACATGACGTTAAATGCTTTGACATAGTCCATAGGAATTCCTCTCCCTTTGTATTTATCGAATTTGGGGATTTCAAAGCCGAGAGGGAATGGTACCATTGTAATTTTTTGATCAAATGGATATGGACATAAGTTTTGTGTATGGGGCTTCTTCGTCTTGCCCATTCGAAGATCCTGCATTTCTTATGATATCGCCTTAAGTTGTGATGCTAGATTATCTTGCAGGTTTGGTGGAGGAACATATGTTGCGTATTGTGCGATGGTAGATGGGTTGTATGTGGGATTCTGATATGATAAGGTGTTGTATGGTGTGTATGGTGGTGTGGGATTCTATGAAGGTGATTGAGGTGTTGATGTTTTATGCTCCTGACATGTTCGAGTTGATGATATTTTGTTGAGGGTTATAGTAGGAACTTTGTTGTTGTTTTTGTTGGGCATACTATTGAGCTAGTAAGGCTTGTTATTGTTGTTAAGCCACAAGGGCTACTTGTTGAGCTCACTGTTTTTGTTGTGTGACTAAGGTTGCTTGATGTTGGGCTTGTTTTTGTTGTGTTGCTAAGGCTGCTTGATGAGCTTGATGTTGTTTTTCTAAGCCTGTTTGTTGTGCTACTAAGGTTGCTTGCTATTGTTACTACTGTTGTTATGCTGCTAGGGTTGCTTGTTGTTTTTGTTGTGTTGTTAGGGCTGATTTTTGTTGTGTTTCTAGGGTTGCTTGTTGTTTATATTACTGTCAAATGGCTTATTGATAAGCTTGTTGTGCTTGTTGTAAAGCTAAGGCATGTGCTTGTAATGTAGGATCAGTTGGTTGTTGGGACATCTGTGATGGATTTTGGGTGTTGATGTTTTGAGTGGGTAGTGTATTGTTGATGAAATGTTGGGGGTTCCCTTGGTTTAACATTCCTTGTAAGATGGTGGATTGAGATGGAGGAATGTAAATTTTATGTCCCATTTGATTTTGCATAGTGAAAGGGACCGTGGGGAAAGATGAGGATGGTGCCATTAGATTTTGTAATGGTAATGACATACTAGGACCTTGAGTCCATTGATTGAAAAGGTTCCCTTGTCCAATTTCTTGGGGATTTTCTTGCACTAGGGATGTGGACAAGGTTTTACCTTGGCTGATGGGGTTAGTGACCAAGGGATTGTTTTGATTTGGGTCGATAATGGATGGGATGGATGTGTTTTGTGAAACCAATGGTGCAGATGAACCAGTTGGGGGATTGGATAGAGATGTCCCTATTTGCGTTAAGGTTTGAACTTGTGTTGGGGTGTTGGCATGCCCTTGTGGGTCGATTTGAGACACTTGGCCTATATTTCCTTGTGGGATGTTGGGCACACTTATGGTACTTGTGGGTATGGATGAAGATGGGTACCCTCGATATGTTGATGTTGTCATGGAATCATGAAATTTAAGTGGTTGATTTTGATGTAAGGGGTGTTTGTGAATGGTATAAGTGCCAAATGTTGGTGTCCAAGTGGTGGATGGATTGGTGTTGAGAGTACCCACAAGTATGTTTCTTTCAAATGGAAGAGTATGTCCAAAGTCTTTAGCAAGACTAGTTGCAATACTAGGAATGGATGTTTGATTTAGAAATGGAGTTGTTTGCAAGGTGGATGAAGTCAAGTCTTGTGCCAATTATTGCACAAAAAAATATGGGGAAATCAAAGCAACGTTTTCTAAGGCTTGATGTTCTTGTTTGTACTCCATGATTTCTTCCTTAGTAAGTCCAAATGGGTTGTTCGAGATATCTTCTATCTCACATGGCCTTGATGGACATGAGGGTTGTTGTGATGGGGTAACTTGACTTCTTAGATCAAATTATTGAGGATTTGGATCACTTGAGGTAATTGTGACTTTGGTTTTCTCCATGATTCTCTTGTGTTGTGATCTTGTCTTTACCATAAATTTTGGGTCACCTATGGGAGAGTTGTGTTGAGATTTATAGTGTTTGAACTCTCTAGTTGACTCAAATTTAGGTATAAGGGACGCTCTAAGTATTTTGGGAGGAACGATGATAATGGAAGATGAAAAGGTGAATGATGTGGGAAGTGATCTTTGCAAACATTTTGGCACAACACTTTTGACTTAGGTTTTACGTTTTGATGTTTGGATAAAGGATGTTTATTCAAACTTGTCAACCTTTAAGGTAAACTTGTGACCTTTAAGATAAACGAGTTCAAAGATGATAACTAACTTAACTAAATGCATGGAAAAGGATTAATTTCACATACAAATTAGCTAAGTTAGGGGTTGGTTTGATAGATGTTTAAGTCAAAAAGTTTTGGTGTATTCAATTTTTTTGCAAACTTTGGTGAAGTGAAGGATGAAATTTTATCAAGACCCAATGATTTAGAGAAGTTCAAGATCATGAAAAGACCAATGTTTTGACTTTCAGAAAAGGCATACAATTTTGGATTATTCATTGAAGCACATCTATAAAAGTTCCTTACCAACCTATTCCTATTTTGGTAGAGTGCCAAAAGGTTTCTTTTGATGGCTTTTGAACTATGATGCCTAAGTTTTAAGTGACGACATGTAGACCTTCTCTTGGGGATTTTGATTTTGTGTGTGATCATCTAAGACAAGCCTAAGATTGTGAAAATGACCAATGTTTGACTTAAATGAGAGGTTTGTATTGAGCATACATGTTTAGATTATTCAATGGGATAAGTCTATAAAACTTGTTACCAACTTTTTCCTGTTGCAATACTGTCTTAGGATACGTCTTCTAATGTACTTTGAACTATGATGTCTAAGTTTGAAATAGTGACATGTAGACCTTCTCTTGGGGATTTTGATTTTGTGTGAGATCATTTAGAGAATTATAAGACCATTGAAAAGAGGATATTTAATGCCATGTAGGAGGTTGTAATATGGACCTTCTATCCACAATATCAACTTGTTCCTCTTCTTCATCTATGATGTATGTTGTGTTTCTCCACTAGGTTGGTGTTTCTTTTGTTTCAAAAGTGAAGCTTCTCAAGCTACTAATTATATCAGTTTGTTCTCCTTGAATGAGTTCAAAGTTTGGTTGAATGATAGTGGGTGTAAGGTCAGGTTGTTCAATTAGAGTGATCGGTCTCCAAATGGTCATGTGGGGTTCAATTTGTTAAGTTATCTTGCTTAAACGAGTCTCTTTTTACCACAAACACTTGTCTTTCTTAAGTTCAAACTAAATGTTTATGTCAAAAACATCATCAATTCCACAAAGTCCATTTTGTGAAAAGGATGAAATCAAGGGCATAGTTACCTAGGTTAACTTTGGGAAGTATGGATTGAGATGTAAACCAAAATATTTAGAAGTCTCTAAGGATAAAAATCCTTGGAACTAGCATCAATATCAAGGCTATTTCAAAGGGTATCCATCCTTAGACCAAAGAGTTTGAAATTTTGAGGCAGATTGTGAATGTTTATTTGCAATATTTTAGAACCAAGAAAAGTATTAAACTAACTCACAAGAAATAAAAATCCTAGATGGATTGGGTGTGTATTTCTTAATAGGCTTACCAACCATCGAAAGAGATGATTAATTCAAGAAGATGAAGTGGAAAAATAGGCTATGTCAAGGAAATGCAACGTCTTGACACACAAAGCAAAGGAGTCCCTTCCCCATTTGCTTTATTTCCTCAATAAAAAACAAAACATGGTAAGTAACTTCTTGGAGCGGTGCTACTCCAATGCACTACCTTAAAATACATTTTGGAAAATTGGACTTGGTTAGCCACTATATAAACAAGGTTCTTATTGACAACAAACTGAGAACACCCAGCCATATACACACCCGCTTTGCTACTTAAAGCACTTACTACCATTCTCATTCCACTTAAGGCATGGTACTAGGTGCAGTATGTTATATAGTTCAAGATAGAAGGTACTTTCTCATGATTTCCCAACCTTTAATATAGCTCGTCAGTAAACGTGCTTGCAAGAACTTGCCTATGAGTTTCTCATTGTGAGGTGTGTATCATAGTAAGTCCTCTCTTAAGGGTGACATAAAGCATAAAGGTGTACTTAAGTATTTTTCTTCACCCAAGATCACACAAAGTGAAAGGGGAGTGGATATGTACTATAAGTGCACACAAGCAATGAAGTACACTTTGAGTGTTTCTATTCACCCAAGATCGCACGAAGCACAAGGGGAGTGGATACACACTATAAGTGTCACAACAAGGCAAGAACTCATTCATTTTAACCTTGTAAAGGAATATGAGTTTATTTTAAAAGCCAAACGAAGTATGGAAGTTGAATTTTTCAATTTTAAGCCAACAAGAAAAATGATGTGAGGGTTCAATTTTAACCAATTTGAACATTCATTTTAAAACCCAATTGAAAGCTACTTTGGTCCTAAAGTGTGAAATAAAAAAGAATCATAAATGGGTTATAATTGCCCTAAAAATATCGAAATACTTGTTACAATTATAAGATAAATGACAAAATTCTCCTTTAGTTTGAATTTTATCGTCCAACCTGCAAAACCCAGTTAGCCTAAAAAAGAGAGAAGTCAACGATGTGTCAAAAAATAGATAAAATAAAAAATTTAAAGCACATGCTAAAAATTACTCACTATTTTTGCTTACCAGTAAACAGTGTCGTTGCTCATGATAGCATCACCATAATTCAAATGAGCATCACTCTGGTGGAAAATAGCGTCGCTTTATAGCAAGATTGTGATGATGATAGCATTGTTATTTGGTAGCATCACCAATTTTAAATCCTTGATACTTGTAAAAAGTATTAGTGTTGCAATTTGTTTTAATTAGCGTTGGTGATTTAATTAGGCGTTGTATCATATGGAAACAGTGTCGCTATATGGTGACACCTTACAAAGGTGCCACTAAAATCTCCAAGAGCGTTGTCGTATTTGCAAAAACTATAAAAACGAACTTTGAGAGAAAAAAATATTAAATTTGATTGGTTTTGTCCTCCTTCTAGCACCAAAATTTGACTGACAGATTAGTATGGGTCGACTACACTTGATCCATGAGGATACAAAGCGTAATGAAGCCACTAAATGTCAATCCCAATAGAGATCAATCAATAAAAACTGAACTAGGAATCCATTTAAAACTAACATTCTAAACCATGAAAGATTTGAAACACCTATTTAATTCATTGAAACTTATCCTATTATGGGAGTGGTGTTGCGTTGATGTGGAAAGATGACCAATTCTCAATCCCTTGGATGATGAGCTTGTTTCAATCATTTTTATTGAAGAAAATTGATGAAACCATTGATAAATGTGTATGAAAACATGATTTAAAGCTAAATGAGTATGATGCAAGCTATTTTAACATGATTTATGCTAAAATGATCAGTATGTGTGAGTGAAAATCTAATCTAAATGAAGTTTAAGCTAAAAATATTGAAACCCTAATTACGAGATATACTAAATGTATGTATCTATGTTATCATGGAAGCCATTAATGGAAGTCAAGCTAATATGCAAGTGAATTAAGCTAAAATTATGTAAAATGTTAGTGCAAGTGCAAGTGATTTTAACAACATAAGTTTGATGTTCAAAGATGGATCCATTTGTCTCCAAATAGTGACCTATTTATAGGAAAGCAAATAAAAAATGAAAGCTTGAGATTAAAAAGGTAAATCAATGGTCAAGGATGAAGGAAAGATGAAACATGGATCATGGATTCTCATCAATGAATGAGAATCAATGATCACATGGATCAAGGAAAGAATCAAGGGTTGATATTCTTTCAAACAAACACACTTTTAAATTGCACAAGAATTCTCGTAAGTTAACTTGCACATGAAGTCTTGTAAGTTTGTTATGAGGGAGAATATTCCTTTTTTCAAATGAGTGAAGATAGAGAATATTCTTTGGAATATTCCCATGGGTGAGGAAAATTAGATATTTAGCAAATTAAAACAATTTTTTTAAGTACAAAAGGGGAAGGAATATTCCTTTTGGAGGAATGTGCAAAGGAGGAATATTCCCTTAGAATATTCCCTTGCAAGTGGAGTGAATTAGATTACTTAGTAACTGATAATTAAAACAAAGTTTTTATTATGTCAATTAGGGGGATTTAATGATATTCATTAAATAAATGATTTAATCAAAAGGGGGAAAGTGAAATGATATTTAATTAAATAACTTAGAGTTATTTAATTAAATAATTAGACCCAGGGATTTAAATTAAATAACTTGATGTATTTAATTTAATAAGACAAAATGTTAGCATGGAAGGGGGTGAATTAACCTAATTAGATTAATTAGGTTAATGGATGAAAAATGACATAATTAATTAAATAGCTAGGCTAATTTAATTAATTAAGTGAAAAGAAGATGGGTTTTAGGATGAAACAGTGTTAGTGTACCTGATTCGAGTGTATGATATAATTCAAGACATTTTTAAGTGTCTACAATAGATACCATATTGAATGAACTCAAGTATAACATTCAAGATTACATCCTTCCATATAACTAGGAACATGATATGTACATAGCTCCTCTGACCTTCATCTGGCAATAGTTATACAAACTGATCCTGATGTCGCCACATTGGTGCATACATTATGAATGTCCCTGCTTGTTGGTGCAATTACTCCATTATCCCCGATATTGGTGCAAACATCCACAAGCCTCAGTTGCCAACTAATGAGGAGAAGCATCACTCAAGTTCTTTTTTGCCAACCACAGACTCATATGTGATCCCTCGCACATCTATCATAGATAGATGGTCCTTCCCTTCGACAAAGAGATTGGTTGGTAAACTTCGTATAAATAGCCTATTTGAGCTTAGTGTTGTGTCCTACATGTCTAGAACTTATAAACCCAAAATCTAGGACTAGCATTCATACATCTAGATCATGGTGAACTTGACAATGTAAACAATGTCTACTTACACTACTTTGGCCAAAGTGTTCTCACTCAGTACTTTGAATGAAGGTCATTCTATTCACATACACTTCTACAAGCTCGGTTTGGATCTTGACCATTCATATACTATGCCTAGGTAATTTCCTTCCCTAGGTAATCCCTAACCTCATAAATAACCTATTTCCCTTTCCAAAAACTCTATGATATCTTAGGGATATTCCCATCCTTGGTATAATATAAGAGCTTTCCTATTCCATGAGTTAAATATACATATAAAATCCATTCATTCTAAAAGATAATCTAGTTCCAAGTATAACTTATAATCTAGAGTATATCTATATAAGCTTCTTTCATTCATAGATTAGTTATTCATAAATAACCGACTCCAATCAGTAATAATCATAATAATAAGTGGTTCTTATCAAGAGAATAGCCACATTAGTGATTGACCTCAATCAAAGAATAATCATAGCAATAGGTGCTTCCCTTCGAGCGTGTAAACCCCTCGATAAAAGAGTTATTCAAGTAGAGTCTTGTCAACAATGTGATTTCTCTTCAAGAGTGTAAACCCCTTGATAAAAGAGTTATTCAAGTAGAGTCTTGTCAACAATGTGACTTATCTTCAAGAGTGTAAAGCAAATAACCAAGTAGCCACTTTAATTCATTAGGTACTCCCACCCACGTTTTTAACCATATAGAATTCCATAAACTCAAGTGGTTAGGCTTAATCTCCTAGATGAGTTTTAACCTTGTTCATCCTATTCTTAGGTTAAAGTTATCAACCAATGAATAGTATAATTATATAGGTTACCTTAACCTCATGTATTATAATCAAGTCTAAGTGTACAACCCAACCCGGTACTTATCCCCAAAGTAACCCACTAGTCGTATAGTATATTCAAATAACTTAGCTATGAGAAACTCTTAAGCTACCCTTGTACAATCATATCTAATATAAAAATAATACTTATGACAAAAAAATCCTCCTATCATGGAGTATCTACAAGCACACCACAAAATAGTATAAAAGCTTCTAATTCCTTTTCAAAGCAATACTATTTTTCCTCAATGCAAGTATACATAATAGACAATTTAAGACAATCATGAAGCAATCGTTCAAAAGCTAAACAATAAAAAAAGATTATCCTCATGCCTATTTTTGCTTATCCAATCGATTGATTGCAAAATAGTTTTTTTGCAGCAACAACTAGCTTATGCTTGATCCTTCAGCTATGCCGCGGTAATTCCCCTTCTCTTGGATTGATAATGTACTTCACTCAATATGCTAATACTCTCACCAACATTCACAACTCTCTTTCAAATAGAATAGAATATTGCAGAGAAAAATGTATAAAACATCGTGTATAATGCGTATGGAATGCATCCCTAACAAGTGAGTTTTCTCTACTATTTATACAGTAGCAAAGAGGCTTATCACCCTACAAATCAGGCATGAGTGTTGACAACAATCATCATGCAAAGATACTCACTTAACTTCTATTTAAAGCCAAAAAATGGCACATAAAGAAGAACTTACTTAGCTACACAGAGCTATAGGTCGACCTCTTTTGATGACAACATGAAAGAATACTTCAAATCAACACATGATGAAAAAGGTGTAGTTAGAATTGCCTTCGCAATGAACATCTACAACAAATAGGATATCTTAAATCTGGCACCAGGTTTCAAAATCTTTCCCTATTCTTATGCGCAAGGAAATAGTCAATAATTACAAGGAAACACATATTATAGGTCAACTTGGTCTTGGACTGACAATTGACACATTTGAGTACATCGACATCCCTTATCTTAGCGATGCCTTCTATTGTATACACAACATTTAAATGCTCTTTCATCACCTTTATTATGTTGACTAAGTCTTGATATGCCTTTGTGTGTTGGCTTCTATATGCTGCACACAACACTTAGGTTTCCATTGCTATTATTTTCTCTTAGCAATGATTACACATTTTATTCACACTCAATGTTAGAACCATAACCTACATGTTGCCTCCTTTATGTTGTATTATGTGTTGGGTTCATCACGCCCTCCCATATTCCATTCATATGCTAGCCTTTTATCTCCAACACCATACATATGATAAGTTATATCAAGTGTTTGCAATTTTACTAAGTCAAAAAGTACTTAATCTCATGTAATGACTAAGTTAATGATATTTCTACACAAGGCGTTGAAACTATACTTTGTTACCTATGTGTTGCATATATTTCACTATGAATTAGCATATATGTTGTGTGGGCATTGGTTTATCAAGGCACTATACAATTCTAAATCGTCCTTTATATATGTTCAACATATCTCATAAATAATCAATCCAAGATAATATATATATATAAGTTGGCTTATATGTATATATATAAATCTACCTCAAAGTATATATACACAATAATCAACTTATAAGTATCACAAATATATATATATATATATATATACTTATATATGTACATATACATATATATATGTATGTCAGTAGTTAGCATTAATGCTGTCATATATATATATATATATATATATATATATATATGTATATATATGTATATATGTACTAATATATATATATATATATATGTATATATGTATATATTTATATGTATCTCATGGCAATAAAGTATGTATAAATTCGATATACAAATGAAGACAACCAAGTTAGCATTCACATAATGACAATAATATATATATATATATACATACACACTCCTCTATTAATATTTTACGCATACGTGTGTATTAGTATATATATATATATATACATACACACTTCTCTATTAATATTTTACGCTTACGTGTGTATTAGTATATATATTATCTAGCAACATGATAGCCAAATGATCCATTCAATATCCGAATGATTATGACTACATGACTGTATTCAACATAGCACATTTATACACATATATGCACATCTTTACATATGTTGACGTACTCGTATGGATATCCCATTATATCTGACATACACGTATGTTAACATATGTATATATATATACATATATGCATATATCCCTAATACTCATTCAACCACACAAACAAACATAACACATAAAGAATAACTCATAAGCTCAAATAGATAAACATCACCCAAGCATGCATTCATCACTAATCAAGACCCTTAATAATGCAAACACATCATTCTAAGGATGGATTACCATTTCCCCAACACCATGTCTAGACTCAACCTTTTTATTGTGAGTGTGTGTAAGCTTAGATAGGTTACGTTACTGGTTACCCAACCAAGATCTTCTCCCGAGTGATACTTCCCCTCCACTCGGAGGAATGAACTTGTCCCTACAACCAACTTAACACACTTGCAATGGTAGCTAAACATTCACAATAAATCCATATGCATCATAACTTAAGAATATTCATAAAGCAATAAATGTAAACATATTTACTCATCAAAGCTATATTAAGCATTTATTAATACTTTCACATAATACCTATTCCAGTATTCCATTCTTATAGCAAGCATATCAATCTCATGATTGCATTTACCATCTTATTTACCCATGAAGGTAAAAGTTAAACAATAAAAACTAGATGGGGTGTAACAATAAGGAAGGGAAAAGTGGGGAAGAAGAGTATGGAGCTTATATGACTGGATGTAATAGATACATGAATATGATAATAGAAAAAGGTAAGCATATTTATTAGAATAGTAGAAAGAGTATACCATCCAAGCTTATGTGATGTGTGTACTTATGCTTGTGATATGAAAGATTGTATATAAGAATGATGATACAAATAAAGATATAAATGGTTTTGCCTTATAATGTGTGAATGAATGTATACTTTATTTCAAGGTGTATATGTTAATCGATCATATTTGTTCTATTTTTCCTTCTTATTGTGTCACACTAGGGTTAATTTCTTTGACATGAATAACCTAGACCTCAAGTCTACATTTTTTGTCCATAGCATGGCTCATAGCAACATGGATTTAGAATAAGCAATTTGGTAATGATATTTAATGATGTAATATCAACTTCATTAGCAAGTCTCTCTCCCTCTAGTCACCACCAATGATGGTGAATGCCTCACTTCCTATATTGTGGTTCTCCTTAATGATACTTTGGCTAGAATTTTTAATAAAAATAATTTCAATAACACGTAATTAGAACATATATTTATATGAACTACCATTCCATTCCTCAAAGTAGATTTTATCAAGAACTGTAATACAAAGTATATTGCTTTTATTGCTTCTAATTTTCACTTAAATTCATCCTTTTTTAGGTTTACATTTTATTTTGTTGAAATATTATTATGTGTACAATGTAAGCATGACATGAATCATAAATCAAATAGTTGATATGAAATTTTTATGGATGAAATCTTAAAATGTTTTATGAGAGAAAATGCTCTAACAATTAAGGATATTGAGAGTCATCATCCATACAAGATGTAATTAAACCATTTTCTTACTATAGTAGGATATATTTTGCTACCATTGTTTTACTAAGTGAAATGGCCATTTTCCATATATGCTAAGTAGAAAAAAACACAAATATACATTTATTCTTCCTCCCAAATCAATAAAAAATTATTAAATTTTAGGTTTTGGTAAATATGGAATATATAAAAGATGTTAGCATATTATATTTACACTTTAAAAATTAAAACCATGCTTTATACTAGAGAGAATGGTAATATTTAGACATCAATCTCATAAATCCATCTCAAAGTTATCATTATAATAATTTGTTAATACCAAAAAAGAGTTGGAAGGATAATGCACACTCTACAAATAATATCACACAAAGGGTTAGTAGTTTAGTGGTATATCACATAAAAGTCCCAAGTTTGAGTATACATGATCTAGGCTAATATCTCATAAAAAAATATAAAATATGTATATATATAATAGTGATATTAATGTTCATAGAAGATAAAATTAGTCTATAAAAATGAAAAGGTATTGTTAGGACTCATATTTATGTTCCCTTTATTGCTTGAGTCACTTCTCTTTTTGTGCCTTAGTCATATTGCCCAAAATTATAACCAATTTGAGATATTTGTTAGGGTCAGGTTCTGTTTGCACGAATGGATAGGTCATGGAAAATTAGGTATAGATTCCTTTTGAATTTTTAAGAAATTCGGTAAGGTAAAAAATTTATGCCCATGCGGGTTTTTATCTACCATCCAAATCATGCCATCTTCCCTGTGATAGGTGTAGTTCATACGATCTCTTTTGCCCTGTCCAATTCATGTGGTTTTTCCACCCCAAGGTTCAACTGATAAAAAATGGTTGCTGGGTCAAGGAATCCAAAGGGTCATGTAAACTTTCCCTTTAGTGTTTTCTCATGTTCACACTCCTTTTTCTTGCAATATAGGTCTGATTGGTTCATCTAGTTGTGCGGATCTTCAAATTCAAATTGGAAATGTTTAAGATCACTTCCCAATACTTTTTTTTGTATTATCCACATGCATGCCATTTTCCTACAAACGCTATCAATTTTGAAATTAGCTAAGTTTTTCATGTGAGCTGATGAAGCATGTCTTCTCGCCTTCATCCTCTTGTAAATTTTTATCTTCCATATGCCATCTTCCATCAAAACTTCCTTCATCCAATTCAGATGACCATTCGGCAAGGCTCGATCCACTTAATTTTTCCACATCCATACTTGGATAATGTCATCCTAATGTCATCCCTCCCTACTTATGTCATGATGACATCACCATTACCGAACCTTCCCAATTTTTCCATCCCTCTTTAATGATATCATGTTGTCACCATCCCTTGTTGGCATCATTTGTAGATCTTTCCATTCAAACAAAATATATTGATAAAGTGTCGATATAGTTATTTTCTCCTACAAAATCCCAATGGGGCCTTCTAACCTACACATATTTTTTTGTAAACCAAATGTTTTTGATAAGGTAAGCAAGGTTTTGAAATGAAAAAGAACCTTTTATAGAGCTAAGAGAAGGATTCTTTCAAACAACAAAGTATCAAACTTTGCTAGCACAACAAAAAATAGCACTTGCGAAAACACTACAGCACATAGTAGAAACACCGACAACACCTGGTCACCAAATAACCAGCCAAGATAGAAAACTCAAAACCAACAACAGTCCAACCCATTGCTGTCACTAAAATGAAAAGGCCAAACAACTTTCCAGAAACAACCAAACCACAAAGCACTTACAACAGTCGAACCGCAACAAAAACTCTGCTCAAAATTGAGCCTAACAGATCCCACCAAAAGACTTTCTTGAAACAACCAGGCCACAAACTAAATGTAGTAGTCTAATCGTAGTAGAACTTCCAATCAAAATCGAGCCTAATAGATTCCCAACAAAAAAAAGGAGGACTAGATTGAGAAAAGGGAAGAACTAGCTCCCTATCAACAAACCCAACAAACCCTTTCGAGCAGTAACATTTTCTAGCTCAATAGGAAAACCACCTCAAAATGAGACACCAGAAAGGGATGACTAAAAATAGGGCAGCAACAACTCCCATCACTAATCTCATTCTCCACCTCAAAAGGAAGGAGAGCCAAACTGAAAGTAGGGCAACAACCACTCCCATGCAGCAACACCATCAAATATTGATGAGGAAACCAAATCCCAACATTAACCTTAAGAACCGACATAACATAGGAAGAAAGGCTGACCTCCAAAACCCCTAAACAATGATTCCCAACACCAGAAACACAATCATCCTTGAAACCTCTGTCAAGCCAAGAAGCCAACTCAATCTCTTAAACAAAGAAAGAGAGCTTTCCTCTATTGGAGAGGATCACATGAAAAAAAATTCCACCGAACTCGAAGAACTCCAACAACCCCATACTCCAAAAGAGAAAATTGGAAAAGAAAGTGACAACAATAGAGAAAACTGGAAAAGAAAGCTTCCCACCAAAACCACAACACCCAACTTCACCTCGATAGAAGAGGAATCCACCTCGATAAGAATAGGCTATAGAATCAAGGAGAAAGCCACCACTCCTGTAGAAAAAGTAAACACACCATCCTACAACAACCCCATCAATAGGAAATATAAAAGGAGAAAGAAAAACATCAGGGTCATAAGGAAGAAATAAAACCCAACAGATAACCAACAAACCAAAGGAAGAGTAGTGTAGAACCACCGATAATAGACCACACCCAAGGTCGCAAAAGAAGATAACCTAGCCACCATGAGGACAAAGAACCACCTTAATTCTATTCAATTGGTGTTTATTTTTAATCAAGGTTTCATTTGTAGTTCTTTCACCAACCTAGCATTGATGACACTTTTTAGTCATTAGATTTTGGTGCTTAAATTAGTTTCTCTATAGATTTCAAATCTACCTACCACCATTGTTGCTTGTCTCTTTGTTTCATCTACCTACATTAATGGTGTCGCTTCTCCCAACTACCAAAAGTTATTATAGATGTGTCTTTTGATTTGCAACATCTATTTTGGGTGTGATTTGTCCTTTACCATCTATTTTAAATTTCTACAATATGTAGTGATTGTTGGAGCAGCTAAGATATGTCTGCAAACTCAAAACAATCCATAAATAAGAATATAAAAAATGAGAAAATATCATAACCATGTAATGTGCTGTAAAATGTACAAATGGCCATTTCTTTTAAAGGTAGCGATGAAGAAGGTGAGAAGGTATGAGACAAACTTTGACTACCCATCCAAGTATAAAACAAGTGTAGGAATCTATGGACAAGTGGAGAAGTGTTGAGACACTTGATGAGTACAGATGAGGAGAGAAAAAAGTCTAGATAACCTCTAAGTGAGCTTAACTATAGTGCGAATAGGACTCTACTAAGTAGGCTAAAAACTAACTAGTTTGATAATACCTCTTTTCACCTTAACAATATTTTAGTGTGAATCTCTATGATATGTAGTGATTAGGGTTGGGTGCTTGGGTGTATATGTTGGTGATTTTTTATCATTTTAGTGAGGTGGGCTCATTGTGTGTTCTTCAAACATAAAGGAAATTGTAGGGTATTCATTAAATCCATAGTCCAATTTATTGAGAGATTATAGACTTGTGGAATAAAAGAAGATCAGTATTGTAATGAGAATTTATTGTAAAATGTCTTCATGGCACTTTGCATGTATTTAGGAGAGTTTCTTAGTCATAGCTAGGGATTTTCCCTTGCCACATTTTCTAGTATGAATGTAACATTGAGTTAGATGAATGTGACAACATTCCAAAGATATTACAAGGCTTGTAATGATATTTCTTAGTTTTATGTATGAATATATGTAGTCATGTTCATTTCACTAAGTATATTTTTTTGCAAGGTTTTATGTTCATTGATGTATGTTAATACATAGTTGCATGTTCTTACTTTATTTTTTGTTCTCTTCTTAGTGTTGAATCTGTTGTCCAATAGGTAGGCACTAGTCTAGAACCATACTCCAATCTCACACCATTAAATCAAACAAAAAGCAGTAGTATTAGAGTAGGAGTAGTATTTTGTGTATTCATGACCTTGTATTATAACCAAGGATTTATATTCAAGAGAACTATTAAAATGGAACTATCTCATGTGGGTCATTATTGCATATGGTTATCAACTATATATGGGTTATACATGTAACCGATTGTTCTTAGTCTAGTGATAGTCTTTAGGGCTAAGACATCAAGTTTGGTTTGGTTGTCCTTATCTCATTTATAATCATTTTATGCGATTTTAATGCTTGTTAAGGTATACCCCTGGGAACACCCTCTCAAATCTAAGTTGAGCTCAAAGTGTAGGAGATCTAACCCACTCTCATATATTTGGTCATTATCCCTTCATAATTTGTTGATGAGTTGATTTCACTTGCATGATGACAACCATGGCCTTGTGAGTGAGATTTTTCTCTAGGAAGTGGAGCAGTGATTCTGAGACCCAACAGGTATAAAGAGAAATTATAAATTAGGCATTCAAGCATAACTCCATCAAACCTATAAAACAAAAACTAAAGAGAGATTATATAAAACAAATCACATCCTTTGATGTGCCATAGTTCTTATCATATCTATAAGTTAGTCATGAGGTTGTTTCGTACTCTATCCTAAAGAATAAATAATATTGATGAAATAAATAATCCTTCAAGTGTAGATCATTATGGAAGCAACCTTATAGACTAGAAATTGGAAAATATCAAACATATATTGAAAAATATCTAAGCATCTCTAATCCTCATAAACCATGAAATTTGGAGGTAGTTATATAAGTCTCTAAAGAGGTGAAGAATTGCCCTAATCTCGTAGTAAGGAGGGCATCTAAAAATAAAATAATTCTCGATTTTAGGCTCCATTGAATAAATCTAAAAAATATTACTCTTAAGAAATATGATGATTAGTCTCTATGTGGATGAGTGTGAACAAACTCTAAACTATCACAAAGGGACCCTCAAACAATAGGGAAATTAACACTTACTGTTACTTGGAGGTTGGATTATCCCATCCTCAAAGTGAAGATATGCATTGTAGTAGTATTGAAGATTTGATAAAAAAGGTTCCCAACAATTTAACCATTTGGACTATAGGTAAGCTCTATAGATCTCATCTTCAATGCCTTAATTCATCTCCATTAATAAACATCTATTTCATCAATCAAAAAATTATGTCTATGCCAATGCCTACAAGGCCCATAAAATTAGAAACATTGGTCTACTATTGTATGCAAATCTCACTTTGTGCCATGTGCATAGAAGATTTAAATGCTTGATATTACTATCCAAATAAATTAGTTAGAGTATTAGTCATTGGTATTAGTGTATTCATCATAGTTACCACTTAAAATATTTTCCTAGTAATAAGTGGGGGAGTGTAAAATTCAACAAGAATGATATATTGAGGAACTAAAATTTTACCATAAAGTTGATTGCATAACATGAAAGTAAGCACACTTTAAATTTAGTTTCAATTAGCTTTCCTAAGGTGAGGCCCTAAATTTTGTATCCCATATAGAAGTGTAGGTATAATAAGTGAGTCAAATAGTGAATCTTAGTTTGGATAAATTGAAGCTAGAAGTAATGTTTCTTAAGAGCATGGTGAGGAAATCGAACCTTTTTCTCATTCTAGACTCAACAACTAGTGATAAATTGATGTGCAGCCTAAAAAAAGACCCCTAGATACACATACGAAGAGATAATATCAACCATTTGACCTTTATATGTGAGGAAAGTTTTTATTTGGGCTTATGATTTTCATTTTTAAGATAATATCTTTTGTTTTCTTAAGATTTACTTAAGATCATGTGTGCCACAAAAGGATGCTAAGATATGTTGTTATTTATAGCTCGACCTTGCTCTATTTGGGATGTCTAAATGATGTTATCTATAAATAGAAGAATAACAATACAAATTTATAAAACAAGCAACCATTTATGCCCAAGCAACTTGAAATGATTTCCTCAAGCTCGTCTATGTATACACTAAGAAGAATAGGAGATAGTGGAAAAATATACTTAACCCCAATACTTCAAGCCTCCTTTGTCTCACCAAAAAATGTGTGCAGTCTACCAAAAATGGACCTGCAAAGTGTCATAATTAGTGATATCACCTATTTGGGAGGATCTAAAGTCCTAAGCATATCAACAAGCAATAAAATAAAATAGTTTTTCTTTATGAAAGTATAATACAACAATAAATTTTCAAATTTTTGCCTCAATGTTGAATAATGCAATGATTCCTTCTTGAACCTTAGCTCTAAACTTTTTAGATTCAACCCAACTAGATATATGAACATCTAAAATACTAGAAAATATTTTTGCAAATGTATGATCAATCATGATGTGTGATAATTAGTAGGATCATTTTGGTCTCTAGATTTGTATATCAAATGCATTTGGTTATCTAAGTTAGGGGACACCCATTGGATATAATATAGGAATATAGGTTAGCTAGGTAAAAAACCAAAACTTATGGGTTGTGGTTGAAGTATTCATCTTTTATATTATTTATTGTGGAGGACAAGTTGATATATAAATAAGTTATAATATATAGGCCCAGGGTTAATACATACACATAGCTTGGAGATAGAGACATTATAAATTCTAGAGGCAAAGTCAAAGCAAGTCAAAAGGTAAAAAATAACACAAATTAAACTCTTAAGGAGAAATATCCTCGAAATAAGCTTGGGGGTGAATTTAAGCTTACGAAGAATGGATTTAGTTTTTATTTTTTGTCCTTATAAGGATTATCTTACACATTTTTACATCTACTTAGATTCATGCAAAGCCTTTTTCATAATTAAATTAGTTGTCTCATGTATATTCCAACAAGTGGAGTCAAAACAAACATTATGAGGTCAATGTCCTATACTAGATCTATGAGGCAAATGGGAAGAATGGGAAAAATCCTACAAGGCTAAGAAAAAAATAACATGGTTGAAGAATCTAGCACACTTAATTCCAAGCTATGAATAACATAAATTAGAACAAAGTTTTAATAATATTATTGTATTCTTAGACTAGCTCACAACTTCAAATGACTATTGTGCAACTTTCAAACCCTAAGTCTCAACAACCCGAGTTTCTAAATATGCGAAAGGAGGAATTGATTTATGGTGCCTAGTATGTGGCTTGTGAGTGAATGCAATATTGATCACCCTCTCCTCTAGCAATGTCCCCCTTCATTCTTAGTGCACTTGTTAACTAGAGCACCCCCATTCCTGTTTGTCACACGACCATTGTTTCATAAATTTTTTTTGAATTTTTTATCTATGATTAGGAGGAATATCCTCCAAATCAAACCCTTATTTGTAGATTCATAAAAAAATTGGCTGAAGTTATGTGATCTTCATACTTGGATCACTGCAAAATTGGAAAGAATACATGGAAGAAGAAATTTGCATTTACCCTTGTGCTAGGGGATTTTTTATTCATGAATTTGACTCTCTTGAAGACAAGGAACTAGTGCTAAGAAGTGATCCATGGATCTTCTGAGGAGATTTCTTATGTATAAAACCTCATTTCCCTTCTTTCAATCCATGCACAAAGTCCTTCTCTTTAGCTTATTTCTGGGTACGATCACCTTACCTCCCTTTGCAAATTTGGGAACTAGAGTGTTTACAAGGCATAGGCAATGGATTAGGTAAGTATCAGGTCATACTTCAAAATAAACAATTAAATCTCCACTTGTGCATGCTTATATGTTGAAATGGATCTATCCAAAGGTTTTTCTACAAAGATATCACTAATGATTGGTAACAGATCTTGGAGGCAACCTGTAGATTATGAAATTTTTTCTTTTAGATACAAGAAATATTTTTCTACAAATCATCTCACCTCCCAATATCAAAAGTTACAATATCACGAGTGAGGCAGCCGAATCTTATGTGGTAGGCCCTCTTGGTGGATTGGGGTAGATCCCCAACACTATGTTATTCCACCTAACACTCAAAAGGACATAGTTGAACTCCTCAACCTCTTCCAGAAGTTGATCTAAAGCCAAGTTCACCTCCTTCAATTGGTCTACATGGGACCATGCATGGAGAAAATTATAATGTCATTATCCTAATAATATTAAATTGTACCTGGTGGATAATTCAATTTCCATGTCTTCTGACTCCACGATCTCCCCTGAGTCACAAGGGACTTTGGTGGTTGTCGATAATGGAAATAGCTCAAAAGGAAAAAATAGTCATGTTCCTATTTCCTCATCTCAAATAAAACTCAAATGGAAAAAATTGAAGAGGAATAAATTCCCCTATTAAAATTCAAGTATCAAATGACACTAAGATCATCAAAGAAAGGGGAAAACTCTAAATAAATTTGTAATATTGTAGCACATCCAATTAAGGGTTGATGCAAAAAAAAATTTGTTGGATTTATTTATACAAGAGTGGACCCCATGTCTACATCTTACTTATAAAAATAATAATATTAATGTATTCTTCATAAATTTGGTGGTAAAAATGTATACACCTAGTTTGTTGAGGTTCAATGATATTAAGAACAATAGGGAGAGCAAGGTGAAAACATAAAATATAAGATATAATGTTCATAAAGTGGGGAAATGATGAAACTTGAGGGTATAGAATATCTAAAAGAAGATGCATATTAACAAAAATGTAATCCATAGCTAAAAGTATGTAACAAAAGGGAAGCATTTGAATCCACTAGAGCACATAAATTGATTAGTACTATAGAAGGTCAACATGCCACATGAATTCCCCAAACTAATCAAGTGCTTATCATGTGAATAAATTTCCCTATGAGAAGAATTGTGTTCAAGGCCTTCACTTTATATGTACATTAATTGATTCAAGTAGATTTTATACCTAGTATATTGTATGCATCCAATTCAAGCACTAAAATTATCAATTAAAAGGATTTTGTCAAGGGAGGGAAAATTTGTTATTTTTTTCTATAGATTAATAAACAAGGAGTCATAGATATTTGAAGTTGTATATGAGGATGATTGTGGATGAAAGTAACAAGCACCAAAGTATATCCCTCAATAAATATGTTCTTTTAATGAAACCCACAAGAATCTAGCATGTACATC
Source organism: Sequoiadendron giganteum (assembly GCA_007115665.2). Classification (NCBI taxonomy): domain Eukaryota; kingdom Viridiplantae; phylum Streptophyta; class Pinopsida; order Cupressales; family Cupressaceae; genus Sequoiadendron; species Sequoiadendron giganteum. The sequence continues at coordinate 517,115,347 of CM021109.1, forward strand.
CTTATCCTTTAGTTAAATGAAGGGGTTCAAATTATCTCTATCTAGGCATTCAATTCCAATAAATCCCTTATAGCCAAAATGATGTATCATCTTATACAATGAGAAATAAGAGTTGAACAATAAATTAGGAAGTGTTTTTTCATTGATATCATTAGTTTCTATGAAGACGATCATGTCTCATTTATGGATTATCTCTTTTATATAAATTTTTGGAAAGAATATCAAAACCCTACAATTCCTTACAATAATTGAGAGTGTTGGGGTCTCAAGGCCTAGGAATACAAGAAAAATATAGAGGATAGAGGATTTCATGTTTTCGAAAACCTAGGGGAGGTGCATCCTTGGTCTATTCTCTACCATTCCAAATTATTTCCCACTAAAATTTCTTAATAGATCCAACCATATTTAATTTGTTATCTTTGAACTCTTCATTCTAGATCTGTGTGATATCCTTATTTGTGTAATTCTTCTTTAGAATGATGAAAATAACTTTTTTTATTGAAGAGAATGGAGCCTAAATTGAGAGCTCATGAACTAAGAGATAATCAAATGGTCCTTGTTGGCATGAAGTTATATTCACACATTATTATAAGTTTATTAAGGATTCTTTATTAGGAAGATATTTTCCTATTTTTAGTTTGTGGATCTTGTGACATGTATCATGAGATTATCTTCCACTTTGTCTATTGGAAAATGTGGATGCATGTCTTCTTTTATTTTTAATTTGTGAATTAATGAATAAGTTTACCTATTCACATTTTGCATTAATTTCTCTAGTTTTTCTCTTGTGTAACAACTCTCTCTTGTGTAGAATAATTACTATGGATATCCCTATCTCTTGTAGAGATACCTATAAACTTTATCATGGTACCAAAGCTCCAAATCTACAATTTTCTTCTCTCATTTTTAGATTTTTGGCCAAGAGATTTCAAATGATGTATCAAAGTGCAAAAAATCTCTCCATCTCACATAGAAGATTTCAAAGCCCTTGGATCCATATAAGACATGTCAAATTTGGATTCAAGAGCTTTCTAGGCAATTTTTATTGGAGGGCATATGAATTTGTCAATATTGCTTTCAATGGTGAACAATGTTTCTGGCATGAATAGTGCTTCCATTGATGAATAGTGATTTTAGTCATGAACATTATTTTTAGGTTGCAAATAGTGTTTTTAGCCTCTTTTTATTACATAAGGAGGAAAAATTATTTGAGAGGGCATATCTTAGGCATACAATCACTTTTTGGAAAATAAATAGGCGTTGGAAAGTTGGTTATAAGCTCTTGAAGGATGTACTAATATTTTTTCTTGATTTTGATATCAATTCATTTTATTGTTGATTGAAGTCCAAATTGTATTTTTAGCTGTAGCATCGTAAATTGTCACCCTTGATAATTTCATACTATGTTTTTCTCCCCTTAAGTGCATGAACCTAATTGTACATCTAATGTCCTAAATTATGCATTCCATGGCTCATTTGGATATTTACCAAGAAAACCCATTTGCAAAACCAAAGAAAACATTTAATATTTTTCTCTCAACACTTTACACTTTGTAAAATAGGGTTAGGACTAAGTCACCCTAGGCCACTTGGTCCCCCTATTTTGCCTCCAATTTTTAATATGTCGTAGTTGAAATTTTATTATTTGAATTTCAAACGTCAAATGTTAGCTATCGAGATTTATCTTTTGGGAAATTAGATTAATTATGTATAATACATAGTATTTTCACCATTTCAAGGAGAAGAGGAAATTTTGGAATCAAGATCATTATCAAGCAATTATTATCAATTCAAGAGAATATTTATTACAAAATTTCAATATTGGAGCATCATATCAAGTTTTATGTGATTCTGTTCATGTTTATGTTATCATTTTTTGTGAGAACTAACCTTGTAAGTCTTAAAAGAAAATCAAGCCCAACAAAAATCAAACCTTGAGGAGATGTGAATGAATTCAGACCTCCAAGGAAATTAGATTTGGGTGGTGAGTTGCAATATATTATTGATTCATCATTCATTTTTCATTTAGCCTCTATCTCTCAAAAGAATAAGCTCTCTTTTATCAATTTTGCCATTGTGGAGGTTGGTGTTTCCAACACGAGGTTTGACTGAGGCAAACCCTTATATGACACAACCCTTCCTCTCCCTTTGAATGTCTAGGCTTTAGATCTGAAGAAGATTGGAGGAATATTGGAGATCATCCATTCATGGTTATTTTCAAACCCTACAACTTAACAACATACAAAAACTCAACTATCTCAACACCCAATGAAGATCCAACAACGAAAATCGAAAGGAAGAAGGCTTTGAGTAGGCTCTAGAGGACTATAAAAATAGATTTCAAATTCAGTTACAAGGACTTAGTCACCCTAGGTGACTTAGTCCTCCAAAATTAGGCTCAACTTTGTGTGACAGGTGCACAAAACTCTACCCTTTCCAGATCCAGTCTCAGAATTTGAATTTATTTTCTAGTTTCTCTATATTTGCATCATAACAATGCATTCACATAGTCATCTAGATACATCATTGCCTTTTCATCAAAAATACATTTTAAAACCCCAAACAATTCAGATCCAAGGTTTATTAGCTCATCTTTTAGGTTGCAAGTCAACCTCATTCCCTTGTTGATCTGAATTCTAATGTTTTGTAGTGAAAAGTAATGATCCTAATTAAACCTTAGGATAACTTTTCCCACATTACATTAGCTTCCAAGATTATAAAAATTTATGAGCCCAAAATCTCCAATTTTTGAGAGTGAATATGTGTTGGAAAGGTATTGAGAATCTCTTCTCAGTCATCCATGTAATTTTTATACATTTAAACCCAAATATCTATTATTTATTTTATCAATTATTTACATCATGGCTGATATCCTAGAAATGTTAGCACTTGGAGAAGTTATATTTTCTTGAGTAGACTTAATTTTATCTTATTGATATGTATTGATATTATTGATTTCTAATTTATTTTCTTGAGGAGAGTATCAGGGATATTTCTACTCATCCTTTTGTGGTTATCCTAAATAAGGATAATTTTGAGTCTTGGTGAAAGGGCATCTTGACACATTTTAGGTGGCTTAATATTTTGCCTCATCTTCATTGACTTGTACCTAAACCAAATACACCTAGGAGAAAGTTAGCATGAGGAAATAATATTTGATCATATTGTAATATTAATTTTTTCAACTCTTGATTATGACACTATGTGTGTTATTTCAAAGATTGAGTGCCCAAACAAACTTTGGACCAAGATTTGAGAGATATATGGAGATTGTCATGTGTCACTATTCCTAGATGATCCTACTATGGATTGCCTCATATTTGTTGATGATGATACTTTGGAGGAGCTTGAATATTCTAAGGGTCTCAATATTTTGATGATACATAGGCTTCTCCTTTTTCTCCTTATCTTCCTATCAAGATCAAATCTCCATCATTTGTTGCTAATTTAGAGTCTAGTGTTGCTTCTATGAGATCTTCAATTAATTCTTTGTAGTAAGACAATTTCAATCTTGTGGATTCACTTTATTCATAATCTTATTCACCAAACATTTCATCCTTATTTGTGGAGTCCCACACATGATTTGGAGGGTTTATTAGATCTTCATTACCTCTTTGATGGTACTAATGCCATTGTATTTTTTATGTTTTTATATGTATTTCACAATTTCTTCTATCTTGATTCTATTTCTTTGATTATGCATTCATTTATTGTTTAAGAGGAGACATCTTATTCTAGCATAAGTACACTAGCATTAGATTTAAAGGCATCTATTTAGATTTGGGTTCCTTATTCATGTAGATTATGGGAACAAATTATTCATTCACCAGTGGATTTGTTTCTTCCTAAGGGGAGGAATGCTATTTTAGGCAATAAATTATTTTTTATCTTAAAGTATTCAGCATTGGTATTAGAGTTACCTCTTTGTGAAGAGGACACAACATCTCATTAACTCACTCTCTCCTATGGGGCTATTCATTATGTATTTGTGACAACAAAAATTATTTATGATCTATCACTTATACATACTTATTGTTTTCTCTTTTTGAGAGAGTTTTTTCCTAGGTTTTTTCCTTTTACTCTTGTTATGAGAGATATTTGTTAGTATATGAGTACTTGATTAAGCCTCGTTTCTAGTACCCATCTCCCCTTTTGGATTGTGTGTGTAACCTCCCTAAGCTGCACTTAATGGGGGTGTTTGTGTTAAGATATATTCACACATTATCATAAGTTTATTAGGGAGTCTTTAGTAGGAAGTTATTTTCCTATTTTTAGTTTGTGAATTTTGTGACATGTGTCATGAGATTTATTTTCCCACTTTGTCTATTCTTGGAATACATGGATGTATATCTTTTTATATTTTTATTTGTGAAATAAATGAATGCACCTATTTATATTTTGTATCGATTTATTTAGTTTCTCTCTTATTTAGTAGTTATCTCTTGTGTGGAATAGTTACTATATAGATCCCTTGCTCTTATAGAGCTACCTATTATCTATAACAATCTTGAGTGAACCAAGCCCTCTTATGAATGATTCCCTTATATTTCCAATGATAGTATGAAAAAATTATTTAATTTATTGAAGTGGATCATCTTGTTTCTTTAATACTCTAATTTTAGGACTAAGGGACTTGAGATGCCTTTATCTATCCTTCTCAAACATTTATTGTATACTACAACCACCATTACTTAACCATCTATGCTAAAGTTGTATCCATAGGTTCAATACTGGAGGAAATCTCCTTTTGGTTCACAAGGCTTGATGACACATTTGATTTAAGGATTTCAATAATCTTTGAAGTCTCTTGTATATTTTGAATATTTGTGACAAATTGTAGTGCAATGATGGCACTTTCTTATTCTCAAGTTTTTTTTTGTTTTTTCAATTAGATTTTGTTGGTTGTAAATTTTTTGAGAGAAGTTTGCAATAATTTTGTCTTTGCTTGGAGGTATTTTCAATGGTTCAATTTTTTTTAAGAATATTTCAAGTTCAATTATTGAACCTATTTGATACATCATCAACACACTCATTTTGACCATAAACAAAATAGAATAAATCTTAGAGTTTTTTATCTACTGGCTTTGATAATCCACTTATTTGGTTCAATAGGTGAGGTAATGACATCTATTTTCCTTCCTATATTAGCCTTCCTAACATATTTATTCATTAAGCAAGTTTCAACATAGGATGCACGTGAATTGTTACAATTTTTTCATGAAATTATCCTTTAAAATTAAAAAGGAGATAGAAAAATAAAGGATATTATACTCCTTTAGTTAAAATGGAAATTAATAAAGAGTATTTATATAAAACCTTTTAAAATAAGTGAAATAATTATTCCAAGAGGTGTAACTCTCCAATGGCAGTGCCTATTAGCACCCAACACATCTGTGAAGAAAATCATGAAAGGAAAACACATACCAGTTGTAAACTCAAAACAAATGAGATTAGAAATATTTTTTTATAAATTAGAGGCAATATTCCAAATTCATTAGCAGCAATAGTAGATAATTGAGTCATTAGTAGATAATATGATTAATATAAAAAATTGCCTCTAAGAAATACACCTTATATGTAACTTTGTATATAAATTGTAGGAATGGAAAGGATAACTAGTTTTTCGAAAAATTATTTCCATTTTGAATTGTATTTAAACAAGATGAAGGTCAATTTTTGGTTCATAAGAATTGGGTACTTTCTCAAGTTAGATTGTTAGAGTCTGAAAGCTCTGAATTGGTAGAATCCTTTAAGATTTCCCTTGTGTGTAGAGACATCATTAGAGAAAAGTTGGCCTTGCCGACGTTTGGAAAATTTGCAGAGAGGTTTAGGGAGATAGAGGAAGATACCATGTGCATCATAATTACTCTCACATTAATTGCAACGGACTCATTGCAAAATACATCACCTCCTACCATAAGAACATTGCAATTAAAACCTATGCCTAATCCTTTCGTCATTACTATCTATTGCAATTTGTGAAGACTTTATTTCTATCAAAGAATTCATGGGACTTGTCTATGATTTCTCATTCGATTTTCATATCTACCAAGAAAGTTTGCATTTCTAATAGAGTTGTATATTGCAATAGATCAAGGTAGTTATTGCCATGCTTGGAAAAATCCTCTATCCCTTACACTTTGATGGATGACCTTACCCTGTTATAAATATCCCATTTTGAAAATTATGAAGATAAAATAGTAGGGAGGATGTTGGTAAGAATTGGATGTAAGCATGATAATTTAATTTGCTATAATTTTTCTAAATCTTTTTCACCAAATTCATTTTATGCATATCTAGAAAATAATAGTTTTTCCCCATGCTTTTCACTTTCTACACCAAATCAACTACTGTGAATGCCAACATTGATGTTAAATCATTATTAATGGATGTCCATACCCTGTTGAAATCTTACATTTAGTGTGAGTAGGAATCTTCCAATGATAATTAGTTATGGTTCTATGTTAGTCAATTACATTTATATAAAAGTTTCTAAAGCTTTTTCAATAAATTATGATGAGGGAAGAAAGAAGAGGATAAAATCAAACCAAGAAAAGAGGTCCTTAGATGGGGATGTAGAGGGGTAGGTAAAGATCACCCATATGCTAAGATCAAGGAAGAATACATCCCTTCCCAAGGAGCCATGGAAATCATATCATGGAATGTTAGGGGCTTAAGTGCCCTTAACAAACAATGCCCGGTTAGGCACGACATGGAATCTTCTAGGATAGTTATTTATGTGACTCAAGAATTGAAATTGAGCAATAGGGAAGTGGAAGATTTTAAAAGGAAGTGTAAGAATTAGAGTGTGGAAATTGTAGAGATTGAGGGGGCCTCGGGAGGCCTAGTCACATTCTAGTGACAATAGTCAATATACATCGAGAGGATAGCTGCAAGTTGACATTGGATGACATGTAAGGTAAGAAGCCTAATGTCAAACTTGCATTTCATTTTAGTGAATGTTTATGGCCCAAATTATTACAATAAGAAAAAAGAGACCTGAGATGAGTTGGAAACCTGTTTGCACTAGATCCAAATAAAAATTATATTCTGGGAGGACTTTAATGCAATTTTACATAGTAGTGACAAAAGAGGGGGTCCAAAGAAAATGCAAATCTTAGTTAAATTTTGAGGAGTTTGTAAGAGCTAATCAATTAGTGGAAATTTTGATGGCAAATGGTGACTACACATGGACGAATAGGAGGTTAGGCTTTAGTAACATCACTAAAATACTAGACAAGTTCTTATTTAAAGGGGATTAGGGTGTCTTTCCTTTCTCAATGGAAGCTATTATTTTCCCACAATCTGGTTCAAACTAGTACCCAATATAATTAGAAATTCTTGGGGAGAAAAAACCAATTAGATGCCCCTTTAAATTTGAAAACATGTGGACGGGGGATAAAAATTTCTTCAAATTGATAAAATAATGGTGGGAAGAAACAAACCCAACAAGAACCAAAATGTTTTGTGTTTCCATGAAACTAAAACTATTTAAGAAGTAGTTGAAAGAATGGAATAAGAGGCATTTCAAAGACATTTTTGCAATTAAGAAGGAGCAAGAAGAAGAATTAAGGAAATTGAACAAAGATGTGTTCAAATCAGAGATGGATAACGAAAAATACTTGAAGGAAAAATAACTATTGAGGGAATATGAAGATGTGTTATTGTTATCTTGTAGAATTACACTGTAGCTAAGTTGCAGGAACTTAGCATTCTAGAGGAACATGGGGACTTTTCCAGGCTGTGGGTCACCTGTAATGGAAAAGAAGCTCCAGAGAAGGCCGACTTCCTAGCTAGTTATCACATATACTATTGATTTACTTTTAGGAAAAGGGAGAAGGATAAATTGAAAAGGATAAAACTGGAAAATGGTAAAAAAAAATTCTATGGTGATACACCTAACTTTAAAGTGGACATGAAAACCAAAAAACTATGACACTTGATTTTGACTGATAGTGAAAGCCCTTACACAACTCATTACAAACTAGCTTTTGTATTAATATTTCACTAAAAGGACATAATACATAAACTCATAAATGGAAAATGAATTCACAATTAAAAGTTATATGCATTTTTAAGACACTCCTAGCAACCTGCAAAAATAAGCTTTTTACAAAAAAAGGTACAAATTAAGAGACAAAGTTATAAGGAAAAAGGATAATTTCACTAATAACTTGATCAATATTTTGGATATACACAAGAACTACAAGAATAAGAAGGAAAAATTCCATTACCAGCTATCTCCAAGGTATAAACTATATTTCATATCCCAAGAGTTACAAAAAATGCCAAATATTGTGCCAAAGGACTGTAAAAGTCATTAAGTCTGAATTTGCATAATCAAAAATCACTCAATAATGAGTTACCAAAATGACTAAGTAGAAATCTTCCAAACAGTTCCACCAAAAAAGGAGCTAGAAGCATCTTGGGTCGGATGCAACAATAAACCCACAAATCTAGCTTCTAGATCTATTCAAATGAGCTCAAAATGGATGAAAAGGTCAAACTTGACCATGTCAAACCATAACCACTCCTAAAAATTCTCTAAATAGAAGTCAAAAAGCCTATATCCTCTCAACAAGGTGATGAATCACTCCTAAATCTCCTCCTCATGTCAGCAACTAACTCATAACAACTCCTATATGCTCTCCAAAACAATGAAGACCCTCACAACCTCTTCTCCATAAATGACCAAGTTAGTTTCACTTGCATTTAAAATACAACAAGAAGACTTTAAGGTTTATAATTACACCTTTAAAGTCTCTTGTTTTACATGGATTCATATGCAAACTTATGCATCGACCATTATGTTGGTCAACACATACAAAAGTGACTCCAAAAGACTTAGGAGCATAGAAGACGTTTGTGAGGTAAGAGTTTCAAAAGGCATTTTTTTTTAAAAAGGCCTAAGGCACAAAGCCTTAGGGAACCCACAGGCTATGTATTAGTTACATCTTTGATTTTTTTTTAAACATGGCAAAAAATGCCATCGATGAAGTTAGGGCATAACAAACCCTAAGAACAAAATGAATACCCAAAAGCAAGTATTCATTTCATTCTTCACGAAGCTTCTTGAAGAAGCTCGACCACTGACAGTAGGGTTTGAGGAAGCTTCGAACAGAAGCTTTGACAACAATTTCTAAAAAAAGAGGCATGTATGTTTCATTTCATAGTGAAAAATGTATTCACATGCACTCGGGGTAAGCATTTTTTAGACTATTCATTTTTTTTTTCAAAATAAATTGCTCAAACAAAGCCCCAAAACTATACATAGGCATGAATATTTCCTCCTTTTAATGATTTTCCTGTGCATCTTCTTATTCTTGTATTCTCTGGAAATGATGAGGCCACCAACAAGGGTTTCAATAGAGCTCATACATGGCAGATTTTAGCTGGAAATCTTCAAGGTCGAGCTTGGGTAAGCCATTTGTATGCATAAACTAAGCTTTTCACCGCTCTCTTGTAGGGAAAGTTTGTCTCAGTCTAAGCATATATGCAAATAAATATGGGGATATTTTTTTTTCCTATGCTTTCCTCAAAGGATTTATCTCGGTTTGGGTTCTTAATAGACCGTGGCCTCCCATTTTCCATTTTGCTTCAAAACCCTAAACAAAATGAGGGTTTCTTCCTCTGTACAAGTCGAGGCTCTGTATTTTTTTCTTTTCCTCTTTTTGTAGATGCTACTCCTTAACGAAAGTGAGGTGAAATTACTTTCTTGTTTCATTTCATATGATGTTATCATGAATGAATGTCACCTTTAAGCAATGCACTGTAATATGAATACATGCTTTATTTGAGACTGTACAGTACTCATATGTTGCTTATTTATGTTATTCTACTGTGACATGTATTTTCACCATTGTTGCTACTTTTTGAAGCATTGAATCTTAAAGGAAGGTTAGATGTGTTTACTCTTGCATCTAGCATGGAATTGTAGATCATTAAGACCTTCAAAATGATCCCCCTTTCTCATGAAAGTGAAGTGACATGTTACTCCATCCTTTCATTTTATTACTGTAGCATTTATTATGAAGGTATGTTGCATCCTTACATATTTGTAGATGGCTTTCATGGTTGCCTTTTCCTTTCAAATAAGCTCAAATAATCTCACCATTACAAAAAAATATTCACACCACTTGGCAAGCTGGGCTCAACCCTTCTGGGAGCCACATTTCATTCCACTTGCCAATATGAAATAAATCAAAACAACATCTTGATAACACTTACATATCTGCACATGAAGCAAACATATTAGAAAAAAAATGCATGTTTTAAGTGTGTATGTTGATCCGATGGTTTACCTAGACATCTAAAATATGCATTTCCCATTTAATGCACACTGAGATCAGTCTATACATGCATAGGTAAATGTTCATATAATGTTTGTGATTCTTTCATTGCTTAGAGAATTTCTCTAACATTATTGCTATTGCCAGATGCATGAACTAGGAGCAAGGAACTAAGGAGGACACAAGTAGCTCAAGACAACAACAACACAAGACACCACACCTTGAACCAGTCATTCAGGCAATGACTGGTCACTCTCCTTATATGCACATTTTCCTTTTTACTTGTTCATGTATATGATTTTCTTTATTTGCATTGAATAAGTAAAGTCAATCTCATGGCTTGTGTGAGATAATGTAAATTTTACATTCAATAAAGATTACCTTTTTGTTCAAAAAATATTTGTGTAAATCCTTCTTTTGTTACATGCACTTGTATGGATGCAGTTTTGTGTAAAATGTAATCTTTTTGGATTATTTCATTTATGCAATTGAATGTAATGAAGGAAAGATTTAAAATGTACCTTTTCTCAGTTAAAGATCAACAAGCTCTACTTGATTGAGCTATGAGTAAAAAATATGGTTACAGTTATCCAAAGAGAAGATCTACTGGAGGAACAAATCTAGGGAAACATAAATCAATGAAGGAGACAAAAACACCAAATACTTCCATAATTCAAAAAAGTGCATAGAGACATTAATAGAATCACAAGCATTAGAAGAAATGATGGAACAATCCTTGACAACCCAAAGGAGGTATCTAAAGAGATAGTGATTTTTTAGCAACTTGCTAAATAAATGGGAAGGATCAGACTTGAAAGCTCAACAACAGTTGTTTCAATGTATCCCACGCCTTGTAACAAAAAAGTAGAATAAAATAATGATGAGTAACTTCTTTGAGGATGAAATAAGAACATATGCCAACCAACTGTATCTAGACAAAGCACCTGGTTCAGACAATTTACCAACTATCAAAAGTGTTGGGGGTTTGTATTAGGAAAGGATGTTGCAATATCCATAGAAGACTCTAGGAATACTGGTGAAGTATTAAAATAAATCAATAATACATTCATCTGCCTCATACCTAAGAAGGAGAAACTGGATTCCCTTGATGACTTTCGACCAATATCATTATGTAATACCTTATATAAAATATTAGCTAAGGTTGAAACAAATAGAATAAAATACCTCCTTATTAACATAATTTTATAAGAACAAACTAGGTTTGTCCCCAGGAGGTTGATTTTGGAAGGGTGATAATTTCTCAAGAAACAATACACTTTATTCAACGAACAAAAAAATGATGTATGGTGGTCAAACTAGATATCAAGAAAGCCTATGATTGGGTAGATGAGAAATTTCTCTACAAAGCTTTGGAGACATTCAATTTTAACAAAATATGGGTGGAGTGGATGTTTAATTACATGGTTATCCCTAGGTTTTAGATCTTGGTAAACATATCCCTTGAAGGCTATTTTGAGAGGTCCAAAGGACTACGACAAGGTGACCCACTCTCTCCCTTCCTCTTCATCATTATGGTAGAAGCATTGGGCAGGTCAATAATGAAAGAAATAAAAAATGGTAGCCTAGAGGGCATTCAAATTACAAGTAATTTGGGGGTCATCACGTATCAACAATTTGCTGATGATACTATGTTATTTGGAGCAACAAAAAGGAGGGAGGCAATTCAATTGAAATTAACCCTAGATAATTTTGTTGCTACATTAGGACAAGAAGTAAACACTACCAAATATGATATATACTTCTTTAATATAGATCCTTGGAAGGAGCAAGAACTAATCATAGTTCTCAACTATAAGAAAGTCTCCCTACCATGCACCTACCTCAGTCTACCTTTAGAAAATGGATTCAAAGGTAATATACTTTGGGATCCCCTTGAAGATAAGGTCAATAGAAAAATTGTAGCATGGAAAGGTAGGTGGTTGTCATAGGTAGGGTGTATAACCGTGTTGCAAGCAGTCATCTCCGTAATATCAATATATCTAATGTCATGTTTAGCCATACCATCAAGGGTGAACCATAAACTAAATAAAAATATGAGAAATGTTTTTTGGAAAGGGATTGCAGAAAAAAAAAGATTTCCCTTTATAGCATGGGATAAAGTTTGTAAAGTAAAAGCTACATGGGGTAGGATTAAGGGGTCGACTCAAGAAAATCAAGGCTCTAGGGCCCAAACTGATTCAAGGAAGATGTATACGGAGACCAACACAAAATGGGTGAAGATCCTCAAATTCAAATACCTAGATGATATTGACGAGTTAGGTATGATCCTAACAATCAAGAATTTGCCTCAAGGTTTGAGAACCTATAATTTCATTGAGGAATGTCATTCCCTAATCACTGACTACCTAACATGGGATGTGCATTATAGGAAAATGACCTTGTCTTGGGAGGACTCGTGGGGGGGAATCCTTAGATTGGACAACATCGTAACAATAGAGTAGACACATAGACATCTTACACAAGCATGGGGGAAATATGCTAGAGATTATATCCAATTATAAAATATGGGGTCCAATCATGGAAGAGGAAATAACTGAACTCGATGGGGCTAAGTTATTTGATGAAGAAGAGCAGGTGTGTGGCATATCAACAACCAACATAATAATAATTAGGGATGGTAGAGATAAAATTGTATGGGAAATCTCAAAGTCTAGAAACTATAGTGTAAAACAAGGATACAAAGTTTTAGATAAGGTTGACACACCCACCATGATACCAACTCACATCTATTGGCACAAAATCTATCCTTTAAAGGCCAGCACATTCACCTTGGAAACCCTTCAAAATAAGATCTTAACGCTTGATAGGTTTGCTAAAATGAGATACTATGGTCCATCAAGATGCATCCTATGCAAAAATAGTGAGGAGAACATAAACCAATTTCTTATTGGCTACCCCTTCGCACAAGAATTTTGGAGATGGCTATGTGCAAAACTTGGTTGGGTGAATGCCCTTTCCAACAATATCCTCAACTGGCTCAAAGCGTGGACTTATCTAAAGAGGAATGCTCTTTTTCAAGTATTTGGGTGGTTAGCCCCTCAATTCTCCTATGGGAGTTGTGGAAGGAGGGGAACAAAAGGATATTACAAGAAAAATAAATGAATCTAGCTTCCTTCCTTAACAAGCTAGAGGCAACAATTGTTGAAGTAACAAATAGAAAAAAACTACCTACCAAAAACATCAACAATCCTCCTTCACAAACTAGGACTCTGTATGAGACAAGTCTAGTTTGGCCTACACATCCTACCTCTGATTGGAGTTGGAAACCAATCCTCACAATCACTTAGGAGGGAGGTAGAATGGATACCACCTAAACCTAGTTGGTATAAGTTGAACTTTGACAAAGTTTCTAGGAGAAATCTAGGAGTGTTGGGAGTTGGCTACATTTTAAGGGACTTATAAGGCTGTGTGATTGAAAAGATATCAAAGCCCCTACATAAGGGAACAAACAATGAAGTGAAATTCCAAGCACTATTGTGTGGCCTACAACTTTGCCAATAACTCAAAATTAGAGATGTTGAGTTAGAAGGGGATTCGATGTTGGTGATAAATGTTGTGAGGGAAAAGAAAATAAAAAATAAGAAATTACAAGCACTTTTGGATAATACCATAGGTGAATTAGGGAGTTTGAGCAACTTCACCATTAGTCACATATACAAAGAGGTAAATAAAGATGCAAATGTGATAGAAAACATTGGGACAAATGGGTTGAATCAGAAGGCCATAGGGGTGATCTCCAAATAAATTCTTAGCTATCCTAACTAAGCCCACCTAGGGTAAGTCCTATTGAAAAAGGTAGGAGCTACATAAACACATAGTCATGTTCATGTTTCCATCCAAATAGAATAGGAATTGGGAATATCATTAACTATAAATAAAGAGAAGCATAGTATTGGTCACTTTATCTTGTATGGAGCAATATACTTGTTGGTTCACTTTAACATTTTTATGCTCAGGGGGGTTTCCCCCTGGAGCTTATGGGTGTGTTGTCATGGTCTTATAGAAACTCGAAGAAATAAAAGAGTAACGATGTTATTGACAAATTATATTCATTTAAGCAATTGGAAACACAAAATGTTTCTATAAAAATGGCATTTTGGAGTCTCTAATATGCTATGCCAAGCAAAAAATTTGTATCATAGAATGGTTGGAGAATATTATACTATCAATTTTCATGCCTAAATTTCAATATGACGAGTCTCTTCTAACAAGGCAACTTTTTATTTCAATGGGATTATTAAAAAAAGTTAGTGGTAGGTGACATAAACAAGAAAGACCATATATTTAGATCTGAGGACATTCATTAATGTACCCATCAAAATCCAATCAACATAACTTGGATGTTAATCTCAAAGTGATACTAAGTAAAGACTCAAGGGTACAAATGAAGTAGTGACAATAAATGGTGCTAAGAGGAGTAACTTGTATATGTGTGAGGCCATTATATCTAGCTGGGAGTTCAAGCATAAGCAACAAAAAGGGTGGTGAAAAGACAACACTAGGCTCTCACTCATGGAAACCCCGATACAACTGATAGGATCAAGAAGGAAAATAGCCTTCTTGGGCATAATCACAAAGAAAATATTAAAGTTTTTCTTCACTGTTGGCGATGGTCTAGAGTTGGAGGTTGTGAAGTTGATTCTAGGTAGAGAATTCATGGAGGTGAGAGAGCGATATAGGGTGAATTCTGATATCTCTTCGTGGTTCATAGCAACTCTTTTGAACTTGAAAGTGTCCAAGGGGATGACTCTATATATGGTTAGGATTCTCATCAAAGTTTATTTTTTGGGTGAGGTGGAAGATGTAATTGCTATGACACGTTTGGGAGAAGGGACAACTCATTCAAGGGATCTGTAGTTGCTTTTCTCTCCTAGAGTAGTGGTCAACTCTACCCCTTCCTACTAGATATATGTGGGTTGACACTTGCACGACACATGATATGGTTCAAGTGTGGTGCAATATTCCTCAAGAAATTCCTAACCTTGGAGCTGACTCTTGGATGGGGATGAATTCATGATTTTGCAATTTTCTTATAAACAATTGTAGATAGATAAAGGATGAAGTATCAATGACTTAAATTTTGGAATTTTGGGATAGATAATTTTGGGATTCAAAGAGCTCATGTGGAGGCTCAACATACCTAATGATCAAACTGGTTAGATGCTAGGTGACAGATATGGGGTGAATTTTTGGATGTACATTTGAATAACTAGAAATAAGGAATGGAAATGTAAGAGGACTTATGGCTAGGGAATATCACTAAGATATAAACTCAAACCTAGAGAGGTCATGAAATCAATGTAATTGTCCCAACCCTGTGTGGTCATATTCACTAGATGGAAAACACTTGGGTTTCAGAGGTAACATAATGCATGTAAATATTTTATTTTGAATCTATATAATTATCAACTTATGAATAAAAAAATAGTTTGACTTTGTGCAATCTTCAACTCTTTTTTCCAAATACATACAATATTATTATTATATTAATCACATACTTGATAATATAAGATACACACAAGTGTACAACTTCTCATCCTAAACCAAATAAACAAAGATGTACTATCCAACTTCTAGTCTAAATAAACAGAGCCGTCAATTCTATCTCTTTCAAGAAATGTGTAATTAATACCTATTTTGGAGACTTCAACCACCAAATATTAAAATATCTACAAGAATAAAAGAAACCGTAAGGCTCACCATTTGATGCATACCTTAGTTTTAATAGATACCGAATATAAAATATAATTATTAAAACCCAAGTTTCAAAATATTGTGTCAGGTTGCTTCTCGCCAGATGCAACAATGTATAATCAAGTGAGTTACTATTATTGTTTCTCACCAAAACAAGGTAATATTTGTTAAGTTATTACACTAAATCATCAAGAGCCTTATTTCTTGTAGCTCATATACTTATATTTTTTTCCTTTGTAATGTTTATGTTCATATCTAGAATGTTACATTTAGTATATCCATGTGCAAATTTCACCATGGCATGAGGTTCTTATATACTAATTAAGTTTTTCCCTATTCTACTGTAGTTTAAGAACCCTTCTACACAAGAGAGAAATGTGCAATCAAATTGAATAATGAACCAATGTCATGCTCTTGAGTCTTAGGATATAGTTATAGAAGATAGTTTACTTAAACTGCAAGAAGAGAAAGTTGATCATAAAATGCTCATAAGATGGGAGCTTGGAGCATGTTGGGTGCAACATTGACAAAACAACCAGCATTGAAAAAATGAGAGAAAATCTAGTGAAAAAAAATAAAAAATTGAACCTTTCATAGAATTATTTGCATGTTGGGAGCATGTTGGGTTCAATTTTTTAGCAGAAGGATATTGATCACCCTATTAAAAAAATTATTTCCAGTCTATTATAAATCCTATTTTGTTTTAATGACAAGTGTTACTTTTGTTTTCTTTGAATTGTAAAAGAGTACGCCATTCACTATTCTTGGATTTTGATTTCTAGCTTGGTATGGTAGTAGGACAATAATCACCTTTTTCTATTTTTGAGTTTGTTGTAGCCAATCCTGTCTTAGGTTTTGAGTCTATAATATTTATATAATAATAGGCAAACTCAACTTTTATGATTTCCCTCTACTAATTAGCCTTTGCATATTGTTATATAAACATTAGAGACTAAAGATACCATGTGCAAGTCTTCAATCGTGAATCCAAAATTCTCTCATACATATAATTGTATATAAAATTATAAATAAATAAATAAAGTCAATTGGATTGGCCACAAGGAGGTGTTGATGAGAATAGAAGTATATTTTATAAATAGAGAATCAAAATAGTAGTTAAATATTCAAATCAAGTTTACCATCATGTGGTTTGATGTAATGACCAATAAATCTTAGCCCACATGGGTAGTAGAGTTGGCTTGGGTGATGGGTTTGCTCCCCATTGGTTTCGGGTTTGATTCTGCTCCTGGTTAATAGGTGGGCCTCCTTGTGGGTTGTATCATACACCCGTAGGAGACTAGTCTCGCCTCAACTCACCCCTCTAGATGTCAGGCTAGGTCATGGGGATACCCTTGTTGCAAAAAAATGGACCAATTTTATCTTGGATAAACTCTCCAGTTGTAATCTAGCACACCCCACAACGACACTCAAGTTTAAAACTCTTTGGTTGTAATT
This sequence comes from Sequoiadendron giganteum, assembly GCA_007115665.2. NCBI lineage: Eukaryota > Viridiplantae > Streptophyta > Pinopsida > Cupressales > Cupressaceae > Sequoiadendron > Sequoiadendron giganteum. The sequence goes on from CM021109.1 coordinate 517,132,806, forward strand.
TTATCTTGGATAAAATTAAAACAAGATAAAATTACAACTCTTTAGTTGTAATCCAACCCACCCCACAATGACACTCAAGTTTTTATTTTCAAATTTTCTATAAGTTTAAATAATGTGGACTTAAAACATTTGTCCATTATGCTAAACTTTAAAACTCATGTTACATATAATAATTATGCTCCAGTATTTTTCCCCAAACATAATTTACTTTCTTCAAAATGCATTTTGGACTAAGTATATTTTCCTCTGGTAGTAGTTCTCTTTCTAAATCAGTTACAGAAACACATTGCTTTTTATTGAGATATTAAGGCTACAAAATAACTTTTATTATCAAGAGTAGTCTTTCAGCCATTAGTGAATCTTAACCACTTGAGGCTAAGTGATTTTGACCAAGAAAAATTAAGATAGCACTTGAAAAGTATAAAACATTTTGACCAACTCTAGAGTTTAGGAAAAAGTTATTATCACTAGAAAGATGTCTTTATATGCAGAAAAAACTAATTGTATCATTAATATAGTTTTTTTTATCTCTAATCTGACAAGTAATTTCATAAAATTTCATCATGTTTATACTTTGATTGTTGAATGAATTAGAGAATGGCTCTTGAATCTTAACTACAATGCACATTATTTATGGTGCCTAACATTTATGGCCACCGTTTCTCAAAAGGAATGATTTTCTCTTATACTCAACATCCCATTTCAACTCCATACTTCAATATTTAACCTTTGTGTTGTTAGTGGAATTTTTTATGTAAAAAACATAAATAGATCAAAATGAGAATACATTAATTGCAATAGACTTGAAACTAGCAAATGTAACCATTTTAGATGTTTTGCAACATAACAACCAGAACTTATTAAATGAAAGAAAAATTCAAATCCAAACTCTGAACTCAAACAAGAGTATCACTTGTGCTTCAAATATTAATTTTAGATTTAGTGAAGCTAGCAATAATCAAACCTTATAATATAATCAATGTTGTGAAAATCTACAAGAAAGCAACCATTTCAACAAATATTTTTTTTGCAAAAGAATTAACTTTAAATAAAAATACAAAATACAATATATAATTTTACAACAATAAAATATATCACAAATGTTAGAGTAATTATGACATCGTGCTTGATAATTAATTAATCATTAAGTCCCTTAATACTTTATTCACTTAAGCTAAACTTATGCGTTCTTTTTTTATTATTAGATCAGGCTAAATATAGGTCAAGTTATTTCGTTGCATGAGATTAAGATACTTGTCACAATCTAATCAAATCCTTGTCTAAGATTTGTTTTTTTATGCTTTTATAAGAATTGACCATTCATTGTAATCAATTATCCATGTAATTTACATTCAATATTCAATATAGAAAGAATACTAGATGCTTGTGTAGATCAATCTTTTCTCTCTTGGTTGCATAGCAAATCAATTGCTTTGATCTCTTGTTTGTGATAGGCATTTTGGTTACAGGTGATTTTTGGTAGCTATGGGGCTCAATATTAACTCCATCATGGTATCAAAGCACCAGATCACTGAATTCCTATTGAAATTTTGAGAGATCCGACCTTGAGGGAAAAATCATCTCATCCTAGGGAAAAATAACATCATTGTTGAGTCTGGAGTAGTGAAGAACCTAAAGATCGACTGTCGTTTCACAAAAATATGATAAAAAAAAATTGAGGCAATTTTTTGTGGGACAAATATTTTAAATTTTAAAATTTTGTACAACCAAACACGGATCTATACAATCGTACAAGTCATAATTTGTACCGTGGATCTTGTCTCTACTTTGTGCAAGCAAAAAATTTCATCAAAAAATTTGCACATTATTTTTTTCAAAAAAATAGAGGGATTCTTTTTAAAGGGTAAAAAAGGAGGTTGAATTTATATTTTTGGGTGCAGGAAAGTACATAGTCACAGGTACTATATATGCTGACGTAATGCCAACAAATTTCTTGTCCAAACCCTTGTGAATTTTTTGTTTACTCTTGGAATATTTTGTGAGCTAAAAGAATATTCTACTTTCTAAAATATTCCACCAACCATATGGTATATTTCAGTACCTTTGGAATATTTCATTGACTGGCGTCATCATGATGTCAGTGTTAGCCATACAACTAACCATCCAAGCCCCCTCCAAGCCCTAGTTTACATGCAAAGTAGTAGTTTTTTTCTTTTGGATATAGCTTGGGCATACGATGTCAAAATCAGACAAATGATATAGCATAAAAAAGTTGGTTTTGTGTAATTTCTAGTGGTATAGGTCTCATCATCAGATTTTTTTGTTGGTTTATTTTATATTCATTCAAAGTCATATCTTCATTTTTGCTTTTGAGCTCATATATTTTCCTTGTATCTCTAATTTTCATGATTCTAGTGGCGTTGGAAAGGTATTTTAGAGCTCTTCATATCCATTCATGCAATTTTTCTAGAATATTTCCTAGGTACATTTTATTCAATTTATCATGTTTTTATATTTATGTCAATTACTTGGACGTCTTGGCACTTGGAAAGGATCTATTTGTGTGAGATGAATTTATTTGATCTGCTTTACATGCATTGAGGTTTTAAATGTTTGATTTTTTCATTTGAGAAAGTATCATGGGTTTTTTATTCATCCTTCTATGGTAATCTTGGTAAAGGATAACTACGAGTCTTGGTGAAACAACATCATAACACATCTTAGGTGGCTTTATCTTTTGCCTTATCTATATGGACTCATACCTACACCAGCAACACCGAGGATTTATTCAACATGGGGTATTATTAGTTATCATGTTGTAGGGGTTATATGTTCTAGTGTTTTTCTTGACACTATGTGTGTTGTATCAAACATTGATTGTCCCCACACTTTGGACTCAACTTTGGGAGATCCATTGAGACCCTCATATCTATCCATACCTAGAGGATCTTGTTGCAAATTACCTCATCCCTCTTGTAGATGAAAACTCCTTACCCTTTGATGACAATACTTTAGAGGATCTTGAGTATATCATATGTCTTGCATGTTTTGATGGTTGAGATACTTGTCTTCATGTTCCCACTCTTTAAATTGATACTACATCATCATCTTCTATTGTTCCTAATCATCTTGGCATCACCACATCCTTGGCCCCTATTGGTTCAGTACAACAAGACATCCATCATCTTTCAGACACAATTACTTGGAATTCATATCTTGCAGACATATCATCATTGTTTGTAGAGTCTCAGATTATAGATTTGGAGGATTACTTTGAGGAAATTCATCCCCTATTTGTTGAAAACTACATCATCGTTGTTAGCCCACCATCTTCATAGCCTTTATAGCTTGTTCTAAATCAGTCTTCAAGATTCTAGGTTGATATCATCTCTTTCTGACATGTGGACACTTGAGCACTTTTAGAGACACACATCATTTGGATTTGGATTCCTAATTCTTTCATCTTTTTGGATTGACTTCTCCAATCATTAGTGGATCTATTTCTTCCTAAGGGGATAATTTTTTTTTATAGGTAGTGGATCATATTTTGTCTTCAAACATTCATCATTGGCACAAGAACTCTTTCTTTATGGGGGGATTCATATCCTTATTTTTTCTCTCCTACTAGAGGAACATCTATTGTACTTGTGTGACAAAAGCAGTCCTTGGGGGTCACATTGTGTCCTCCTTCTATCCTTCTTTCACTAGTGTATTTATTTCATTTTCTCTTTTGGAGAGGAGCTTTTCCCATGTGGTTTTCTCCTTTTCTCTAATTATGAGAGATTTAATTTGTTTGTATGTGGGCACCTCATCAACCTTGTATTCAAGATCCATCCATGCATCCATCATTGTATTCTTCATTAGATTTTTATAGTTTCTCCCTAAGTCGATCTTAAGGGGGGGTGTTGGAGTAATTATGATATCACTTGATAATTAATTAGTCATTACTTACTTATTAAGTCCCTTATTAATTTTTTGACTTAAGCTAAACTTAGGAGTTTTTATTATTATTATTAGATTGGGCTAAATATAGGTCAATTTATTTCATTGCATGAGATTAAAACACTTGCCACAATCTAATCAAATCCTCATATAGAGTTTATTTTTTATGTTTTTATAAGAATTGACAATTCATTGTAATCAATTATCCATGTAATTTACATATGTTATTCAATACAAAAAGCATATCATATGCTTGTGTGGATTAATTATTTCTCTCTTTGTTGAATAGAAAATTATTTACTTTGACCTCTCATATGTGATAGACGTTTTACAGGTCATGGGAATTATGGGGCTCACTATCAACTCCAACAACAAATGTGTCAAGCTCCACGCAATTAAAATGTATGTTTGGTTAGTTAAAATAAAAACAATCTTTCAGCTGCAATATTAATTTCACATGATAGGTTTTTTTTATGGACAAAACAATAGAATATCATTTTTTTTGCTTAAGTTGGCTCATAAACTCATTCCACAACAACAAACCAAAAGACTCTCCTTCAAATTCATCTTGATATACATATGATATTGATGAAACTTGGATCCAAACTGAATTAAACAACAAAGAGATGATAATTGTCGTAGTAATAGAAAATAAATTTACAAATGCCTTATTAAAATTCCTCATTAAATAACTTCTCAAATGTTTTCAAATGTAGGTGTTTCCTTTGCAGTTTATAGGTCTAGACTATTCATTTATTAGTAATCTTAACATTTATGGTCAATGTGAGCACCTTGTGAAGTGTTAGCAAGGATTTGTATTACTTGTTGGACTATGAGCAATGAATATTTTTGAAAGATTAGTGCTCAACTAATCTAATCACTACCTATATTTCTATTCAAAATTCTATTATTAATCCTGAGTTAAGTTCTTTGACATTGCAGTAGTGAATCAAAACAACAAAGATTTATTTATTTTGTTCCCCCAAAAGAGAAGAGCTTGAACACCAAATATAAGATAAGAATAAAATGGATAAACACAAGTACTTAATTAACTAATAAATTTATACAAATAATGAATTTATTCTTATATATTTACCTGCATGTGTATCCAAGTACACTAGGTAGTTTTCTACCTCCTTGTTGTACTATAATAGAGAGACATCGGCTAAAGTGATAAGGGCATATCAAGGATTTTGAGCATAGATATTTGTAACTGTTAATATTCCCATTATAATTTCTTTAAGCATAAATGTGACAGGTAGCATACAACACCAAAAAAATCCCTCAAACCACCAAAAAACCTTAAGAGCTCTTTGCTTACATGTGATTAAGGCCAAGATGTCTACACTAGATAGTAGGGTTAAGAATCTCTTTCTCATCACAAACAATGAGGACAAAGAAGATAATCCAAATCCCTCTATTTCAACTATCCAAGAGACCTTGAAAGTGCTTCTAGAAATACAAAATTATTCTTAGCTTTCTCTTGCTGCTAAAAATAAATGACAATGTTAGGTAGGCTTTGCAACCTATGTTCCAATAAAATGAACATGCCTTATTAATTACCAACCTCGTCTCTCCTCTAGGGAAAATATAATTTATTTAAGCATAAATGTGGTAGGTAGAATACAATACCAAAAAAACATCAAACCATAAGAATAACCTCAAGCCACATTACAACCTAGTTACAATCCACAAAAAAGACCTTCAAACCACAAAAATATACAAAAATTTCATATTCTCAAAAGTTGCAAACTGTATCCCTAGACACAAATTTCTCAAAAAAAATAAATTGAAATTGAAACCAACACTAAGAAATGGGTCACAAACCTAGTAAGGTTAACAAGACCTTACCAGCTCCATAAGTTCCAAACCCTATCAATTTATTGTGTTGATAAACACTTTTACAGAGCCTTTGTTGGGATCCATTGACCATTGTGAACTTGGGACAAGTTGTGACCTAAAAAACCAAAAATAATGTGAGAACAATGAATGCAAAATAATACAAAGAAAAAACAAAATTTATAAGCCTCACTTGATCAATACATCCACTTCCACAACAATAGATTTTGTGCATCTCTTGGTGGTGGACACGATGCCCTCAAAGCAACACCTGGATGGCAAAGAATGGATTAGTTTGGGGCGACAGAGTATTAAGAATTATGAATTGGTGATTTAAATGGGAATGAGTGTTTGGGATAGATAGATTAGGGTCAAATTTATTAATTTGTAGTTATATGTAATTTATTAATAATTTATAGATTTAAATTATTTAGGAATAGGTTTTGTGTGTTATATTTTAGGATAATTAGGAAATAAAAGTAGTATATATTTAATTAATCATTAATAATATGTTGTATAGTTTATTAATATTGTGCACTCACAATTGAGCAATTAAATGTTTTTTTTGTGACAAATGTTAAAGTATTGGTGCAAGTGTTTTGATTAGAGGTAAAAGCGGGTTTTGATGGGGCCTAGAACCCAATATAATAAAAGCAAGCTGCATATAAAATTAACCACAAACCAACAACAACTCCACAACAACCTCTAACATATTAACATGACATCACATGCTGCATAAAATAGACAAACAAGGGCTAAAAACCCCTAATACAACTTGGTTTTAACTGGGACCATAAACCCTTAGAAACACAAAGAACCCACCCGCATTAGCCATGCATCATCAAACCAACCGCTCATGGAAGACTCTATAGAGCCTTGGTGCAAGTGTTATCGAGGACTAGGGGTGGTAACTGAATATGATGGGCACGGGATTAGAAAAGTGTTATTTAGAAATCTTCTATGACTACACAAAATATAGGCATCAAATTTGATGATGATGACTTGAAACCTTAGGTTTAAGGAGTCAACTAGATGAAGAAGACACTATAATTTGTTTATAATCGTTCAACATTAATAGGTTGGATTTTGAGAGGTATGAAGTTAGGGTGCACAACTACTAGATCCTCTCCCCTACATGACTTTATCCATGTAATTAACTAATGAAGTAATACGATGAATGTACCAATCCTTAAAGTAATCTACAATTTCAAGCTATCTTAACTTTTGGTATCTATGAAGGTGTGAATATGAGAACAAAAAGAGTGATTTGGTGGCATAGAAAAGGTTTATTAATCATGTTAAAAAAGGGTACATTATCTCAACACAATCATAAATAATGACTAGGAATTTATAAAGAAAGTGTTTATTGCCCCTATTATATAAACATCAAGTTTGGTAAGGGATTGAAATTTATCTTACATAAATTTATGTTAATTAAATAAATGTAGATAATAATTATATATTTAATTTAGATTTTAATTAAAGAGTTAAGCTTTGAGAATTATTATAAATATTTTGAATTAATTGAGAAGGATAGTTACACTGAGTTCTTAATTTGATGATAGAATGTGGGCTCTAAATACACGTAGATTGAAATTGCTAATATTTAAAAAATGTTCTCATTACGTTCACTATCTCAAATCAAAGTAAATTTAGAATTTCCTTTGGATCAACTTAGAGTATCTCAACATAAATCTCTAGAAATAAAAATTTGTCGGTTGATGCATAGATCTACTTCGAAAAATTAAAAAAAATTGTAACTTGATTTGCTTAAATCATTAATATCTAAATATGGAGGGAAATATAGGTTAATAAGTTCACAAATATACAGAAATATGCACAAAAGGGGCTAGTAAATAATAGATGCTAGATCTAAATGAAATGAATATATCAACTCTAATAATCCTTATTATTAAAATTTGAGGTAGAGTAACTATGATTTGAGCATTTTGGTAAGAATTATTTTTTGCTGACAAGGATTGGAAGGATTAATTAAATAGATTTACCATTATCTAATATTTTTTATAATCAAGGGTATTGAATCTAGTATACTATTTCTATATTTGGGCTACATTAGAATGTATACTTGTAGTTTATACACCATATTAATTTGTGAATTTCAATTAGTGTATATAAACACACTATTAAGCAATCTTTTATTTTGATATGACAATCTTTGGGCCTAAGTTAAGTGGTTGATATATCATCATTATTGGTTAAAAAGGGACACATTTGATATCAATAAATGATAATTTGTACTTGGCTCAATTGGTTAAGTTTTGTGCAATTATCTTTGATTGATATCCTTATACGATATATTGTGATATTGACATGTTGAGCATGAGAGCACTACATTGGAAGAGGTTTTAGCATGATATCAATTGATGTTAGTGATAATTCTAGTATGAGTTGAAGTATGCACAAGCTTTCTTAAATGATGTCCTCAAGTTGTTAACCAATTAGTGTCATTTTTAAGATGTCATGAATGGGTATGTATTTATATTCCCTTGACTAAAGATGAAAAGAAATATTAATTTGTAATTCATATACATATATTTAATCCTATCAAATATAAGAACAAAATTTCTATGAGTATCATCCATTATCTATAATTGAATGGCTATGCCTTACTTGGGTAAGACATTAAATTCTAAATTTCTATAAATATGCATTTTTCCATTCCTTGTCTTCTCTTGGGAATGTTGTTACTAATTTAGAATCAATTACTTTAAAATTGTGATCACAATGATCTTGTATTATAGGAAATGAGATAAAATTAGGGATTTTAATAAAATTAAAAAGATAAAAGCTAATTCTTAGTTCAAATACTTGTTAGCTTAATACTAGATGTAGTGGATAATATTACATACCTTAAATGGATTTAAGATCCTACCCATTCAATGAGAACATGGATTTTATGATTAAATATGAGTGTGATATTGATCTGATGTATACTTTGTAATAGAGTGGAATAATGGAAGTGGTGGGACCATAACCCATAGATCCCAACATCATTTTTATATCTTAAAAATGGTAAAATATTATGCTATTAGAATGTATTGGTTAATTTATAATACAATGTTGTACAAGATGTAAAGCCAAATAGGTTCTCCTAGAACTAGACATGGAGACATGTCAACTTTTGAAGGAGGAGATGACCTCCAAAAATTAAACCATTCTAGATTGCAAACTTTTATGTGATAGACAAAATCATAAGATGAGCTTGTTCTATTGAAGCAATAATTTTTGGTTACGAATTGGTCAATTCTATTGAATAATCTAATAAATTCAATATAGTTGTTATTGATTATTTCTCATTTTAGAATGCATGTTTTGGTTGTCATGGACTAACAAATAGAGAAGAATCATTTTTGGTACTTTAGTCTATTTTTTAATTATATACTACTATACATTTATTTAATAATACTTTATGTAGAATAAGGTAAAATCAAGGTACAAATCATGAATCAATAGTATCAACCACCAACTACCAAAAACTCAAGCCCTAAAGACCCTAATCCAACAATGAAGTACAAATGAACATAGAAACATGAATAATAAAACAATAATACCATAATTTGTATGTCACAGTTTAATCACCTTCATTACTCTTCTCTATTTTATTTTATATGTTTGCTTGCCCTGAGATTTGTAGTATGCAAGAATAATCCTAGTGATAGTGACAAAAAAATATCAAAGATAGTGGTTGTAGGGTTGAAATAAAAAGGATAGGTCTCTTTTATAGAAAACCAAATTTGAATGAAGGGCTAGGATTAAATGATGAAGACCAATGGATGAGATTTATTTGACAAGAAAAGAAATAGGATTAGGGCAAAAATATGGTTTAGTTAAGGACGGATGGTGAAGATTAAAAGGTAAAAAAACCTTCTCAAGGGTGAAAATTAATTGAGATAGAAGAGGAGATTGACACAAAAAAAAGGTTGTTGGAGTAAATTAAATAATTATAAAATTATTTAATTTAGGAGGGAAAGTAAATAATTAAATAACTAAAACAATTATTTAATTATAAAAGAAGAGGGAAAATTTGACTTTTAATTAAAATAACTGTTTAATTAAAAGTAGAAGAAAAAGACAAATCAGTAACTAATTAAAATAATTATTTAATAGTGGAGGGAAAAGTGGAGAATAATTAAATAAATAAGATTTATTTGGTTATGGAAGAAAAGGCTAATGAATAATTAAATAATAAAAATAACTATTTAATTGTAGTAGGAAAATAAAAATAAATAATAATTAATTTAATTATAGAGAGAAAGGATTAATCAATGACGCAATTGCTTGAGGGGTCTAGCTCGATTAGCTAAAGCATCTTGTTGCAAGCAAGAGGTCATGAAGTCTAGTCTCCCCACGTCCCCGTGGTACTAGAGGGCATGCCACACCAGTGTCATTGGTCATGTGAAAAAAACTTACGAGGTGCACTGCAATCTATAGGGGGGACTACTTGATTCCTGCAATCTAAAAAAATAGTGACATAATTAAATAAATATTAATTTAATTAATTAATCAAAGGAAGAACAAAAAGGGGGAATGAATTAATTAAATAATTAAATTATTTAATTAATAGAAGAATATGACTTTAGAAAATAATCAAATAATTAAAATTATTCAATTATGCGGGGAAGAAGGGGAATTGATGTGAAAAATGGCATTTGCATGCTCAGGATATTTTTCAGTGTCTACATTTTGCCCCTTTTTAATACAATGTGAATTCATTTGAATCTTGTATCAAAGAACAAAGAAATTCAACTCAAAATATGGCCTAGTGTGACATGGTGAAGATGGGATAGACCTATGCCCCCTCGAATTTTTTGTAAATTTTGAAAGAGTCAAAAAATTTGAAAAATTATTTTGATAAACAAATTTGATAGGTGCAAATGCAAGGATCGTCGAAAGAAATGTTAGCGAGAGGACAAAGTTAGCATAGAATTAGACAATTGAAGAGGGATTGATATTTTGCTTGATAGATATTAGGATTGCATGATTATCATCACTAGGAATTGTATTATGGTAATAGATAATGAGCTCTATGGTATGACATAGACCAAGTTGTGCAATGTTATCCTTTGTGAAAACAAACACTTGAGAGACAAGGAGTGCCATGACGCATACTAGGAGACAAGTTTCCCCAGTCTTTTTGCTAAGACAAACCACAAACAACAATCAAAAGGAAATTAGGTCATGATACATCATCGCTCCTCTAAATCCTTGTTGGGACATCCTTAAGGTAGCTAGTAATATGACCAAAGATAAATCAATAGAAAGGTAAGACCAACTAGACCAACAAAGTCAATAGCCATTTAGATTGTTTTCCATCGATGAGTGTTTGCTAATAGAATTGACCGATTGATTGATAATGCCTAGTTTCAGGAAAGGGAGCATGCTATATAAGACATTGAGTTTGGTTTTGAACATGCATCCGCTTGTATAAGGAAAATGATAAGATTGATAGGTGATGATGTCTGGTTTCAAGAATGAGGCATTGTATAAGATGCTAAGTCTGGTTTCAACAATGTCACCTCTTGTATAAGACCATTGATAGTTGATAAGTATTAAAGGACATTGATGATTAGGCAATTGACAAGTTTTAATTGAAGACTACTTGGGTGGTTAATCTGTTGATTCATGATTTGGTTGAGGCTCAAATATTTGTTTGTTTCCGGGAAAAGTGTCGACCTTAGCAAGGGGTGACTTATTATGAGACGAATGACAATGGATCAAGATTTAGATCCAATAAACCCTAAGGGACTAACCTAGTGCCTCAGGGGCTCATCAAAGATGGCCTTACCTACGTAGAAGCACAAAGACTTTGTAGTTCAACTAACCTTGATCATGGATGATTTATTATGGAGTGAATCATGATTGACTTGACACGAGAAACCCTAGGGACTGACCTAGTGCCTCGGGGGGCTCATCGATGATGGCCTTGCCTACATAACATGCGTAGAGACATTGTACTTGATTGATTTGGACTAACATGACTAACGCTGCTTATAGGATTTTGAAGGTTATTTGATTTTTTACATGTTTTTTTTTTTTTAGATTTTGGGTAATATTTCCTTGTTTTTGGCTTTTTGAAAGATTATTTGGATGTTTTTAGATTTTTGGAATTATGATCTCCGATACCAAGTCTAGGATCCCGTGAATACATAAGTTCAAAGATTTTCCCCTAGTCAAGTATAGGACCAATTATTAGGAATGTGATTAGATAAGCCTTATAGTGGATGGATGTGGAAGGTGAAGGATGCAAAATGTCAACTATTTGCAGACCATGAGAAGGATGACAAAGATTTATTATGGATTGGTGCAGGAATGAGATTTTGTTATGGATTATACACTATAAGGTCCATGAAAAATGCATGTGAAAGATACCCACAATCAAGCAAGTAGGAATGCACAAGGATCTAAGGACAAACATGATCTTGCCCCTACTCAAGTTGAAAACCAATTGACAGGTGATGACAATGATGATTTTTTTGATATGGGAAGGATACGTCTTGAAACAATGTGAGGATTAGGAAAGACATATCCCACTGATGATAATGTGACTAAAGGATCAAGGATTGCAACAAGGCTAGAAACAAAGCTAAGGAATTTGTTTGGATGATGTGCTAGGTTGCATAACAAGATTGTATGGATTAGGCTTGTTGCATTTGGAATGAATTATTTTTAGGATTGAATGGGATGATGGAGGGATGCTGCATAAGTGGATTGGAGTCCTTAGACCACTACCAAGGGAAAACCAAGTCTAGTGATAGGTATAAAAGGATACTGGGTGGCTTTGGTAAAAGATAGGAGACATGAGGATTATTGGACGGCAGAATTAACATATGATCTCCAAGGAATATGTTACATAGGAATAATTTGTTTTCTCTAAAATATGGGTTTGGAAAATGTTATGTAGGCAATGACATGATATTTCATGGATAGTGTATGATCAAAGGATTAACTTGTCAAGATTTTTCTCAAAGAATGATTTATGTTTGTACCCTAGTCCTTATCAAGATAAAGGTAGGTACGAAAGATGGACAAAAATGATATGGATTGGATGGATAGATGAAAATTTCATGAGAAAGGTATGGAAGATGAGACAATTTTCACCCAAGTGTAATGGTCCATATAGATAGTTTATCTTACATATGATGCATGTTTTCCAGGTTTTCATCATGGTACTTATCCAAAGCACCATAAGAATGGTTTTCACTATTGGATGAATTATTTCTCTTTACTATTTTTTTGTATTTTCTAGATGATCACTGAGTGTTCTGAATTCTTTCATGGTGTTGATGTAGATGTTGGTGTCATGATATTCCAATAGTGACCTTTATGGATTAGTTGTCTTGTTAGGATCATAGCGCTTGTATACAATTGATGGATGTACTTGTAATCCTTTCTGATACTTGGGTTGGCCTTATCGATATACACACATCATGATAGAGTTCCATGGGAGTCGTTATGGTAAAGAGTTGCTGCCAAAATGTGATGGAATTTTGATGTGTAATTTTTAGACTTTAGGCGAGATGTAGGATTATGATGAATGATGGTAGGTGTGGATGGACTATTTGGAATTTTGGATGTAGCAATTTTTATCTTCCAAAATTGGGATGGTGGATGATGGAGTTTGGAATTTTTATTGGGATAGTGTTTGGAACCAACACTTTTATATGCCCTACGTGATGACCATTTCAAAGGAGGTGGAAATTTGTTATATGTAGGAGACCTCCTCTTCGTGGGTCCACTTTCTTATTAGATATCATATTTTCCTTACTTGATCCATTTTTCTTTGGGATCCATTTAAATTTATTGGTCCACTTGGATGTTTTGCATTCAATGGCCTTTGACATTTGATTTTGGACGTCGGATTTAGGAGAGTTTTGTTTTTGTTGGTTCCAATTGGTAGGTTTAATTAATTGGGAATGATGGTTTGTGGTGTGGGTAGAAGGAGTGTTGGCAACAATCTTATGATAAGGACTACTCATGGCCCCTATTTTGATGTTTGTATTGGATAAAGTTTCTCCAAATATCATGGAGGTATTACTAACATCATTTGATTTGTTGATTGAAGAATAACCCAGACCTCAATGTCCTGATTTTCTTGAATCTATACTAGTTCTATAATGCCTTGCTCATGAACACCTAGTCCTCTTCCTTGATATTGCATGATTTGAATAATTCTATTTGTGATGGGGTATTTGTTTAAAAGAAAGATGTAAACCCATCATTATGTATGTGGAGACCATTACTTGGATTTTTTTCATCTACAAGAAAGCTTGCTTTGATAAAGGTAGATGATCCTAGTTGATAGGATATCTTTGCTCCATTTATATGTGCCCGATAGCTTTCTTATTGATATCTTTGGCCTGATTTTGTGAAATATTTAGATTTTAATGGCTCTTCAAAAGATATCGGTGCTTCCAAGTCAATGTAGGAACCTTCCTTATGGTCATCACCATAGAGTCTTGTGAATTCAGCCATAGCTTGATCATTTGCAAATATGTCTAAAGTAAGAGACTCTTGTTCTAGAGGAAGATCATCTATGTGTCCCATGGAAGCAATTGCCTCATCTGCAAAGGTGGGGGTGATTAGAATATGGATTTCATGGAAAGGATTAAGATCTTGATCCAAGATTGGATTATCCTGGCTATTATGGTCACCTAGAGGGGTTTTTTGGATAACTTGATCTTGATTTTTCTTGGATTTTATTTCATCATGCTTTGAACCATGCTCTTGACATATATCCAATGGTTTAGGCAATGGAATGATATGATTCTCTTCGAGGAACTTAGAATTTTGGCATGGCAATAATAAAGTTTTGATAGGAAGATCTTTTTTGGGGTTGGTAGGAAATGAAGGACATGATGGTAAAAGATGGTTGGATGGTATAGGATTAGCAATGTGATTGGATTTCACAACTTTATTTTCATATAGAAAGCAACCAAGTTCCTTTGCTCGTTTTCCTTGGAGAGCCTTAATAAATGTTCTTTTATTGGATGGTATTGTAGATTGGGATGGAGTGGATGGAAATGGGTTAGTGAATGAAGGACTAGAATAGGATGTGGAGGCTATAATATTTTATTGGTTTGGTGATGAGGATGAAATCATAGGATATGCATGGGAAATATGGATTTGTGATATGGTTTGAGGTTGAGGAATAATTTGGATGGAAGATTGATTTCCCTTGTCAACGTTAGGATAAGGGTGACCAATGGATATTTGTTGGGGATTAATGGTATGGACCATGTTAGTTGACTCTTGATAGTGAGGTTAGATAGATACATAACTCAAGCTTATGGATTGTCGGTAAGAGGGGTAGATGGGTGGTTGAATTGGGACTATGGGTGATTGGTATGGAGGATTGATGAGTGGGTTATTGAGGCTTACAATTTGATAGCATTGGTAAAGCATGAGGTTTTGAACTTGAATATAAAGAATATTAAGGTAAATTGAAGACATGGTTGTGAGTTTGGATTGGAATGGATAATGGGATGGTGGAGTGTTGGCTATGATTTTTTATTTTTTTATTTTTGGTTTTTCTGATTTGGGGATAGATGTAAACTAAGAATGAGGATGCAAGATGACAATGAGGTTATGCTATGTTTTTAGGATTTTTGGATATAAGGATGCAAGATGAAAATGAAACTAGACTTCGTGAGTTGACAATGAAACTATATTGTGCTTTGGGATGCAAAGTGATAATAGGTGTAACTAGGATATGGTAATGTCACTATGACCAAATTCTATGGTGCAAATATGACAATATGATGATGTGACCAAAGACAAGATATGTAACGATGCAAATGGGAGTTATGACCAAAGATATGGTATGACCAAAGCTATGATGTGAAACTAAGACTAAAGGGTGACGAATGAAACTATAAATATGCACCTTTGGACTTAATAAAAGGATGCTAATCAAGCTATGATAGCTGAAGGTAACAAATCAGACTATTAATACCTTAAGAGGACAAAAGCTAAAAGGATGATGATGGTTTGACAAAGTGAACCTTAAAATAGACTCATGATTTTTAAGGCCTAACTTGGATGACGATGATTGATAGATAAAAGAACAAGGTCAAGGAAAATCTAGATGTGTGACAATGAACTAATCAACAATATGTTAGGCTTCCCAGTCTAAAATTTGAAAGGTGTATGCAATTAATAATGACCTAGGATTGACCAAGCAATGTAAGGATGGCAAGATGACTTAAATAAGGAATTAAAGGCAACCTAAGTGAATGCAATGAAATGGATGGATTGTTTAACACCCCGTCTTGTTGTTACTGATTTACTTTTACCTTCACAGGTAAATAAGATGGTAAATACAATCATGATTTTGATATGTTTGTTAAATTAATGGAATAAAGGTAATATTGCCTTGGAAGAGTAATTATGTTTATGTTGATGGATAACATGTATTTCTATATGAATATGCTAAATTTTAATGATGCAATGGGTTTATTATGAACGTCTAACTACCTTGGTGTTGTACTAAGTTGGTTGCAGGAATAGGTTCAATCCTCCGGAAGGGAGGGGAAGTATCACTCAAGAGAAGTGATTGGTCGATAACCCTAAATTAAACCTATCTAAGCTTACACACACATATTCACAATAGAATGGTTGAGTCAAGTTATTATGTTGGAAAATGGTAAGTTATCCTTTTGTATGATGTGTTTGCATTAGTAAGGGTCTTAATTACTATTGAGTGCATTCTTGGATGATGCTTATGCGTTTGGAGTTTATGGTTCTTCTTTATATTACTATGCTTGATTGATGAAATGAACATACGTGAATGTATGTATATGTATGCATATGCATGTCAATGATAGACCACACACATAGAGGAGCATGTATGTGTGAGTACATAGGTAAATGTACCTATGCAAAATTATGAATGGGTTGCTCATTAGCATGGTGTTATCAAAGGGACAATGAGACATATAAGTATATATGAATAAATACATTGCACATATATCTCCTATTGACAAGATAGTACATGTATATGTGCTTGATTGTGCAATCGAATACATGTATGTATAAGATATACATATATACATATGTATACATGTGTCGATACATACGTATGTATGACAAACAAAAATGTCCATACAAATATATAAACATATGTATACATGTACATAGAGGTATATGTATATGTATATATATATATTTATACAGTCAATATTATTATTATATGAATGTTAACTTGATTTGAATATCAAATGTATACGTATTTGATTAACATGTAATTTTTATATATATATATATATATATATATATATATATATATATATATATATATGATAGTGTTAA
Source organism: Sequoiadendron giganteum (assembly GCA_007115665.2). Taxonomy (NCBI): domain Eukaryota; kingdom Viridiplantae; phylum Streptophyta; class Pinopsida; order Cupressales; family Cupressaceae; genus Sequoiadendron; species Sequoiadendron giganteum. The sequence goes on from CM021109.1 coordinate 517,149,876, forward strand.
GGCTACTCATTGACATATATATATGTACATGTATATATACAAATATATATTTATATATATATGATAATTTAACAGAGGTCGATTTGTATATATGCTATGCAAAGTATTATAGGTCGATCAAAACATATGTTTGACATAAGATAAAGGTCGATTTATATACAATCAATATGAAATAGTGAAAGGTCAATATGGAAAGTAAACCATAGTCGATACCACTTGGAAATACATCACTATTATATATTGCAACAAATTACTTCAACGTGGAACATAGTTATCTAAAATGGTAAAAGGCATCGGAGATATTAAACACCAAGTATGTTGTGTAAAATGAACTAGGCCAACGTTGCAAGTTGTGGCACAATGCTAAGTGATAAGAGGCACATGATTACATAAACCAACCCATGTGTTATTAGAGATGCTAAGACTTTGTCAACAACAAGCAAAATCAAATGCTCTTGAATAGAAAAATAGGAGACCAAGTCAAAAAGCAATGTAAATATGGAACAGTTTGAATAAGATCTGACTTAGTCCTTTGAACAACCACCAAAATGATAGGGAAATATGTTGCAACATGGTTCCAATATATGAAAACTCCATTTCTATATAAGTCTACTTTGGTTGTGAGTCGATTATCATCTTTGGGCATGTGTTAATTTGACTTGGTCTTGAGTTGTTGTCAAGCCATAGGGGTCAACCTGTGGAATACCCAGCTGAGTTTACAATTAGATTTCTACCACCTTTTTGTTGTGTGTAGTGAGTTGATCTGCATGAGGCAAGGTGTTGACTGGCATGCCTCATTTTTTTTTATAAATAGATGGGATAGCTCTCTTATTTGGGTCACACTTATTCTGCAAATCTATTCTACTACAAATATTCTCAGAGCTATATTTGGTGAGATCTTAGAGTTATTTGGTGAGAGGTTAGAGTTATTTTATGAGAGCTTAGAGTTATTTTGTGAGAGAATTGAGTGATATTGTGCAAGAGGTCATAGTAAAGTATCACTTTGAGTCGAAAAGTGAGGGATAGCAAGTTGTCTTTGGAAGGTTGTGCATCAAGTCAGCCAATTAGGTTAAGTGTATCACAGGCATGAGGATCTAATATTTTTTATTTATCTTTTATTATGAAAGAATGAGTCTTGATTTCTTTGATTGGAATTGCATGATAAATGATTTCTTTAGTAAATTATAGCATTTTCTTATGCAAAGGAAAAGAAGTTGATTTATGCTTTTCTATGAAAGTGTTTGTATATACTCCATAATAGGAGTGTTTGTTTATCAATGGTAATATATACTAGGAATGATGAAATATGATTAGCTTAAGGGAAGTGTCTTTATACTCCTGTATACCCTATATGGGAATTTAGATATTGTTGTTCTATAAATAGATAGTTTAGACTACGTGTATAATGTGAAATATGTCAATCCCATGAAGTGACTTGACACTGCTATCTTATTATGCTAGATAACCTTAGGGAATGATGAGTTTTAGCTATATAGACATAGTGATGGTAAGAAAGATATGAAAAGATGTAACATCATGCAAACCACATCAAGAATCTAAATTTATATGATCACTTGATCATTACTTTCACTTGAATGAAACCCTAGGTTTAGGATAACCTATTGGGTTGATAAGTTTATTATTTGATTTATGAAAGAAACCTTAGGTTAAGATTTGCCTACAGGGTTAGGATATGTACTTGAATACTCATTTAAACCTATAGGATGGGAATAATCTACTTGATTGGGTTGCTCATTTGGTCTTGATTGGAACATATAGGGTTAGATTAACCTATATAATCAGACCAGGCATCAGTTGATGTCTTTATCCTAGATTTAGGGTATACTGAGCTTGAGACTCGCCTATGTGATTAAGTAGATCACTTGATTTTATGAGATACTATATGTTTGAAGATATAGGTGGAAATTACCTATTGATTTGGAGTTGTTGCTTGATTAGTGCATTACACTCTTGATATGAAGTCATAGTATTGACAAGATTAGACTCTTGTTTAACCCTTTTCACTAAGGAGCTTACAAATGGTATCATCTATTGACATGATTATTCTTTGATTGAGGTCATTTATGGGTGTGGATATTCTCTTGATGATAACCACTTATTAATGTGATATATTATTGAATGGAGTCAATTATTTATGAATATTTATTCTATGATTGGTTGAAGCTTATGTGGCTACACTTTAGACTATAAAGTTAAACCTAGGACCATGTTGTTCAATGAAGGGAATAGCTCGTTAAGATGTTTATGCAAAGTTAATGTGTAGACTGGAAAATCTCATATGATACACCTGGGATAAGAATATCCAAGGAAGGGGTAACATATGCTTAGGATTAATTGGTAGATATACATTATATTTTGGATAAAAAGGGAATAGTTTATTTCTAAGGTTAGAAATTACCTATGGAAGGAAATTACCTAAGCATAGTATATGAATAGTCATAATCCAAATCGAGCTATAGAAGTGTATATGAATAAGAAGACTATCACTTGAAGTACCAGGTGAGAATACTTTGGCAAAAGTAGTGTAAGTAGCCATTGTTTACACTATCAGTTCAATATGTTCCTTTTATGCATACTAGTTCAATATTTTCATACTCGTAGGGGAAACAAATGTATGATTAGGTTTTGGTTTTTGGGACACAACACTAAGCTCAAATAGGCTATTGTTATGGGGTTTACCAACCAATATCTTCGTCGAAGGGAAGGGCCATCTTGTCATAAGTGACAGATGTGCGGGGGACCGCATTTGAGTCCATGGTTGGCGGAATAGTGCTTGACTGATGCTTCTCCTCATCAGTTGGCAACCAAGTTTTGTGGATGTTTGTGATAGCATTGGAGACAACTGGAGTGTATGCACCAGGGAGCGAGGACATCCAAAATGTATGCACCATTGCAACAACATCAAGACTAGTTTGTATATCTATTACCAGATGAAGCTCAAAAGAGCTATGCATGTATTATGTACCCATTTATATGGAAAGATATAATCTTGAATGATAAACTTGAGTTTATTCAATATGAAATCTATGTTATGGAGAGATTTGTGAAATTACAATGGAATGCAATGGAAGTTTGAAATAGTGCTTATTTCAAATGTGCATGTAATTTATATTATGGAAAATAAATTTTATTGCAATGTTATGGCATCATGGTTATTCACTTGAGGTGAAAACATTGATTTTTTTTTAGTAGAACACCGAGGTTGTTACAGATTGGATTGAGCAAGTCTATAATCTAAAGGTATGGTTACTGTCAAGAATTGATCAAGAATGAGACTACATAGGAATTTCCCCAAAATTTTGAGAACTAGCAGTTGCGTCATTCTATCTCACAATTGCGAGGTACTATCTCAACAAATGTAGTTCACTTTCTAGCAAATATGGATTATTGTCATTTAGATGCGGTGCACTATCCTTAGCAAATGTGACACAATATTTAGCAATAGTGGTGTACTATCTATAAAATGTGATATATTGTGATTTGGCCCTAATTTGAATGTTTTCAAGTGATTTTTTCATTTTGGGCAATTGTGAAATATGATAGAAAACACAACAAACACTTGGAAAATAGATTTTGGTTGATTTTTTACTTTGTTGACTTCAAGGTAAGTAGTATTTTTGCAAGTTTTCTTCCATAAAACTTACTAGGACTTGGTTCTAAAACAATGAAGACAAGCACAACCTAAGGAATAATAGGGTTTATCTACTAATGTGGGCAAACCTCACCTTTTGAGGGTTGATTTTAAATCTTCATCTAAGGAGTGGTTGAATAGGGTATACTAAGACCATGGACCACCTTGATACCCCTAGCCTTGAAAGAGTGTAAACTCTAGCAAGACACCTTACACCTCAACCATGGAAAAACATGGTACATAGCTTTAGGGTACGACCCACATCCCTTGCACCATAGTAGTAGACGACAAAAAAGTCTAGCTTCTAAATAACAAGGCTTTCTAGGAGGTTGGTGAACACCTGAGGTATAATTCATAAGTGAGACACTTAAGCCTCTAATCAATGTGAATATGGACAGTTGTTTCATACTAATATTGAAATGCAAGTTATAACGTCCTAGGATAGAGTTACCAACTTTCACCTTCACCCCTTTATATAGCCCACCTAAAAAAATGTGCTTTGAGGTTGTCCCCCTTGAGTTCTCTATTAGGATGTGTCTTAAAGACATGCCTCCTAATAAAGAAAAGAGTTTGAAATGTGTTTTTCTTACACCCAAGATCACATGAAGTGCAAGGAGAGAGGATACACACATTAATCTAGGTTTTACATAATTTGCAAGCGCACCAAACATGAAAAAACATTTGTTCTTTTTAAGCCCAGATCCAAATGTTCCTACTTTAAAAATCAAAGACACATGAAATCCTGTAAGAACATGGATTAGTAATCTAGATAACAATGTCTTCTCCCAATGAATGCCATAGGATACAAATCAGATATTATTAACACCAAAACCCTCTATCCTAAGCAATGAAAAATGTAGAAAATGAAAAACTCCAAATTTATGCCCTTTTTACCAAAAATAGACTATTGCGTCACTCTATGTAACAAATACGATGGACTGATGCAAAAAAATGTGTTAAAGAATATCAATCAAATATGTCATACTATGTGACAAATGCATCACACTATTAAGCAAATGCATCACATAACATCACAATCACAAAAAAACATATTTTTTATGTAAAAAATGCTACCCTTCACCAAAATATGGGGTATAATATGTGAAAATTTGTCTTTTGACCCTTCCAAACGCAACCATGATGTTTATTTGACCTCAAAAGGCTCCCAAAAGTGTGATTTGTAATATTTTTCAAAAGCACCTATGCCCTTCAAAATAAAAAAACACCAAAAACTTCCAAACAAAGAATGTTAATCAAGAGGGTTAGTATTTCACGTCGGGTTCACCAATGCAGAATAGGGTAAAATCAAGGTACAAAACATGAATAAAAAATATCAACCACCAACTATCGAAAACTCAAGCCCTAAAGACAGGGGTGGGGGTGTAGGAGTTGAGAAAATACAACTTCACAAGCCTCGAAGATCAGCTGCATGCAATTAACCTGTCACAAAAGAAGAGATGGAGACAAACAAGCAAGAGTTCTTTGAAAACTGAAAATGTATATATTAGAGAGAATGAATTGATATGAAATACAATGGGATCAATTCTTATAAAAAGGAGATCATGCAAACCCTAATAGGAAAACATTCAATAATTAATATAGTTATTAAATGTCACTTTATGCAAACTAACATGAAATATTAAGAAGGGAATAAAGGTAACTTAATCAACATAATTAAGTTAAAACCTTTACTCTAACCCCCCCCCTTAAGATGAGCAACAGTGCAGCTACAAACAAATGCAAGAAAGCAAAGGTAACTACAATGCAAGAAGGCAAACATGGGTCTCGACAACTAGGCCAGATCAGGTACCCAAATACAACCAAATCTCTGTAAAGAGGAGAAATAGAGAAAACCTCATGGGAAAAATCTCTACTCCAAAAAGAGATGCAGAAAGGCAAGAAGAACATCACTGAAACCGAAGAAGCTACAAACAACTATCAAAAGATGATTGCTATGGTGCTGAAGAACCTCCGCTGAAGATAGGATGATCAGGATCAAGAAGACAACAATCTGCATAAGTGCCCATATGACACTACTCGAATCAGATGGAAAACAAAGGCAAACACTTGGAACGAAGATACAGATGGCACAAGAACCAATAGTCTGAAACACTGATCAACTGAGAATGGAAGATCCCTTCCAAGGCGAAACCAAGGAAGAATTAGCACGAACAGTATAATACCCCCCCATAATGCTGAACTAGGAGAGCTTGACAGATCCACTGAAATGATGTGAAACACCTTGTAGTGCATGAAGGAGAAGAAACAACATCTGAAAGTGCACAAGAAAGCACCTGCAACTAAAAAAGTGGTGTGCAAAACAAAGCACACATGCATGAGGCTGGAATCATATGGATCCATTGTCATCGTGGAGGGACACTCAATGGACAAAGGTGTGATGGCAAACAAAGGAAAACTACACAACCCCTCATGGTATGGATTCATTATCGTCGTGGAGGGACACTCACCGGACAAAGATGTGATGGAAAAACAAAGACAAACTACACAACCCCTCATGGCACTTTATAAAACAATGCGAGTACAAAATATGGCACAACCTTAAGTGAAAAACCCCAAAAAAAACATGTACAATAGTGTGGCACTTTATCTCAGTGCGTTTACATAAAAGATATCGCTTACAAATGATGCTCAAAATGTTCAAAAAGGACAAAGCTGGAAATACATGAAGGAGAGCCAAAAAACTGATTGTAGAATGTATCAACAGAAGAATGAAGTAATGAAACCCACACCAATGGAAAGATGAGAAAACCAACTTTCCGACGATATCTCATTTGCCAAAAAACGATATCGTATACCCAAATTACGGCCTCTGGAAGAAAACAACTCCAAAGAGGGAAAAAAGCCAGCGTTGGGTTAAATTTGACGGTCATACAGCCATCTCAGCGAAAAAGCGAGCTTAAATTTGATGGCCAAATGGTCGTCACCGCAAATGCACAACTGGGCTTATTTTTTTAAAAATGTTTTTTTTTTTTTAAATCATAAAAAAAACTTTAATTTTTTTTTTTTTGCAGCCCTATATACCACCGATCGGCTGACAGTACGCCGACAGGCGTACGTAAGGTGCTCGTAGGCCTACGTACGCAGGGACCTTACATAGGCCTAAACAAGCCTTAAAATCGGCTTTTGATTTTTTTATAAAAATTTTGGATAAAAAAACAATAAAAACCTTGACAAATAATTTTTTTTTTATACAAAAAAAATTTCGACAAAAAATGCCGTTAAAAAAAATTACCAGGTTTTTCTCCAATTTGCGCGTAGACGACGGTCGTAATTGCAAAAAAAATTTGCTCCAAAATTCGACTTTGTCCAAAATGGATGAATGAATAGTTGATTTAGGGGTTTTGGATCGCTGCAGACGCAATGGCAAGGTCCGTTTGAGCTGAAAATGCTTTGAAATGGAAGGTATGCCCTGGATCAAAAAAAAAACCCCAAACCCTTGAAGCTCCAAAAATTTTCAAAACAAGAACATGAAGTAGCAGGTCTGGAGCTCTGATACCATGTAGAAGTTGAGAAAATACAACTTCATAAGAGCTCTGATACCATGTAGGAGTTGAGAAAATACAACTTCACAAACCCCGACGATCACCTACATGCAAATAACCTATCACAAAAGAAGAGATGGAGACAAACAAGCAAGGGTTCTCTGAAAACTGAAAATGTATATATTAGAGAGAATGAGAGAATGAATTGATATGAAATACAATGGGATCAATCCTTATAAAAAGGAGATCATGCAAACCCTAATAAAACCCTAATAGGAAAAACCCTAATAAAAGCTCTAATAGGAAAACATTTAATAATTAATATAATTATTAAATGTCACTTTATGCAAACTAACGTGAAATATTAAGAAGGGAATAAAGGTAACTTAATAAACATAATTAAGTTAAAACCTTTACTCTAACAAGGGGCCTTAGCTCGGTTGGCTAAACCTTTCTTGTTGCAGGAGGTTGGTCATGAGGTCTAGTCCCCCCCACCCTCGTGGTATCGGAGGGCATGTTGCGCTAGCATCACCGGCCATGTTAAAAAGTTTACTAGGTGCACTACAGTTTATAAGGGGTCGTGCTACCTGATTCCTACAGTCTAAAAAAAAAACTCAAGCCCTAAAGACCCTAATCCAACAATGAAGCACAAATGAACATAGAAACAAAAATAATAAAGCAATAATATCATAATTCCTATGCCATAGTTGAATCACCTTCATTTCTCTTCTCCATTTTGCTTTAGATGCTTGCTTGGCCTCAAATTTGTAGTATGCAAGAATAAGCATAGTGATAGTGACAACAAAATATCAAAGATAGTGGTTGTAGGGTTGAAATAAAAGGGATAGGTCTCTTTTATAGAAAACCAAATTTGAATGAAGGACTAGGATTAAATGATGAACATCAATGGATGAGATTGCTTTGACAAGCAAAAAAATAGGGTTAGGACAAAAATAGGGTTTAGTTAAGGATGGATGGTGGAGATTAAAAGGTAATAAAACCTTATCAAGGGTGGAAATTAGTTGAGATAAAAGAGGAGATTGACACACAAAAAGAGGTTGCTGGAGTAAATAAAATAATTATAAAATTATTTAATTTAGGAGGGAAAGTGAATAATTAAAACAATTATTTAATTATAGAAGAAGAGGGAAAAGTTGACTTTTAATTAAAATAACTGTTTAATTAAAAGTAGAAGAAAAGGATAAATTAGTAACTAATTAAAATAATTATTTAATAGTGGAGGGAAAAGTGGAGAATAATTGAATAAATAAATATCATCATGGAAGAAAAGGCTAAGGAATAATTAAATAATAAAAAGAATTATTTAATTATGGAAGAAAATGCTAATGAATAATTGAATAATAAAAATAATTATTTAATTATAATAGGAAAATGAAAATAAATAAAAATTTATTTAATTATAAAGAGAAAGGATTAATTAGCGACGTAATTAAATAAATATTAATTAATTTAATTAATCAAAGGAAGAATAGAAAAGGGGGAATGAATTAATTAAATAAGTAAATTATTTAATTAATAGAAAAATATGACTTTAGAAAATAATCAAATAATTAAAATTATTCAATTATGTGGGGAAGAAGGGGAATTGATGGCTTGGATATTTTTTAGTGTCTACACTTTAAGCTATGATTGTAGTCTAGCAAGTTTTGAAGACTCCATGATTTAATAGAAAGATAACAACCCATTTTAACAATGTCAAGTCTTACGTCATTATTTGGGGGTTTGGGTAGCTAGCCCAAAAGGTTTTGAATTATGAAGGTGTAATTTATTTTTAAGGCATAGTCATATAATTAATTATGAAGAAAGTTCAATAAAAAAGGATATAAATGAAGGATATTTTAAAATTAATTAAAAGAAGGAAAGATTAGGCCTAACATATTTTGGTGATGTATTCTATGAATGATAATGGTTTGTTGTTATTTTATTGTTGCTTGATATAATTTAGGAAATTTTGTGCACTTTTTTTAATCGTTCTTTGTTATTGGACTTGATCAACTCAATAATTTATTGTACACCTATTCAAATAGGACTAAGACCCTTAGAATGTTATATCATTATTTCTTACTTGCATATAGTACTCAACGAATAGTGATTGCATAGTATGGGATATGAATGTCATTCACTAGGTAAGTGTTGTGTGAACACATGGTAATACCTTTTTATAAATTTTATATTAAAGTTTTCTATAAAATATTAAGCATCCATATTAAAGATAAGTGGTTACATGAGTGCAAAAAATTAAAAAATAGGAGATTAAAAAAATAGAATAGCTTTAGCTTTTCAATTGTACATTCATAAAATATATATACATTATTTTGATCATGTTATTGACAAACAAACTATTTCTATTTAAACCACAAAAAATACTGGAAAAGATACAAAATTTATAAACTAAAATTATATATGTTCATAGTGAAATAGATTCATGATGATATTAATAGTGCTACATTTGCATTTGTTTGACTTTTTTTTTTGTGAGTTATGTTGTAGATTTATCATGAGCTATGAGGACAACAACTAATTTATAGAAGAAAAATATTATGAAACTTTTTTATTAAGGTGAAAGGAAGTTAGTTTTTTCTTCATGAAATTACCTTTTAAAATTGAAAGGGAGACATCAAAACAAAGGATATTACTCTCCTTTAGTTAGACTGTGCATTAATAAAGAGTATTTGTATAAACTATTTTAAAAGAAGAGAAATAATTTATTTATTTTATAAATTATTAAAAATTAATCTTTGTGAAAGAGTGTGATGGTTCAAAAACCATTTTAAGGCTTATATAAATCATTTATGCGAGACTTGGAAAAGGGTTATGAGCATTGGAGAGGGGGGTACACTGTCCAACCTAAGATAAATAGTACACTTGGAATTGTCTTGGCTAGAGCTTTGGTACGAATAGACATATGCTATGTTTTTACATATGTTCTTCAAACTGTGCCATAGCTATGAGGGTCAAGACCACTAAAATATTTCTAGGGTGAGAGTGACATTTCTAAGTGTTGTGATTTAGATAAGTACTGAAATTATTATTATTTAAAGATTTTTATAATAATAAATAAATGAGATGGAGTTGATTTAATTAAGTCTTCAAAATATGTTATTCATTTTCTTTTCATAACATTCATATTTTTGAATGCAATTTTTTATATATTAATGATGGAGATTTTAATATGCTTAAGTCTCAAGTTAGTTAATATTGATAAAAGTTTGGTTAGTACAAAGTTTGGTTGAAGTGTAAATTGAACTCAACAACTTGCCAACAAAAATAAACATGTTTAGAAGTTCCAAAAGGAAATGGGATATAGTGTGAAACTATTTGTCAAAATTAAAAGAATTAGTAAGGAAATAATTCTCTAAGTTGATGATACATCAACAAAAGAGGCTTTGTGGATTGGGATATTACTCCACAAAAAGGATAGTGGAATACATGTGAAAGAGAATTAGAATATTAGAAAGCCTCTTAGCATGAAAATTTGTTGATCTCTTTATTAACAATTCAATTGATTAAATATGTGAGATTAGAAATCAATGATAAATTCAAACTTCGAGAAAAGTATATTCAAGGCATGCCATGAAGGCAAGAAAAAGGTAATAGAAAGCCAACAACAAGGAATGATAAATCATTTCGAGAAAACAAATGTTTGCTAGGAGTTCAACATTTAGTTGATCGAATATTGTAGAAACACTAAGGGGGAAGGAAGAGAGTGGATTGACTAAGATGAAGTACCCCACACAATGAAAATCGTAAATATATTTTTGGTTTCGAAGAACTATTGACTTCTTTGTAAGTCATGATGTCAATTAAGTCATATATTTCATGACCACAAGGATAAGGTATTGGAATTTTTGGAGAAAGATAGTGGAAAGGTCAAGGATTGTGATCTATTATCACACCATACCTTATATATATTTGATTGTAAAATCAATTGCTACTATCATTGATTCCTTAGGAAAGGATAGCCATATTACTTGATCATGAAAGGGAAGATCATTGCCTAAGGAATAGGTAAGGAAAGATCTAGATTACTCATGCTTGGTAATAAGGTATGCAGTAAAATTTGATATCTATTGGGAACAAACATGATTGAACAAGGATTGTTACTCGAAATTAGTACCGATGCTCATCGGAAAAGATAGCGGATTACAATGTTGGAAATGACTTAAGGATGAAAGAAATCCATGGTATGGATGTCTTAAGGTAAAGGAGATTTATCTCCACAAGATGTCTAACCATTATTACTTGGGAATTAAATGTGGCAAGAGTCCACGAAATAGGTTTTCACTTAGTTGGAATAGACTATTACGGGGTGTAAAAGAACCTATGTACCCAAAATTTTGGGAGATGAAGAAATGAATTGAGGGAATTGATGTCATTCTCAAAACATTGGAATGAAAAAAATATTTGTTAGATGAGGAACTAGTATAATTTGGAAAAAGATGGAGTAAGATGTTTGTGGGTATGTAGTAAGTTGTTGTCCAGTGTGCCAGGAAATGAAGAGAGGATTTCATCATTGGAAAGACGTGAATACTCTCTTGAGATTCCAGAGGGCAAATGGTAGAACACAAGATAGTTTAATCTATCTATTTCAATGAAACTGACATAATATTACGGTGGAAAGACTCACCAAGGTAACCAACGTTGGTTGGAATTTTGATTTACAGGATTTCAGTCCTAAATAGTATATTGCCTAAAGTAGTTGCTTAGTATTCCTAAGAAGGTTATCTCAGTTATGAATGAGGAAATAATGATAAGGTTGTGTAAACCATGATCATCTTGTGAGAAATTCAATTGAATGAATTCTCAATAGATTATTGTAGCCAAATATGCAAAAGTAATAAACCAAATCTTGAACGATTTGTAGAATGTTTATAAACTCTATTATATGGAAAGGAAGGTTGGAAACTCTATTAAGCTGAATTAGGCTAAGAAATAGGGTTAACCTTAGAATAGAAAGGTTGTCAAAAAATGAATAAGAGATCAAAATGATCAAAGAAACTATGTTGATACTAGGATTTAAATATGAAGCAGTATTGTTATGTTGAGAATTGACAGGTGTCCAAGAGCAATGATATTCCCAAGATGGACAAATAGTCAAGAGAATTACTTTTATAATTAAGGAAAATGGATGTTCAAGTGATGGACGAACTCAAATTCTAAGTTGTCTGGAAGTGTAAATACCAAAGGGAAGGATGGGACCCATGGTGTAGTGCACAATGCATCAACATTTATTTTCTATTTGGATTATACTAAGGATAAATTCATTAGCCAATCTAGACGTGTTTTCCAGTCACTGTAGTATAGGTGTCATGAAGGATACAGTTACTATTGTACTTAGGATGTACATACAATGTAATATGATTATAATGAATAAAGTTCACAGAGAGAGAAAGCATGTGTAAGGCACACAAGTTCTCCCCATACTTTAACAAGGTCACTCAATGCAAGGTCCAAGAAGGACAAGATTGAAAGGAGTGATGTTACAAGGGAAGATTATTTTATAATTCTTACATGATTTGGAAAGGGTAAGTAAAACCTTTATTTGAATTTATCTATATGTTAAAGTGCTTTAAATCACTGGGGACGATGATTCACAAGGGGGGAAGTATGTCACACCTCATCTTGTTGTTACTAATTTACTTTTACCTTCACAAGTAAATAGGATGGTAAATGCAATCATGATTTTGATATGTTTGTTAAATGAATGGAATAAAGGTATTATTGCCTTGCAAGAGTACTTATGTTTACGTTGATGGAGAACATGTATTGCTATATGAATATTCTAAATTTTTATGATGCATGTGGATTTATTATGAACGTCTAACTAACTTGGTGTTGTACTAAGCTAGTTGCAGGGATAGGTTCAATCCTCTGGAAAGGAGGGGAAGTATCACTCAAGAGAAGTGATTGGTCGGATAACCCTAAATGAAACCTATATGAGCTTACACACACACTCACAATAGAATGGTTGAGTCAAGTTGTTATGTTGGGAAATGGTAATTCATCCTTTAGTATGATGTGTTTGCATTAGTAAGGATCTTAATTACTATTGAGTGCATTCTTGGTTGATGTTTATGTGTTTGGAGTTTATGGTTCTTCTTTATATTACTATGCTTGATTGATGAGGTGAGCATACATGAATGTATGTATATGTATGTATATGCATATCGATGATAGACCATATGCATAGAGGAGCATGTACATGAGAGTACATAGGTAAATGAACCTATGCACAATTATGAACAAGTTGCTCATGAGCATGGTGTTATCAAAGGGACAATGCAACATGTAAGTATATATGTATAAATACATCACACATATATATCCTATCGATAATATAGTCAATATGTATGTGATTGATTGTGCAATCAAATATATATAAGATATATACATATATACATATGTATACATGTGTCGATACATACATATGTATGAGAAAAATAAATGTCCATACAGATAATCAACATAAGTATACATATGTATACATGCACATAGAGGTATATGTGTATATATACATAGTTGATATAATTATTATATGAATGTTAACTTGATTTGAATATCTAACGTATACGTATTTGATTGTTATATATATGATAGTGTTAAGGCTACTCATTGACATATATATATGATAATTTAATAGAGGCCGATTTATATATATGCTATACAAAGTATTATAGGCTGATTAATACATATGTTTGACATAAGATAAAGGCCAATTTATATGTAAGCAATGTGCAATAGTAAAGGCTGATATGGAAAGTAAACCATAGTCAATACCATTTAGAAATACATCACTATTATAGATTGCAGTGAATTACTTAAACGTAGAACACATTTATCGAAAAGGGTAAAAGGCGTGTGAGTTATTAAACACCAAGTATGCTATGTAAAAAGAACTAGGCCAATGCTGCAAGTTGTGGCATAATGCTAAGTGATAAGAGGTGCATGATTACATAAACCAACCCACATGTTATTAGAGATGCTAAGACTTTGTCAATAGAAAGCAAAATAAAATGCTCTTGAACAGAAAAATAGGAGACTAAGTCAAAAAGAAATGAAAATCTGGAACGCTTTAAATAAGCTCTGATTTAGTCCTTTGAACAGTCACCAAAAGAACAAGGAAAGATGCTACAACAATGCACCAATATATGAAAATTTTGTTTCTATAGAAGTCTACTTTGGTTGCAAGTCGATTATCATCTTTGGGCATGTGTTTATTTGAATTGGTCTTAAGTTGCTGTCAAGCCATAGGGGTCGACTTGTAGAATACCTAGTTGAGTTTACACTTAGATTTCTACCACCTTTTTGCTGTGTGTAGTGTGTTGATCTACAAGAGGCAAGGTGTCGACTGGCATGCATTATCTTTTGGCATAAATGTATCATTTTTCTTTATAAATAGATGGGATAGATCTCTTATTTGGGACACACTTATTCTGCAAATCTATAATGCTACAAATATTTTGAGAGCTATATTTGGTGAGAGATTAGAGTTGTTTTATGAGAGATTAGAGTTACTTTGTGAGAGCATTGAGTGATCTTGTGAAATAAGGCATAGTGAAGTATCACTTTGAGTGGAAAAGTGAGGGCTAGCAAGCTATGCATCAAGTTAGTCAATTGGGTTTACAATATCACAAGCATGGGGATATAATATTATTTATTTTTCTTTTATTATGAAAGAATGAGTCTTGATTTCTTTGATTGGAATTGCATAGGAAATTCTTGCTTTAGTAAATCATAGCATTTTCTTATGGAAAGGAAAAGAAGTTGATTTATGCTTTTCTATGAAAGTGTTTGTATATACTCCATAATAGGAGTGTTTGTTTATCATTGGTAATATATACTAGGAATGATGAAATATGATTAGCTTAAGGGAATTGTCTTTATAATCCTATATACCCTATACGAGAATTTAGATATTGATGTTCCATACATAGATACTTTAGACCACTTGTATAATGTGAAGTATGTCAATGTCATGAAGTGACTTGACACTGCTATCTTATTATGCTAGATAATCTTGGGGAATGATAAGTTTTAGCTATATAGCCATAGTGATGGTAAGAAAGATATGATAGGATGTGACATCATGCAAACCACATCAAGAATCTAAACTTATATGATCACTTGATCATTACTTTCACTCAAATGAAACCCTAGGCTATTGGGTCGAGATGTTTATTTGATTTATGAAAGAAACCTTAGGTTAAGATTTACGTACAGGGTTGGAATATGTAATTGACTACTCATTGAAACCTATAGGTTGGGAATAACCTACTTGGTTGGGTTGTTCATTTGGTCTTGATTGGAACATATGGGGTTAGATTAACCTATATAATCAGACTAGGCATCGGTTGAAGTCTTTAACCTAGATTTAGGGTATACTGAGCTTGAGACTCACCTATGTGATTAAGTAGATCACTTGATTTTATGAGATACTATATGTTTGAAGATATAGGTGGAAATTACCTATTGAGTTGGAGTTGTTTCTTGATTAGTGCATTACACTCTTGATATGAAGTCATAGTATTGACAAGATTAGACTCTTGTTTAACCCTTTTCACTAAGGAGGTTACAAATGGTATCATCTATTGACATGATTATTCTTTGATTGAGGTCATTTATGGGTGTGGCTATTCTCTTGATGATAACCACTTATTAATGTGATATATTACTAAATCTAGTCAATTATTTATGAATATTTATTTTATGATTTGTTGAAGCTTATGTAGCTACACTTTAGACTATAAAGTTAAACCTAGGACCATGTTGTTCATTGAAGGGGATAGCTTGTTAAAATGTTTATGCAAAGTTAATGTGTAGTCTAGAAAATCTCATATGATACACCTGGGATAAGAATGTCCAAGAAAGGGGTAAATTATGCTTCGGATTAATTGGTAGATATACATTATAATTTGGAAAGAAAGGGAATAGGTTATTTCTAAGGTTAGGAATTACCTATGGAAGGAAATTACCTAAGCATAGTATATGAATAGTCATAATCCAAATCGAGCTATAGAAGTGTACATGAATAGGAAGACTATCACTTGAAGTACCAGGTGAGAATACTTTGGCCAAAGTAGTGTAAGTAGCCGCTGTTTACACTATCAGTTCACTATGTTCCTTTTATGCATACTAGTTCAAGATTTTCATACTCGTAGGGGAAATAAATGTATGATTAGGTTCTGGTTTTTGGGACACAATACTAAGCTCAAATAGGCTATTGTTATGGGGTTTACCAACCAATCTCTTCGTCGAAAGGAAGGGCCATCTTGTCATAAGTGACAGATGTGCGGGGGACCGCATTTGAGTCCATGGTTGGCGGAATAGTGCTTGACTGATGCTTCTCCTCATCAGTTGGCAACCGAGGTTTGCAGATGTTTGCACCAGCATTGGGGACAACTGGAGTGTATGCACCAGGGATCAAGGACATCCAAAATGTATGCACCATTCTAAAAACATCAAGACCATATTGTATATCTATTACCAGATGAAGCTCGAAAGAGCTATGCATGTATTATGTACCCATTTATATGGAAATATGTAATCTTGAATGATAAACTTGAGTTTATTCAATATGAAATCTATGTTATGGAGAGATTTATGAAATTACAATGGAATACAATGGAAGTTTGAAATAGTGATTATTTCAAATGTGCATGTAATTTACATAATAGAAAAGAAAATTTATTGCAATGTTATGACATCATGGTTATTCACTTGAGGTGAAAAGATTGAAAATTTTCTAAGTAGAACATCGAGGTTGTTACAGATTGGACTGAGCAAGTCTATAATCTAAAGGTATGGTTATGTCAAGAATTGATCAAGAATGAGACTACATAGGAATTTCCCCAAAATTTTGAGAACTAGCAGTTGCGTCATTCTATCTCACAATTGCGGGGTACTATCTCAACAAATGTAGTTTACTTTCTAGCAAATGTGGATTATTGTCATTTATATGCGGTGCACTATCCTTAGCAAATGCGACACACTATTTAGCAATAGTGGTGTAGTATCTATCAAATGTGATATATTGTGATTTGGCCCTAAGTTGAATGTTTTCAAGTGATTTTTTCATTTTGGGCAATTGTGAAATGTGATAGAAAACACAACAAACACTTGGAAAATAGATTTTGGTTGATTTTTTACTTTGTTGACTTCAAGGTAAGCAATATTTTTGCTAGTTTTCTACCATAAAACTTGCTAGGAATTGGTTCTCAAACAATGAAGACAAGCACAACCTAAGGAATAATAGGGGTTATCTACTAATGTGGGCAAACCTCACCTTTTGAGGGTTGATTTTAAATCTTCATCCAAGGAGTGGCTGAATAGGGTATACTAAGATCATGGACCACCTTGATACCCATAGCTTTGAAATATTGTAAACTCTAGCAAGACACCTTACACCTCAACCATGGAAAAACATGGTACATAGCTTCAGGGTACGACCCACATCCCTTGCACCACAATAGTAGACGGCCAAAAAGTCTAGCTTCTAAATAACAAGGCTTTCTAGGAGGTTGGTGAACACCTAAGGTATAATTCATAAGTGAGACACTTAAGCCTCTAAACAACGTGAATATGGATAGTTGTTCCATACTAGTATTGACACGCAAGGTATAACGTCCCAAGATAGAGTTACTGACTTTTGCCTTCACCCCTTTATATAGCCCACCTAAAAAAATGTGCTTTGAGGTTGTCCCCCTTGAGTTCTCTATTAGGATGTGTCTTAAAGACATGCCTCCTAAAAAAGAAAAGAGATTGACATGTGTTTCTCTTACACCCAAGATCACATGAAGTGCAAGGGGAGAGGATACACACATTCATCTAGGTTTTACATAATGTGCAAGTGCACCAAACATGAAAAAACACTTGTTCTTTTCAAGCCCAAATCCAAATGTTCCTACTTTAAAAATCAAAGACACATGAAATCCTATAAGAACATGGATTATTAATCTAGATAACAATGTCTTCTCCCAATGAATGCCATAGGATGCAAATCATATATTATTAACACCAAAACCCTATATCCTAAGCAATGAAAAATGTAGAAAATGAAAAACTCCAAATTTATGCCCTTTTTACCAAAAATAGACTATTGCGTCACTCTATGTAACAAATGTGATGGACTAATGAAAATAAATGTGTGAAAGACTATTAGTCAAATATGTCATACTGTGTGATAGATGCATCACACTGTTAAGCAAATGCGTCACATAACATCACAATCACAAAAAAACATGTTTTTCATGTAAAAAATGCTACCCTTCACCAAAATATGGGGTATAATATGTGAAACTTTGTCTTTTGACCCTTCTAGACACAACTGTGATGTTTATTTGACCTCAAAAGGCTCCCAAAAGTGTGATTTGCAAGTTTTTTCAAAAGTACCTACGCCCTTCAAGATAAAAAAATACCAAAAAATTCCAAACAAAGAATGTTAATCAAGAGGGTTAGTATTTCATGTCGGTTTCACCAATGCAGGATAGGGTAAAATCAAGGTAGAAAAGATGAATCAAAAATATCAACCACCAACTACCAAAAACTCAAGCCCTAAAGATAGGGGCGGGGGGCTAGCTCAGTTGGCTAAACCTTTCCCATTGTAGGAGGTTGGTCATGAGGTCTAGTCCCCCCACCCCCGTGGTACCAGAGGGCATGTTGCACCTGTGTCACCGGTCCCGTTAAAAATTTTACCAGGTGCACTACAGTTTATAAGGGGTCGTGCTACCTGATTCTTGTAGTCTAAAAAAAAAACTCAAGCCCTAAAGACCCTAATCCAACAATGAAGCACAAATGAACATAGAAACACAAATAATAAAGTAATACTATCATAATTTCTATGCCATAGTTGAATCACCTTCATTTCTCTTCTCCATTTTGCTTTAGATGCTTGCTTGCCCTTAAATTTGTAGTATGCAAGAATAAGCATAGTGATAGTGACAACAAAATATCAAATATAGTGGTTGTAGGGTTGAAATAAAAGGGATAGGTCTCTTTTATAGAAAACCAAATTTGAATGAAGGACTAGGATTAAATGATGAAGATCAATGGATGAGATTGCTTTGACAAGCAAAGAAATAGGGTTAGGGAAAAAATAGGGTTTAGTTAAGGATGAATGGTGGAGATTAAAATGTAATAAAACCTTATCAAGGGTGGAAATTAATTGAGATAGAAGAGGAGATTGACACACAAAAAGAGGTTGCTGGAGTAAATTAAATAATTAATTTAGGAGGGAAAGTGAATAATTAAAACAATTATTTAATTATAGAAGAAGAGAGAAAAGTTGACTTTTAATCAAAATAACTGTTTAATTAAAAGTAGAAGAAAAGGACAAATTAGTAACTAATTAAAATAATTATTTAAAAGTGGAGAATAATTGAATAAATAAAAAATATCATGAAGAAAAGGCCAATGAATAATTAAATAATAAAAATATTTATTTAATTATGGAAGAAATGCTAATGAATAATTGAATAATAAAAATAATTATTTAATTATAATAGGAAAATGAAAATAAATAATTAAATAAATAAAAATTTATTTAATTATAAAGAGAAAGGATTAATTAGCAACGCAATTAAATAAATATTAATTAATTTAATTAATCAAAGGAATAATAGAAAAGGGGGAATGAATTAATTAAATAAGTAAATTATTTAATTAATAGAAAAATATGACTTTAGAAAATAATCAAATAATTAAATTTATTCAATTATGTGGGGAAGAAGGGGAATTGATGTGAAAAATGGCTAGGCTTGGATATTTTTCAGTGTCTACACTTGAAGCTATGATTGTAGTCTAGCAAGTTTTGAAGACTCCATGATTTAATAGAAAGATAACAACCCATTTTAACAATATCAAGTCTTACATCATTATTTGGGGTTTGAGTAGCTAGCCCAAAAGGCTTTGAATAATGAAGGTGTAATTTATTTTTAAGGCATAGTCATATAATTAATTATGAAGAAGGAAAGATTAGGCCTAACATATTTTGGTGATGTATTCTATGAATGATAATGGTTTGTTGTTATTTTATTGTTGCTTGATATAGTTTAGGAAATTTTGTGCATCTTTTTTAATTGTTCTTTGTTATTGGATTTGATCAACTCAATAATTTATTTTTAAATTAATTAAAAGAAAGAAAGATTAGGCCTAGCATATTTTGGTGATGTATTCTATGAATGATAATGGTTTGTTGTTATTTTATTGTTGCTTGATATAATTTAGGAAATTTTGTGCACCTTTTTTAATTGTTCTTTGTTATTGGACTTGATCAACTCAATAATTTATTGTACACCTGTTCAAATAGGACTAAGACCCTTAGAATGTTATATCATTATTTCTTACTTGCATATAGTACTCAACGAATAGTGATTGCATAATATGGGATATGAATGTCATTCACTAGGTAAGTGTTGTGTGAACACATGATAATACCTTTTTATAAATTTTATATTAAAGTTTTCTATAAAATATTAAGCATCCATATCAAAGATAAGTGGTTACATGAGTGCAAAAAATAAAAAAATAAAAAAAAAGAGATTAAAAAAATAGACTAACATTAGCTTTTTCAATTGTACATTCATAAAATATATATACATTGTTTTGATCATGTTATTGACAAACAAAGTATTTCTATTTAAACAAAAAAAAAAAATACTAGAAAAGATACAAAATTTATAAACTAAAATTATATATGTTCATAGTGAAATAGATTCATGATGATATTAATAATGCTACATTTGCATTTGTTTGACTTTTTTTTTTTTGAGATATGTTGTAAATTTATTAGGAGCTATGAGGACAACAACTAATTTATAGGAGAAAGATATTATGAAACTTTTTCATTAAGATGAAAGGAAGTTAGTTTTTTCTTCATGAAATTACCTTTTAAAATTGAAAGGGAGACATAAAAAAAAGGATATTACTCTCCTTTAGTTAGAATGTGCATTAATAAAGAGTATTTGTAAAAACTATTTTAAAAGAAGAGAAATAATAAACAAATTCTCGACAGAAATTCTTAATCTTCTTTCTAGAAAATGAAGATCATTTTGTTTCATTTTGAACAATCGGGGAGCATGGATAATGTAGATATTTTAATTATTTTTTATTTTTAATTATTTTATAAGGCTATCGATTCACATTCAAACTTTCATTTAAAAACTGCCATACTAATCTTCAAACTCTTTCCATTCACTCGGGAATCTCCACGAGAATGGGCACGCTCGCCTCTGGATTCCCCGCACATTTTTTACAGTACGGGTTCAAAGCCCAGAGAAGCCACAGAACAAATGGACTAAAACAACAAATTATTTTACAACATTCCTTCAGATTCAGATTTAATATGGACAACAATATCAAAGAAAACAAAAACAAAATTGGAATCAGAACCCACATTACTTTTGTTGTAATCGATGACTCAGAAAGGTTAAATTTAAGTGAAGAGGATTATGAAGACGAAGATGGCGAAGATTTCGCGGCTGAAGAATATGATGAAGTGGAAGCATTTTATGACAGTGATGATGATGGTGATGACGAGAAGGAAGAGGAGGAGGAGGAGGAGTTGGGTGATAGTTTTGAAGGAGGAGAATATACTAGGAAAAACAAGTTTGAGAGAGTAGTGGAGTTCTGTGCGAAAGTTCAAGAGGATAAGAGCTTTACTATCAGTGCCAGGCAATTGGCTTCAGTCTATGATTATCCTCTCGATAAATTTCAGGTACAAATCAGATGCAGTTTGCTGTCTTTTATTCTTTTTCATTTGGCGAATTCCTTTTGTTTGGTCAATATTTAGCTTAGATCACTCTCACTTAAGCGAAATTTACCCGGAACTTGCACTTGGCATTGCTGGGATCCTCCTGACCAACTAAGGTATTTATCCATGGACTTCAACCTGGTCGTGTTAGTTGGTTATGTCTGACCTAGTTAGTTAGATGCAATATGTTATCCATTTTTAACACTTCAACACATCTATAAGACATCTCTAAGTGAGCTGGATGCAGTGTTTGACCCCATTTTTTCATCGGGGTATGTTTCACTTAGCAAGTTGGGTGCAATATAATCCGATTTTCATACTTCATCCGTGTCTAAGTGAGGTAGATACAGAATTTCACCCAGTTCGTTCACATTCCAAAGTTGGACGCAATATTTAATCCAATTTCAATTTTCAACACCTTTTTAAGCCTCTAAGCAAGTTGGATGCAGTACTTTACCAAATTTCAACACCGTTTCAAGTCTCTAAACAAGTTGGATGCTGTCGTTTACCCAATTTCAATACTTTTTCATTATTTTTGCCATGTCCTCTCTGCTGGGTAAAATGTTTTTTTTTTAATATACTAAATTAACGTGTTTTTAAACATTATATTAATGATAATTATATTATAATAATAATTAAAAAAAATTCATGTTGAATGTTTTCCAGTTATAGAGCTTACAGAAACGAATACATGGCTTTAGGGTACCAGAGCATAGATATGGATAGTCAAAATAAGCCCCCTCAAAGTCTATAAACATAGTATCATTGGTTATTTTCCATCAACCAGCTAGGCCTTGAGCCTAGGGCTACGCATTAATATGCTATGACTGAGCTACTGACCTATTTGCGATCTCAAGTGTGGATTATTCTTCCAACAATTGCAAAGTTGGTTGGATAGTTAGAAATAACTTGAATGAAATCCTCAACTTGTGAGATATGTCACTGTTTGGAGCAAGCTTGAATTTTTAAATACAACAGTTACATTGACAAAATTCACAGGGCAGCAGAACCTACAAAGCACAAGAGCACCTCTAATCGATGTTAGCATGAGAGAAGCTGGATAGTAAGAAAGATAATTTTAGTAGTTCCAATGGTGAGGACTACAGCTCAGTTTTCTTGGGTGGTTGACCCCACAAGACATTAAAGCCATAAAACAGGAAAATTTAGAATCTTGCCCTAAAATTTCTGAGTGACAATAGTTTTGGGGAAAGCTTCAAGCAGGTGTTACAGAGAGGAACTGCAAGTTTACATTTCTTGCTCAGAATTTTAGGACAAGTTTTTTACAAGCAACAGGGTCTGTTCAATGTGAGTTTTCAAGAATTTCACAAGGCATATGCTTGAATGCAAAGTCCTAGAAAACTGTAAGGGGGAATGGGATATTTCATGGCACTATTATATGGAAATGACTGTGAAAGTTTCTACGCAGCTTCTGCTGAAAAACTGTGGTAGTCCCCTCCATGGGACCATTGCCCATTGGACTGAGATTATGCTTTCACCACTTGAGCTAGGAATTTCTATATGAAAGTTTCAGTACTTTCGCTAGTTTAGCTCATCCCATTTGATGAACCTATTTTGTTATTACTTCAGTCTTCAGCATTTATTTGAAAAACTGTGCCAAGTCTTATCCATTTGTAGAGCTTACAGACAGAAATATATATGTTTCTCAATGGTGTCACTTACATTTTGGGGTATGAGAGATACAGAAATTGATGCCGAAGATGAAAGTTCTCAAAATCTATAGATGTAGTATGATTGTTATTATTTTACCTGGACCAGCTAGGACTCAAATTTATGACCACATATTTGCACTCTATGACACTCTGCCACCAAGCTATTGGTCTTACACTCCAGATTGTGGATTCTACCTCCAAGTCCAAAAATTGCAAAGTTAGATAGATAGAAAACAGTGGAGTGAAATCCTCAATTAGTGAGATCCCAAGGCAAGGGAACCCACATAGCATGCAAGCATCTTTAAGCAATGTTTGTATTGAGAGGAGGATGCTAGCACGATAAATTTTTTTAGGGTTTCCAATGGACTACCCCTCTGATTATTTTGGTTTGGTGGTGCAATGAAGCATTCAAAGCCAGGAACAGAAAAGTTTAGATTGTTTGCCTAAAAACGTGGAGCAACCATTGTTTTTGGAGAAAAAATCAAGCAGGTGTTGGAGAAAAAATCAAGCAGGTGTTGGAGAAAAGCTGGAAATTTTCAGTTCTTGCTCAGAATTTTGGGGCACCTTTTTAACAAATGGCTGACTTTGTTTGATGGGATTTTCCATTAGTTTTGCAAATGGATGTGGCTGCAAGAAAAATTCTAGAGAAATGTAAGGGTGCATGGGATGTTTCATGGGACCATGTGACCACAAACGGCTCTGAAAGTTTGTGCAGCTCCAGCTGAGAAAATGAGACCCAATCCCTTGGGCTATTGCCCAATTAGAATAACATTATGCTTCCTGAAGCAATGCAAACAAAACTAAGTACTTGGACCTCAGAATATTCTTGTAACTAGTGATGCAACTTCATCTTATTTTTCTTTGTTTCAAATTTTCATTTACGAATGTCTTCGGTTTATCACTTGGAAAGCTTGATCTCTAGTTTACAAAATTATGCTAAAATCACCACATTACCATTGTGAGCATTAGCTCACTACGTATTGAATGTGGGTTTATTGAGATGATAATTTGTCCAACTTACTGCTACACCACAGCCCTAACAGATTAGTTATTTTCTTGAATTTACACTTGTAGCATTTTCTATCTTACACTTAAACTGCAGGCACTTAAGTTTAGTAGTGACAAGTCACTTCAGCTTTATTGCCTGATGCTTATAGGCACATCTATATTTAGGTGCAGATAGTGGGCTTGCATCATAAATTTGGAAACAGTACTCAAAAACTAAATGCAAATGAAGAAATACTAATTTTCCTCTTGATAAACTTCAGATACAAACCGGTCTTATTTTGTTATCATTTTACCAGTATCTATTGTCCCATTTGAAAAATTTGTAGTTTTAAAATTTAAGATCAAACATATATGTTCCTGAGCACTGGCAGCTGCTATAAATTTTGGGCTATGTGATTGTAGATAGACCTTCTCAAATTCTATATATATAGGTCATGGTCTCACGGAAGGCTTTCTGAAGTTTTTCAGTGACAGCGACTGAGTAAATTTTGGATTATTCTGCAGTAAAATGGCCCAATTGGGGCATGACATTTTCTGCACCCTACAGGTTTTTTAAGATTCCTCTCCAAAATCAGTGCCCAATATTCTGTATGGAAAATGGAAAATGTTAAGAATTTTAGACCATAACTTTGTTTGCTTTTTTGGAAAAGAAGGCTCTTTAGTGGGTGCTGCAAAACTTCAGCCACCTTCTCCCCACCACCATCAGCAGCCACTTAAAAGCTTATCTGAAACAATAGCTGTAATGTCCCCGTTTTCTGGCTTGCCAAACAGACACTAATTTAATTATTTGATATTGCCTGCAAAAAGTATACCTAAAAAGGTAATATTAAATATTTAAATTATAGTGTTATTATAAATTGATGCGGAGGAAAAATATAAAGGTATTTTATAATGTCACTTTATTAAAAAGGCGTTTAATGTTTTTTGGCGGGAAAATTAAAAGGGGTTATAAAAAGGATGCAAGAGCTCATTTTTATTCATGCTGAAAAATATACACAAGGGTTTGCTGGTTGGACTGAGGTCTTGGCTTTGTGAGGACAAAATCCCTCATGAGGATCTTCAACTGCAAGATTGAAAGACATCCCGAGGTTGAATGTTGTTGATAACTCCATTCAGGGGTTATGCATTTGCATGGTAATGGTTGTTCCAAATTTGTGAGTCTCCTTCGGAGACAAATTTGTGGTGTATCGATATGTTTTGTTGGAGACAAATTCCCAGGATTAATTTAGGTTTATGCAAGAGAATATCTCAGGTTATCAGTTGGTGATATTTGACATTTCTATCTTCAGCTATTCAGGTTATGCAAATATCTCAGACTCTCTTGGGTGAAGTTCGATACACTTATTAGACGAGATATTCAGGTGATGGTCTGATATTTTTATTTATATCAGTTTTAGCTATTCAGGGAACTGTGCACTCTCCAACAGTAGTATCGAGTATCTAAGGAGTTGGCTTCATTGTTGGTATCATGGGGGTATGAATTTATATTCTGGGCAGCGATTCACCCATACTTGGTTGTAGAAGACTTGCATATGACTTAGGGGTTGTGGTCTAGCCTTTTCAATGCCTAGTATTCAGACTGCAATCATTATATGGTTCCTGCGTGAAAGCAATCGTTATTCTTGAAGGTTGGTGTGATTCCTAAGGGAAGATATATATTTGCTGCCCATCGTATCATTGGAGACTGTAGAGTTACATTTGCTGGGTAAAAGACAGCCGTGCCACTACTTTATGAGATGCTTTGTCTTATCCAAGTTGGAGACTCATTCGAAGGGTCAAAACAGTCAGAGAGTTAATAATTGGGCTTTATGTATATAGCCGCTCCTGCCAAGGAAAAAGTCGAGGAATATTGCGGAGATTGCTCAATGCCTATCAAACCATTTGGGTAAAGTGAGGTGACATGGGTAACCAAAGTCTGCTAGGTGCTTACGTGGGATTCAAAGATAGTCTCATACAGGCTGTATCATATATTCACAAGCTATTGTCAACCTTGAAGTGGCCACTGCATTTATTTAAAGCAAATCGTGAATGTAAGGAGAGGTCATGAGGGCATTTCAAGCAGATCCGCCCAATTTAGGAGTGTGTGGAAGTTGCAGGAGGTTAGTGGAGGAGTCGTGGAGCCTCCATCTGCTAATTCGCAGGTCAAGGAAGGGCGCCAAGGTTGGGAAAGCAACACAAAAATGTAAGCTGGACATGGACGAATTGTATCATCGCTTCCAGGTCAGAAAATACAATGATTTGAATATTGAAACGCTTCTGCATTATGTCATTTCTGTGAGGGACAGCGGTATTAATTTGGCATTTAAATAGTTGTATTCCTTTATGTATGGAATTAGAGAATATCAATCGTAGTTCCTTATATGCATGAAGTCTTTATCTTTGAGAAAACTCTCAAATCAAACATCTGGCAATATTATGAAAACTGTTTGACAAAATGTCTACATTGTCAAACTGAAATAATCACAAAATTCGTGAATTCCAAACCCAAACTAGGGTGGGACATTACAATAACTTTCTCTGCATATCCTACAAACATCATTTACAAATTATTTACAATACATGGAACTGTCTGATGCATAAGCATTGGAGTGGTAGCCCATTCCATCAAAGTGCGATTGAAGTGTCACATGATAGTGCAAATGCTTCAAATAAGAAGTTTTGGAAGCCTTATCGGACTGAGGGTAATTGGAATAAAATTGTGTCCCTTGAATCATGATAAACAAAACTAAGTGTCTTGAACCCAGGATATTCTTGAAGAACACACACTTATATTGAGAGTGTTGGGGTGAATCAGTATAAGAAAAAACTTTTACTTTTTCAAAACTTAATAACCATAAAAGCAATGATATCCAAAATACTCAAGATTCTCACAAACAAGAAGAACACAAGATTTATGTGGAAATCCTTGTGCGAGAAAACCATGGCAAAATATTGTTTGATATTAAAATCTCTTACAAACTTTGTAGGCACCAACCTATAGGAGAAACCAATCCCTTCTTATACAATTTGTGAGCACCAACCCACTGGAGACACCAATCCCCGCTTGTAGAATTTGTAGGCACCAACCCACCGGAGACACCAATCCCAGCAATTGAGCACCAACCCAATAAGAGACACCAATCTCTTGTTAAGGCACCAACCTTCTATGCAATAAGATCACTATCTTCTTGTGAATGTCCTCTTTAATGGATGATGAAAATCAGCAAGTTCTTCTCTTCAAAT
The DNA here is from genome assembly GCA_007115665.2 of Sequoiadendron giganteum. Taxonomy (NCBI): domain Eukaryota; kingdom Viridiplantae; phylum Streptophyta; class Pinopsida; order Cupressales; family Cupressaceae; genus Sequoiadendron; species Sequoiadendron giganteum. The sequence continues at coordinate 517,177,698 of CM021109.1, forward strand.
CTACTTATACTCTTCTTTATAGATCTGCCATAAACTCTTCTTAATTCTGCATTTATACTTCTTACGTATATTTCCATATGCAGATCTGTAGGTGTATATATTATATTTTTCATTTAATCCTCCACACTCACTTATTCTTGTTGATGTTTTGCAGCGTCTGGATTATACTTCCAGCCTTGCACAACTTACAAGAAGAATGAAAAATTGAATGTAGCCTTTGGCTATTCAATTTTATATGCTTGAGACATCGAATTATAAGAAGGCCGACTTCATATAAATAATTGATGATCTTAATTGGGCCGACCTTACCTTGTATTTTGTAATTTAAGTATTTAATAAGGAAGGCCGACCTCCTTGTTGAGTTACCTCATCTTGTATATATATACAAGGTCATGTTTGTCATTTGATCACCCATTCTATCAAGAGGGAGTTCGCACTTTAGCAGCAGTCCGATTTCAAGAAGAAACATATTCAGTTGTATTTACTTCATCTAGAAGAGGTGCTATTATTCTATATATCAGATTTGCCTATGTGTTAGGCTTGAGTTGTAAGCAGAATTTTGCTACTATTGTTCATCATATAGAGAGACTATTTGCTGGGTTTTTCTCCCTCAAGAGGAGGGTTTTCCCAGGGTATCTTGTTGTGTTCATTGTCTTATGTGTTGCATTTTCTGTATACTTTCTTTCTGCATATCTGTTCTTAAAACAACAACATGGTATCAGAGCGGGTTTTGTGTGGAGATCTAGTCAGATTCAAGTTCAGATTAAAGCAGCTTGGCATGTGTTTGTTTTTTTCCCCAGGATCGGTCTTTACTATCGTCATTACATTCTGGAGGAAGTCGTCAAAACCTATGACGAATTTAATATTGTCGGCTTGGTCCTTGTGATTTCATTATTCGCACCTGCACCTGGGCATTTGTCGAATATTGAGCATCACTCCCTCTGTTCAATAGAAGTGTTGAGTAGAGTTCCATGCTTTGGCATCTAATCATCTTTTTTTGGGATCGAAGTCTGAAGATCAGGCATTTTAAAGGCTACCAAATTTTTTGATTTGCAAATCCCTGTGTTAGTCGTCGTCACCTGAGTGTTCGCGGACATGTGGCATCAATGCAACACTGGCATCTTGTGAGCCCTTTCGTCTACATGCTTTCCCGAGCTTCGATATTTCGCATGGAGTTGGGAAGGTCGTCGGATTTCCTTGAATAGCATTCACGTGATCTTCCTCCAGCGTCGGGCTTTAACTTCGCCGGGATCCCTGTCAGAGGTTTATCTTTACTTGCGTCTTAATCTGTGCTCTAACCTTCTGAAGCCGTGCGACCTCTTGTATGACAGACGGGATCCTTATATCGGGTGGGGCACTCTGGGTATCAATGTTTTGTGACGGGAAATATCTCATTGCAAAATCAAGTTGTTAATAGTTGCGACGCATCTTCTGATCGAAGCAGTCTCTGGCTCTCACCTCAGATCTGGAGGTAGGGGAAGGTGGCGCCATTGTGAAGGGCGCCAAATATCACTTGTCAGCCAGGCGAATCTTCTCCTCATTATGCCTTCTGTCACTCTCACTTCTAGGTATTACTGCCTGTCGTGAACCTATGAATATATATTTCGAGCTCCTCTATTGTTGGTCCTATAATTAACACGGAAGCATCATATTACATCTGGTGGGATTGGGTATAAAAGTCAGTACATAAGAGGATGTAAAGGATTCATCTAAACTGACAAGAATTTGCAGACAAGCCCTTGACAGCATAGTTCAAAATAAAGAGATAAAGCCTCGATTCTTTGAGAAATCTGGTTCCATATGCTAACTACTGGAGGAAGCAATGGAGGCAACTAAAATGTGAGGCCACAAGCGATCCGTGCTGTGCTATGAATCATCCCGAACTAATCCCCATTTGATAGCTTCTTCTAGCGAGGATGGGAGTGTTCTCATCTTTGATTTACGGTGCAAGGAAAGTGCATCTGCTATTAATCTTGGTAGTGAACCGGCTGCTTCTGTTTGCTTCAAGTCAGGGAATGATGATATACTATATGCAGCATCTGGGAACTCAGTAAATTGCTTGATCTGCGAATGGGGCCTTCAGATTAGCATTTGCAGAAGTACACATTTAATACAGAGGATATAAACCAATTATTAATTCTTTAACATTGAGATAACCTGAGCATCAAGCAATTTGCATCTAGGAAGATTGGATATCAAAGTCATACCAAATGAAGAAATGATCAAGCTTGGAGTCATAGCTTGCAATCATTGGGCTATATTGATGGCTGGAGATATCTCTTGAAGACAAAGTACCTTTCAGGTCGTCATTGTGTTCAAACTGTGAAGGGTACGGATTGATCTGAGCTCAAGTACAATGTATCACACTATGTCCAGCATTTGGACCTATCAGAATAATTAAAAAGATAAGTATTCTTTGGTTGCTGAGTTATATCATTTTTTGGATCTTGTAATTAAGAGAGATAGTAGATTCTCTTGAATTGTGTTGTGTTCACTAGCATAAGATCTTTGGAAAATTTTCATTCATGATATAACTTGTACAATTCTAAATCTTGATATTTCTTTAGATAATTATGGATTGTTAGTAATCTCTATCTAAAATGCTTCCTGGACAGGTTTAGGGGGAAGAAGATGATAAGAGATTACTTAGTGATGAAAAGCTTGAGGCATCTTGTGAAGAAGTCATGTCAACCACAGAAATGATCAAGAGGGAGTAAACACTAGAGGGACTGAGTTGGTGGCTAGAGGGAGTACATCTCCAGAAGTCTTCTTTGCAAATCTCTGAAGCCAGGATTGTGAGGGAGTCTCAGTATCAGTGTTTCTTTGTTTAATGAATTCTTCTTTGAGAGAAGTTTGAGGTGAAATCCCTTGATAATGCAATTCTCTATTGAGAGAGAATTGAGGTGTAAACCCTTGATAATGCAACTCTTTGTTGAGAGGGAGTTGAGGTGCAAGCCCTTGATAATGCAATTCTCTACTGAGAGGGAGTTGAGGTGCAAGCCCTTGATAATGCAATTCTCTGCTGAAAGAGAGTTGAGGTGCAAGCCCTTGATAATGCAATTCTCTGTTGAGAGAGAGTTGAGGTGCAAGCCCTTGATAATGCAATTCTCTGTTGAGAGAGAGTTGAGGTGTAAGCCCTTGATACTGCAATTCTCTATTGAGAGAGATTTGAGGTGAAAGCCCTTGTTTCCACCCTCTGGGAGAAGCTATGGTGGATGTCATGTGTGTGACTCCATGACAGCATCACGTGAGGGAATCTGTGATGATTTTATTTATACCATCTATGGAAGTAGCCATAATGGTTAGTATCACATTGAGGTGATATTCTATTTTGTTTTCATTCTAATATGACGTGTCTTGTGCAGGTGGAAGTATCATCCCTAGCTGAGAGGGAGTGTTGATGTTTTGCAGCGTCTAGATTATACTTCTAGCCTTGCACAACTTACAAGAAGAATGGAAAATTGAATGTAGCCTTTGGCTATTCAATTTTATATGCTTGAGACATCGAATTATAAGAAGGCCGACTTCATATAAATAATTGATGATCTTAATTGGGCCGACCTTACCTTGTATTTTGTAATTTAAGTATTTAATAAGGAAGGTCGACCTCCTTGTTGAGTTACCTCATCTTGTATATATATACAAGGTCATGTTTGTCATTTGATCACCCATTCTATCAAGAGGGAGTTCGCACTTTAGCAGCAGTCCGATTTCAAGAAGAAACATATTCAGTTGTATTTACTTCATCTAGAAGAGGTGCTATTATTCTATGTACCAGATTCGCCTATGTGTTAGGCTTGAGTTGTAAGCAGAATTCTGCTACTATTGTTCATCATATAGAGAGACTATTTGCTGGGTTTTTCTCCCTCAAGAGGAGGGTTTTCCCAGGGTATCTTCTTGTGTTCATTGTCTTATGTGTTGCATTTTCTGTATACTTTCTTTCTGCATATCTGTTCTTAAAACAACAACAATTCTCCTTCACAAATCTGCCTTGAATGATCTTCTATATTCTCTTCATAAACTCTTCGTGTGTTTGTATGACGTATCCTTTTGGTTCTACACACTTGCTTCCTAATTCACTTTCACATTTCTCACTTGCTTTCTTCCTATCTCTCCAACTTCTCTTTACATTTGTATCTTCCTTATGCCTCTTCATGAAGGGAGGCATCCCTTTGAATGGAGACAACCTTTTAACAATACATACTCATTATTAACACACTTCAATGTTGATTGCTGTCTTAAGATACTTTTATTTATCTTCAATCCTTATAAACATGATCACTGCCTTTGTAAATATAACTGCTATCTTTAATAATGAATCCCTGCCCTCACAAACTTAATTTGTTTCTTCCTTAATCTAAATCGCTGCACCTTTTCAAACTAAGCCGCTGCCTCTTAAACTTAATCGCTGCCTTTAATAATCGCTCCATGTATTAATTAAATCACTGCTTCTTCTACATGTTTACTTGGGTGACAAGTTTATGTATGCTTTTGACTTTGTAAATAATCATAAAGTTGGCCAGGATTAATGAGTTGGTCATTATAAACATTTGTTTATATTAAATATTATACTCCCAATCACTGATCTTTCATTTAATATCTTGGGCAATTATCTTAGTTAAATATACATATGTCTTTTCTAAAAGAAGTCGGCCAGCATTGTAATTTTCATAGTGTAAAGGGAGTGAGCCAGCATTGTTAATTCTAATTTAATTCTATGTAGACTATTTGTCATGAACACTCATCAATGTGTGACTAGAGAATATTCATGTATGAACTTTGATCCATCTAATTCCTTCTATAGAATTATATCATTCCATAGTTTATCAATATTATCATCTATGCCATTGTCAACCTTATGCTTTGTCTTTGCTATCTTTGCATCCTCAACTCTTATAGGAATTTTTGGACAACTCATATTTTTGTCAATAACGATACCTTCGACCAGCTCTGTATCTTCCAACCTTGCACTAACTTTTCCTTCAAATTTAATCAATTCACCATAACATCAATGACAACAATATTTTGACATCAATGACAACAATATTTTGACATCAATGACAATAATCTTGCCAACAATTTCCTCCATACTTCTTTGACACCAATTACAACAATCTTGTCCATTCACCTTGACATCAATGACAATATTCTAACAATTATTTCTGCTAGGGTTTAAACTTCATCCTTTTCATTTGTTGTTTAACTTTAAATTGATGAACCCTTTTATTTATCAATTGGAGATGTTGAACTCTGGTTTGCTAACAACAATCTAAACTTTTAGTTCTGGAATTTTATTCCAGTGAAACTGGAGAAATCCTGTGATCATGAATGCAATTCATCTTTTCTGGATCATTTGTCTATTCCAACGGGCCTTCACTAGGCTTGGTCTCAACATCACCTTGTAAAATCTGTCAGTCTTTCTATGTAATCCTAATTCCCGCTCATTTAGTAGTTAACTTACAACTACCAGGGCTCTCAGAATTTTTCATGAGTCAAAAACAATGAATGTTAATTGGATGCACATCCAACTGCAATAGTCACATAGTTGGCTATTTAAATCTTAAATTCTCCTTATCGACACTCTTATTGCCATCATTGACCATCTGTTTGACTGTGTTGAAGATTTCTTGAATCAATTTCCTAGTTCAAGTTTTCAGAACACCAAACTCTTGATTAAGAGAGTGCAGACCTACTTCAAGTTTGTCTCTTCTCATTCCACAATTCTGAACTCAAGAGTCTGAATTTTGGCATCTTTAATCCTCAGAGAATCTCTCAGCTTTACTAACATCTTTCACTCATTAAGTCTCTAACTTGGCCTTCCAAGGAATTTAAGTCGTCCGGCAATCTTATTCTTCCTTAACCACTCACAGACAAACTTCTCACTATTACTCTCTCAGTATTATTAGTTTCAGAATCTAAAGGCCTACTCATTATCCCAGAATCACTCAACCCTCTTAAAATCCCAAAAGTGTGTTGTGTAGGGGGAGTGAGGAATTGAAAGTGCTCATCTTTATAATAAGGGTCAGCTAAACTGAGGTTGTGAGTTGAAGCTGGCTTTGATATGACTTTGGTAATCTCCTTTCAACAACTTGTAACATGAAATCCTTCACCCTAGCCAAAGTATTCTTATTCTATGCAACTAGAAAGTGCCTGATGATTTCCCAAACCTTCAAGGTGGTTTTCTGTTGAGCATCCAACTTACCTCCAATATATTTGTTGAGAACTAAATATTTTGCAGCTTCGTTAATCATTTCAGGCTTAGTAAAAGCTATGTTTCTATCACACATGATCCCTTCATCTTCCATTTTGTGCCAATTTATTCCCTCCAAAGCTAGGCCATTGTTCAGTAGAGCAAGCTCCCTGCTATATCATTCCATAATTTATGACATCTTCCAACTGATTGGTCTCAAACTGAAGCTTCTTGGTGCCTCCCATGTTTTGTAGAGGGTTTCCCTAAAGATAAACCAACATGGAAAGGATTTTACGTCACAGACATATTGTTTGTCTTCTTTTATGTGGTTAGCCGTTTATCTCATTTTCCAATCAATCTAGAAAGAGGGGTTTGAATGAAGGAATGCATAATGTGTTATGTCTTAGAAAAGATGGGAAAAAAGTGCCATGCAATAGATAACTGTGGTTGAACTCTGCTTACTAGAATAAAAAGCTTTCTTGTATAAGAGGTTCTTCAGAAAATGTCTGATTTCATAAAGGAATTAAAACACTTTAAAGATATTTTGTGGACGGATAAATTGGGATCATCTCAAAGCATGGTATAATGAAAGCTACATAACATTGAAAAGAGAACATATGCCTACTTGGAAATTACATGTGAAAAAACAATGTTTGGGTTGCAAATGAATTGAGACCAAGACATTTGGGGATAGAGTAAGTGATTTTATGGCATTAACTTTCTTGAGGTGACAAAACTAGCTGATTGAGAAGACTAGCCTCTACCTAGAATTGAATGACACATGGAATTTGTTTGACGCTTCTAAAACTGGCGCATGGCGATTTGGTTTAGTATAAGCTTTTTGCCTTGACTCCAAGAAGCTGGCCTTTAGGTGCATTAAATGTGGAAAACTAGTAAAGTTTGAAAACCTAAAAGAGTTTGGTATGAATGTCCTTGATTGTCTTTTTTGTGGCCAATCTTAGTTAACTCAACATGTCTTCTTCAATAGTCTACATGCAGAGTTTTCTTGCAAATATGTGTTACATTATTGGGAATAGTTTGGTTGAAGAATCATTAGACAGGAAGGCGTCTGGTTGTGGCTTGTTATTTGATTTCTTGATAATTTGTGGCTTGTTATTCAAGCTAACACCCTTTGGTGGATTTTTTTAATAAAAGAGGGGGGTAAAAATTTATTCAATCAAGAAGAAAGACATTACAATCAATACACGCCCCTGCATTGAGGACCATCAGAAAAAACCCGCAAAGCAAAGACCAGCCCCAACAGGAGCCAAAACCACACACCCCAATCCCAACCTAAAAACCTTGAATATCCTTCTGAAGCAACAACTTCAACCTTTGGGAATAGTCGAAGGGAAGTTGCTCCCAATCATCAATCTGCCAAGTACCCCTATGCTTAGAAGCCCATTTCGCCAAACAATCTGCAACCTTGTTCCATTCCCTAGGGAGAAGGACAAATGAAACCAAATCCAAAGAGGAATTAATCTAGCGAATCTGGCGAACTATTGAATCCAACAACCAATTCGCCTTGCCTAAGGAACCCTTATCTAGCATAGCCACCAAAATCTGCAAATCAAACTCACAAATGATCTTGCGCCATCCCAACGCACAACCCTTTTCCAAAGCAAAAAGGATAGCCAAAGCCTCCATAAAGTTATTACTTTGGTGCCCTTGAAAGCTGAAAAAGATAAAGATGGGAGATCCCTCATTGTACTTGCCAACACCACCAACACTAGCATAACCGGGATTTCCCTTGGAAGAACCATTAGTATTAATCTTCAAGACACCCATAGGAGGCAGATGCCATCTACCATCACGCTGAATCTTTGTAGTGGAAGGTTGCCTGCCAATGGAATAAGGCCTCCTTGATCCTCCACAGACCAAACCCGGCCCTTGCAACATCCCCACCTCGACAACCTCCAAAGGGATATCCACTTCACACTTGGCCTAAATAGTTTCTTGAATCATGCTATAGGCCTGCTGCCGCACCTAATGTGAATAAAAATTCACTCCATTAAAGACCCTACAATTCCTCTCCAACCAAATCTGCCATAGAATTGAAGAAGGGCCTATACCCCAAGCCACCTAAAGACAAAATTTCCTAGCAGGACACCTCCCCAAAGTCCTCCAAAACTCAGCAGAAGATTAAGCATGCACACAAGACTGCCTCCAAACATCCCACAAATGGTGCCAAATAATCTTGGAGTATCTATGCTGAAGCAACAAGTGCGCCGTAGATTCCACACTACTCCCACACAGAACGCACTTGGAAGGCCCCTGAAAGCCCCTCTTTTGAAGATTTTTCCAAGTAAGGCACCTATTACGAGCCACAAGCCAAAGGAAAAAGTTGCATTTAGACCATGCAAACTTGTTCCACACATACTTCCACCAAGGAACCTCCTCCCCACCATACTTCTGCGGCTCTGCGTATCCAGTTATTGATACCCAACAACCACCAAGAAAACTCCCCTAGGGTTTGGACCCCAAGCCAAGATATCATTCGTTTGCAAGGAGCTACAAGTTCTACTAGCCAAAATATGAGATAATTCATCCCGGTTCTCCATAGATCCCCCCGGGGGCTAATCTCGAATATCCTTCCACCTGGCCAAGATTCTTAGCAACTTTAAAGTCTTCCACCTGAGTCTAGCCAACCTCTACAAAGGTAAAAGAAATATTCTGCAAATGCGGATAAGAGGTCATGATTGGGGGGTGACCATCCCAAGAGTCAAAACAGAAGAGAGCCTCAGAATCTTTATTACAAATCCAAAGCAAGCCTTGCTTAACCAGACTAGCCCCCCTCTTGAGAGTGTTTCAAATCATAGATCCTTTACCTTCCAAGGAGATCCTAGGCAACTCTTTCCAATCTATCCCTTGCAAATATTTTGAGGAAAGGATCCTGGTGCAAGCTTGGTCTTGGTTAGTGCAACATCTCCAATATAGCTTCACTGCCAAAGCCTGTCTAGTGAGGACTGCTTGCCGTAGACCAAGACCACCAAGTTGCTTTGGTCTACAAACATTCTCCCAATTCACTAAACTCCACTTTGAGGAAGCAAGATTACCAGCCCAAAGGAATTGTCTAGATAACACATCCAACTCCTTAGTGAAACTAATTGGAGCAATCTGAACCATACACCTGTAAATTGGGAGAGCTTGGACCACAAATTTTAATAGCAAGACAATCCCAGCAGAGGACAACCATCTGTACGTCCAATGTGTATCCTGCTCCCGAAATTTATCCAACACATTCTTCCAAGTCCCTCTAGGCAAGGGACCAATTGAGAGAGGGATACCCAAATACACAAAAGGAAGAGCATCAATCTAAAATCTTAGGATACGGGCTACTCTTGTTTGAACATGCAACGTGGTATTAAAGAAGAAAATGGAAGACTTATCTTCATTAATTTTCTGATCTGAAGCCGCTAGATAGATATCTAGAGCATGTTTGATGCTGGTCGCTTCACAAATTATGGCAACACCCATCAAAGTCGTATCATCCACAAACTGTAAGTGGGATTGGGGGGTCAACCCATTTCCCCAATTCCATCCTTGAATAAGACTGTGCCTCACATGGGCTTGCAAGATTCTCCCCAGGCCTTCAACCATAATAATAAATAGATAAGGAGACAAGGGTCACCTTATCTAAGACCCCTAGATGCTCTAAAAAGAGAAGAAGGTTCCCCATTAATCAACATTGAATAGGAAGTTGACACAACACAACTCATCGCTCATTCAATCCATCCTTCCCCAAATCCAAATGCAGAGAGCATCTTACATATAAAGTCCCATTTAACCTCGTCATAAGCTTTGGCCATATCCAACTTAATGAACATAGCGTTCTCCTTGGATCTCTCCATAGAATGAATAGCTTTTGCAGCAATAACCACACCATCAAGGATTTGCCTCCTTGAAACAAAACCTCCTTGCTCTTTAGAGATAATCTTACCAAGCCACGACTTAAGTCTCTCCATCAATAACTTAGAAATAATCTTGTAAACCACATTACATAGGGAAATTGGTCTAAATTGATCAAGAGAATTAGCTCCCTCCCTTTTAGGGATAAGCGAAAGGAAGGTAGAATTCATTGCTCTCATCATCTGCTTGCTACATTGCGATTCCTGCACCACAACCAGCAGATCAAATTTGATAACCTCCCAAAACTCCTGAAAATTTCTATTGGAAAAGCATCCGATCCCGAGGCGTTTCCTTTTTTCATTTTAAAAACTATCTCTTCCACCTCCTCCAATAAGATAGGCTTAAGCAACATCTCATTTGGCTCAGGGGAAATAATTGAGGGAATACAATCTAGGATAAGGTTTTCTTCCAAATCCGCCATAGGCGAATCCTCCTTGAACAAAGCAAAATAAAACTGAGTAGCTTCCTATGAAATATCCTTGAAGGAAGATAGTTGCCGCCCCTGGGAAGACACTAGAGAAGAAATCAAATTACCATGTCTCTTGGCTTTGACTGAATTGAAGAAGAAAGCAGTATTCTTGTCTCCCTCCTGCAACCAATCAATCCTAGCCTTATGTTTCCAAAATATCTCTTCTCTCAATTCCCATTCTAGATACTCTTTCCTGGCATCCTCTTCTTCTCTAAGAGATTCCAAAGACATCCCATGATCCCTATTTTGCCTAGTGGAGTCTAAATGTTGTTGGGCTTGCAACTTTGACTTGGAAATATTATCGAAACTCTATCTATTCCACTTCTTAAGCTGATATTTCACAAACAGGAGTCTTTTAACATAAGTAAACATAGCAGTACCATATGCAGGCAAACACAATGTCCACCACTCCTTCATGAGATCATGTAGAGAAGGCTCACGTAACCACATAAGCTGGAATTTAAAAGTTGGGTTCTTAGCAAAGTTCCTCCCACTCGCACATAATTTGATGGGCCAATGGTCTGATTCCTTCCAATCCAAATTTTATGAACTAGAAAGCCAACTGCTGCCAATCCAAAATCTAGAGACCAAAAATCTATCTAATCTCTCTAAGATAAAGCTCTCCCCACATCTTCCATTGGTCCACATGAACATACCATTACCAGTCCTTACATCAATCAAACTCAGCAAATCAATATTTTCTTTGAAAATCGTAGATGAGGGATCAAGTCTATCCATCTCTCCCCTTTTTTCCTCTAGATTGGTAATACCATTAAAATCACCAACAAGAATCCAAGGAAGAAAAGGACCTAAGGAGCGCACAAACCTCATATGGGCCTAAAGCTGACACTTGCCAAGAAGCTTTGTTGGAGCATACACATTAGTAAGCAAGACTTTCGCTAGACTCAAAGCTTGAAGCAACCATGGATAAGAAATTTATACCAGCTATCCACCAAATAGGAGAAATCTTGCGTGGGTCCCAGAGGCAAGCAATCCCTCCAGATCTACCCTACACACCAATACACTGACGTTGACCCCTCCCCCAAACCTTGGAGGCCACATTAATCATACCATCCACAGACAACTTAGTCTCCTGAATGAACACAACATCAGGAGAGTGTAATTTAAATCCCAAACAACCTTTTGTCTAGGGGAGCTATTCAATCCCCTTGCATTCCATGACAAGACAATCATCGTTGAAGGTTAGAGAAAATGGTCCTGACTGACCCTGACTCCACCAAATTCTCCCCCATGACTTTAATCTTGTCCTGATCTTTCTTTCTACGCGCCTTCGAAGCCTTCTCCGAGCTTCCCTTTTTAAGATTTTTTTGTTGTAGTCCCAAAGTAGGAAAAAACTTGTTACTCTTACTAGGAACCAAAGCTGCAACCTCTAGTAATGGATCATGTAGATTCAAGGCCAAACCATCTCCCATCTCCTTATCCATCAACAAAGTTACCTCACCTAGGCACATCAAAGACTAGTCTGTATCCATCTGAGAATCTATACGATCTTCTCCCTAAATGTTGGGGTTACTAATAGGATCTAGCTGGTTCATTCCCCCTTTATCTAGCCTTGCATGTAGCCTATCAAGGAACTCATCCTGCTGATCCAAATCCTCCAAGGCCTCAAAATGGTTGAAATAAACATCCGCTTGCCTATCCTTCAAAGTTCTCTTCAAACCTCTACCCTTATTACGAGGCTTAATCGGAATAAAACCCTCCTTATAAGTTTCTCCCCTAACACATGCACCTTCCCTTTATCCTTTGGAGGAGAAGGGTGAGACGACATCATGGTAGACGTAGCACTTGCTTGCCCCCCAGAAGAGCCGATTTTGGGACACTTCCTTTGCAAGTGTCCATAATCATGACATATCCGACAACGAAACGGAAGAGCTTCATAATCCAGTTGTTGAATCCAAGATGTGGACCCAACCTGAATCTCCATTGAATCTGGTAAAGGATTATTTAAGTCAATTTCCACACAAATGCGAGCACATGAAATTACCTTTTTATCCATTGTTTGCTGCTAAGTTACTAGTACGCCCATATATGGCCTTAGGTACGATACAGGTATGAGAAACGGTATGGAAATGGTTTAGAAACGTCCAGGATACGATTTTGTGCCTGTGGAAACGACCAGGAAATGAAAGTGTGATTGTGGTTACGAAATTTCGTTTCCGATTCGAAGCTGGACATAATCCACGTCAACTTTTTTGGATATTATCTGATATTTTCCCTTCAACGGCTGTAAATTGTGATTTTTTTTTCTCATTTCAACTTTGGTCACATTTTTCTCCAACAAAACAGATTGTTTTTTAGGGTTTCTCAAGTGTCGATTTTTTTTGATATCTTTAGGATGGTTGAGATATTTGATGAAGAGCAGCTGAGTCAAATTAGGTATGAGTAAAATGTTGGAGATTCAACATCGAAAACTGTATTATACTCCTTTATAGGATTGTTTTGTGCTCTTTGTAAACTTTGCATCTTGTGTTATGGTGATGTTAAGGGCAACTCTGTTTATTCATTGCTTTGTTAGAATTTATAATTGGGACTTGGAAGATATCATTGTTTGGGAGGACATATGACCATAGTCCATTTGACTTCCCTAAAATTTTGAGTGCAGATTTGGATGTTCTCAGTGGAAGTAAGGCGTGAACTATGCTAGTATCCTTGCACATCTCTTCAGAAAGATGTTCTGATGGTGGTACTAGTAATATAGAATGTTCTAAGCACCATAGAAACCAGATCTCTATTGTAAGTGATGGTTTAGGATATTGAGATGGCATTGTATTTGGTCTTCATGAGAAACAGGTTGCCTTGCTATTTCTCCTTTCTAGTGATTCACAACATCGAACCATAGCATGAGGATTGAGTAAAAATGTATTGGCTCTACATCAGATTGGGAGTATGAAGGCCGTTGTATTGTACTATTAAATTGACTATGAAAGTGGTGGTGTATTTTTGCTATGTTATTTGATTATTAATATGGTGGTGTATTTTGAACTTAATTACTACTACAAATATGTATATATTTCTGATTTTTATATGTTTTTGTATTAACGTACCCAAAACGAACCCAACCCCCAAATTGTTTTTGACTGAATTTGCGTACCGAAATTTTGTACCTATACTCAAACCCAAAAACGAACCGGTAACTTATGTTTGCTGTGAAGGACCCACCAGTTTGCCCAAAAGAACAATAGTCATATGCATGACATCATTCCTCCAAAACTCCTGGGGTAGCCAAGGGAGTCTCATCCACACAAGAATCTTTGATGATAGTTCCTCAGTTGGATTAAACCCTATATGCTAGGGTTTAATAAACAAACCCACTTGGTTAAAGAAATAGGGGCCTCCTTCAAAGGCCTTGTCCCGATCCGCCAAGCATGAGAACAACACCATGAAATAATTGTTGGCCGCTTCCATAACCTCCATATCCCCTTCAGGATTCCAAGTTCTGTGCGCCCACGACTCCAAAAATGATAGGGAGACCCAAATACCCATAAATTTGCAAATCAAAGCATGGCTACTTAAATAACTAACATCCTTACCTATCAAATCCGGTTGAATAACTAAGAATGGACGAGTAAGACTCCTCTCTAGACAACCACCGGTTTTCGAAACTCGAGGACCTCCAATCCGAGAAGCTCCTCCATCATTTAAGGTTTTGCTTAAGAAATTCACCGCTTTTTCATGTCCCGTTGAGGATGGATCCACCCCCAAATCCATTTCAGCTAACGACATTTTATTCAAAACCCCCGAATCCGCACTTGTCGCCATTAGCAACAACCCAAGCCAACTGAGCAACCAAAACCGCCATCCACCAGAACCACAACCCACACACCACAAACACTAGGCTAAACCGCACCCACACCCAATCACCAACAACAACCCCACACCCAACACCCCTGCACAGAAAAAGAGATACAAACTCCCCCATCGCAGCAAAAAAAAACCCCACACAACTCACCCCGCAGCCAGAAACCTTCCTCCGCTCCTTCAGCAAGCAAAGAATGGCCTTTGTAGGTCATGACAAGGGCATGCAAGCCCTATCGTGACACATGCAGGCCGCAACATCTCGCCCACCTCCATCGCAGAGCCATTGCCGATTTTCATCTCCACACCCTTTGGTGGATTTAGAACAAGAGAATAAAAATGTTTTTCAAAACAAAAGCAAAGAGCTTTCTAAACAAATGAAGTCACTCAGCAGAATGTTATAGTAGAGGCATCCCTTTAGTTGTAAGTCTATCAACAGTATATAAAAGGTTTTATAAGTAGAGGTCTCTTTCTTAATAAGCTAGTTATGAATCTTTGGGGGGTACATGGCGGAGGCCTTCCTTGTTACACAAATCATTACTTGTGGTTGTTCGGCACAAGAAACTGTACCTTAATGGAAAAAGAGAAAAGGAAAAGACATATTACTACTCTCTTGCCACCAATGATAATTTGTCAGCATGGTTGTTAGAAGAGGTTCTAGGGGAAATATCCTGCTTCCTCCTATGATTGTCTATCCTCACTCCCTTACCCCAAGACATTCTTTATGGACATTGTTCGATCCTAAATTGGCCTTGCAGTGATGGATGGTAAAGCTTTCAGTTCTTCTTTGAGCATTGATATGGATGTGTGATAAAATTGGTCTCTAGCTTCAATATCTACCTTTGGCCTTCATCACCTCGATTTTTTCTTGGAGGATCACTCCCTTATATGGCTATTTGTATTTGCACTTGAATACAATAGTCAGGATTTACTGGTTCAGGTTTGTCTTTAGCTATGCATACATTTTTTCAGTGGTTTAGTAACTAGTTGCTTTTTTAGCTGATAGGGTTCTTTTTATTCTAGTATTTTTTTATTCAAACGGGATGCACTTTTGAGCCCTGCTTATGTAGTTTGGTAACTCGTCAGTATTAATATATATCCTTTCTTTGTAAGGAAGGAAAATGTTTCCAATCCACAAGGATAACTTCATGTGTAGTATTGGCAAAAACATCACCTCTAAATCATGTAAACACTAACAGTTTTTCTCTAAGATTGACTGCAATAATTTATAAGACAATAGAAATGTACATAAATCAGTTTGTCTTCATTGAATATGGTACTTGCGGCATTAAAATATAAATTTAATGTTCTATTATACCTCATAGATTCAGATTTTCTGGACCAAACTTTTCAATTGTGCATGTGGGCTGACTTCTAAGCTCTTCTAGTATGTCATAAGGTTATCCGACTAACTGGAGCAAGTCTATCCAATCATATTTGACTAAATAGCGAATTCTCTTAATACTAAATGCAATAATTATTTCACCTCTTCTTTCTTCTGTTATGAGCATATTCTTCAAGCATATTTCTAACATGCTTGATTACTTTGAAGATTCTTTAATGGGTCTTACTACCATGTTCCATTATTTCTTGAATTAGGGCCACTTGGTCTATCCTAAACTGAAAGTACTTTCACATCTTGGACAAGATTAGTTGTATACAATGCAGAAGAAATAATGGGAAATTCATAATGGTCATTTCTATTGGTAATCTTGACATATTTGTGCATATGAATCTACCATTGACTGCTCATTATGTTAATCCTTGAAGAAATAATATAAGCTTTCATATCATCTAGAATGTTATCAACTATTGGAAGATGATATTTGTCTTTTGTCATAATTTTTTTTAGTGCCTAGGGGCTGACATATTATTTATGGTTAACATCACGTCAAATGGAAATGCTCATGGATCAATTGATGACTGTTCAAGTGTTTTCATTTCAAGTCTCATGAACTATTCAAAGCACTCAAGATGCAGCAATAAAAAGTTGGTTTTGAAAGTTTAGGAAGAATATATATATTTTTAAAGGGGACATGGCCAATTCAAAATTAAATTCTGTGCTCTTTTTGTGGGGTAGAGAAAAAGCAATTTTATCAACAATGCTTGCCATCTCATCTGGATTGTCACAACACTAGGTTTACATTTCCATTTTACTAAGTTGCTGGTTTTGGTACAGGATTGGGTATGGGTATGGGGTTTTGGTATGCTTGTATGCCAATTTTTTTTCTTTTGGGTTCTGTATGGTTGGGTACGGCTGTATTATCTATATATATATGCAAAAAATATAAAACATTAAAAATCCATTTGATATATGATTATATCATATAATAATAGTGGCATTTGAATCTTGGATAGTATGATACTTTTTCATTGATCAATGATACTCCAATGTTGAAAAATGCACGAATAACTCACAAAAATCACGAGTACTCGTGTGCTTGAACGGGCGGTAAGTTACTCGCTTGAAAATGCGTGGCCGTTTTTTTGCAAAACTCGTCGTGATTTTCCCTGTTGCACTTGCCGAAACTCGTGCGTTTTTGGCTGCAAAACTTGACGGGATTAGGTATATATTTCAGAAAAAGCAACAAACGTATTTTTATTGTTTTTTTGTTTCATTCTAACCCTTGCACGACTTAGTTTGAGAGCAAGACGAGACGCAATGAAGGCACGGGAAAACGCGACTGGGGCATGGGATTTCCAAAGGTTTTTTTCAAAATTTCTCTCTTATTCTCTTGCACGGGATTAGGGCTTAGGCAATGATTGAAAGTTGAAATACAGTCTGCACAGGTTTCAATCTTATTTGCTAAAGGATTTTGTTTAAAACTTTAATGTGTGTAATACTTATAATAAAATATCAATATTGCTTACTGCATATTTAAAATTTTAAATAGTGTTGGAAATAATAAATATAATTGTTTGTTGCTGCAGATATTAGTCACCTGTCACAGGGCCATGTGCATATTCCATTCTCTTACATTCACATGAAGTTATACAAAAACTCACAACTCATGGAACCACCTTATGTCAAAAATTCTTAGGCAACTTAAAACAATTTAGTCACTGTTTCATATGCTTGCATAAAGTTTAATTCCTTATCTGCAATCAAGTAATTTATCTCTTTTATTCACTTCTATTATGTGCCCTGGCATGAGTTATTGGGCTGTATTAATTTCTTGCTGAAATATCATAAATTGCATAACATTTCAATAGTGGCATACATAGCCAACAAACACTCAATCACACCATCCATAATCATAAATACTTCATCCCTATTCAGCATAAATGTAAGGATTTAATTAGTCCCTTTAGCAGACATGACAAAAAGAGTTGTAGACATCTGTCCCTTAATCAATCCTTTAATCAGAATCACCATCCATAAATGTAAGGATTTAATCAGTCCCTTAATCAGAATTTCCATCCATTCATTGGGCATGTAATGTGCATTGGAGATAAAAGATCAACATTACCTGCCTTAAACAAGTCTAAACCTTGTAGTGAAGAAAAATAATTTCCTTTAGATGTGTTTGCAAAATGTTAAAACATATACAAGACGTTTGATTTGTTGCTAATTTTTTTATCTTGTCTCTCTTTTGCTAAAAGAATATTGGCTTTTGCAAGTAAAAAGAGTGGTGGCAAATCAAGAGATCCTTGTTGGAAACATGGAACACTAGATGCAGTGCGAGGAGAGGTTATTTGCATCCATTGCACCACGTCTATATTTGGTGACATAAATCGACTGAAATACCACCTTGCACAAATCCCTTGCCAAGATGTTAGAGCATGTGAAGTGGCATTTGAAGAGGTTGAGAGGGAGGCCAAAGAACTCCTTGCAGCATTTGACCAAAGGAAGGAAAATAAAAAGAGAACAGCAGAGGCAATGGCAACCCCATATGCAGATTTCAGTTCTATTGGGTCACTAAGAGAAGGGGGGTTGTTCTTCTCTTTGGCCACAGATACGAGGCTCAGGAATTGGAAGTGTGGGCAGCCGTAGTTCTATTTTTTTTGTTCAACTTGATACTCTTGGTGCATGTTGTACCCAAAATAAATTTTTGGCATTATGCTTAAATTGAGCTAAATCATGTGAAAATGTTGTCAAAAGTATGTTTTAGGTCAAACCAAACGTAGGGTTTTTGTGGGTTTATGTCAAGGAAGATGCTTGCAAATTTCTGAAAATTTGAAAATTAGGGTTTCAAACCCCTGTTTTTAGGAAAACCCTAAAAAAATAGGGCCTTTCCAGAAATGATTGAAAATGATTTTGATAGGATAATTTGACTCCACAATCACACTGGTCAAGTCAAAATCACCAAAAACATTGTTTTACTTTGGTGGGTCTATTTTCATTTTTTAGGAAGAAAGTTAGGACTTGTTGTGACCTTTTCACACATCACCCCATTCAAAATGCGGACCCCCTATTTTTTGCTCCATTTGGGTCTTTTGGCTTTGGTTTTGGCTAGTTTTGCGGTTGTCTCTCTCTGTTCCTCGTGGTCTTTCCGGGGATGTCCCTATCTTTTGACCTAATTTGGAATCTTGGCTAAGTTTGTGAAATTAGGGTTTTCATTCTTCAGGCTGGTTTGAGGTCAAATCAAGCTGGCAAATTGAAATTTGAGCTTGGCTTTGCAATTTGGAGGCTTCAGGCAGGTTCCCATTAAAATTTCACTGAATTTTGACAGCTTACTATTTTTAGTAAGTACTTAATTTGGGATCCTTTTCTCAGGATTTTTGGAATTTTGACTGCTTCACTACGTTTAGAACACTTCAAAGTGCTTGCATGCAAAATTTGAGCAAATTCTGACAACTTTCTATTTTTAGCAATTCTGGCTTCGGGAGCAGTTTTTAGGGTTTGCATGTAGGACTTTTCAATGCATGTCAGGATAGTCTTTCTGGGTTTTTCGAAAGCTTCGTGATGATATAACATGCAAGTCAAAATGATAATTTACTATATTTAGCAGGTGCTCGCATGCAAACCAGTTTTCTGGGTTTTTTGAGATCTCTTGGGCAATATGACATGCAACCAAGTCCGGCAATCAATTGATCACTTTTTCAGGCACTTACTATTTTTAGTAGGTTCATTCCAGGAGTCCCAGATCTTCAATTTCAGGAGCAGAGCAATTCAGAACAGAAACGGAGTTGAACGAAGGTCAATAGAGGCACATGCAAATGAAATTAGGGTTTCCAACTTTGGTGCCTAAAATGAGGGGCAAAATTCGAGAAAAATGAAAAACGAATGTATCCCACTGCGATCAACATTTTTTAGGGAGTCCACTGGTAAAATTTGAGCGTAATCTACATACTTACTATTTATAGTAAGTCACTTCCAGAACAAAGCTAAAAATAGCAGGTGCATGCAAAGGGCAAGTATGAACAGGATAGTTAACTCATGAGGATCACTTTGGGAAAATTTCAAGTTAGGAGGAGTTGCAGAAGTTACTAAAAATAGAAAGTGAGGGCGAGCAGGTTGAAAATAAGCTAAGTGTTCAGATACGCCAAGGTGGGAGATAGGAAAACACAAATTTGTCTAAGGCATGAGTTTTCAGAGCTCTGCAGTGGAAAATGCACCCAAGGAGTAGGGAGGCATAAGAATTGTCTAAGTCATGAAGTTGCTTGACCACCTAGCAAAGGTGCCCTTAACTTAAAGCACCACCTATGAAATGCGCCCTTGGTAGGTAGCTAGAGGTGAAGAAAAGTTTCTAAGTTGAAAATGGAAGCTTGACCCTCTGGAATGCGCCCTCAATTTGAAGAATAAGGGGTAAAATGTGCCCAAGGAAGAGAATGTGTGGGATAGAAAAGTGTCTAAGGCACGAAAGATGAAATTGCAACACACCCCCTTTAATGCACCCATCTTGTGATTGAAGCTTGAAAAGTTTCTAAGGGAAAAATAGAAGTTGACCCTAGTAAATGTGCCCTTGAGAGAAAGTGGTAGTATGAAAATTTTCTAAGTGATGGAAAACAAAAGTAGCCCCCCCCAAAAGGCGCCCAAGTTGAGAAGAGATGCAAGAAATTTCTAAGGCATAAAAAATGGAAGTAGCACCACTCCAAGTGCACTCAAGGGAGAAAGAAGACTTGAAGAGATGCCTAAGTCATAAAATGAGAGCACACCCTGTCAAATGTGCCCAAGGGAGGACAAGAAGTTGGAAAATGTTCTAAGTAAGGAAACATGAATGACACCTCCCTAAATGCACCCACAAGGTAGCTAGAGGGTGAAAATATTCTAAGGCATAGAGAAAATAGAAGCTCACCCCCTCAAATGCGCCCTAAAAGAGATAGAAGGCATGAAAAGGTGCTAAGTCATGAAAATGAAAGAAGACCCTCCTAAATGTGCCCATCATGGGGTAGGAAATGCACAAAATTTACTAAGGCATGGAAGATGAAAGCATAAGGGTCCAAATGCACCCAACGAAGGAGTTGGATAAAAAATGGCTAAGGCAATGAAAATGAAACTACAACCCCTCAAATGTGCCCTAGGATGCTCAAGTGGAGATTGTCTAAGGGGTGAAACAAAAGCACAAGAGGTGATATGCGCCCAAAGAAGAAGATGGATGAAGATTTTTTCAAGGAAGAAAAATGAGAGAGCACCACTCCAAATGCGCCCTAGGGAGGATATGAAGGCATGAAAAGGTTCTAAGTTATAAAATGAAAGTTGACCCCTCCAAATGCGCCAAGGATGAGGAAGCAATGTTGAAATATTCTAAGGCGTTGCAAAATCAAAGAGGAGCCTCTCAAATGTGCCCAACTCAAGGACACAACAAATATTTTCTAAGGCATTTCAAATGTGACTAAAGCACTAGGGGTAAAATGCGCCCAAGATGAGTAGGTGGCAATAAATTATTTCAAAGTCATGAAAATGAAAGTAGACCCCTCCAAATGCGCTCAAGGAAGAATATGTTGGCTAAGAAATTGTTTGAGGCAAGAAATCAAATACACAAGGTAGTAAATACGCCCTTAAGGAGATTGAAAATTTTCTAAGGCGTAAAGCCTAAGTAAGATAGCTAAATGTGTCCCAAGGAGGATTGTAAGCAACATGAAAACCTTCTAAGGCGTGGAAATTCTCCAAGCCCCCTCAAATGCGCCCATGATGAAAAGTTATGAGGGAGGCAAAGCTTGCTAGAGAAAAATGATAAACTCTATCGGATCCAGAGATCAATCAAACCTTGGAAATCAGAACATGGATATTAGGTAAGTGAAGTGAATTTATATTATAAGTGTTTTGATGCTCTTTTTTTGTTTGTTTTGCAGAGTGAACACCGGGACCAAGGCGTGATGACTTGGGGTGATGGAGCAAGTACTCTAGGACAACATTACAACCTTGGAAGGGGAAAAAGTTACATGTTTGAAACTCCTCCATGATGTCTCATTTGCGCCCAAACTATGAAGGGAGATGTTGGAAGAAACAACTAAGTGTTGGAATTTCTCAACAAAGCCCTAATATGCACCCAACTTAGGCAGGCAGGTGGCAAGGAAGAAATGGTCGAGTCCAAGACAAGAAAATCCTTCAAGATTAGGATGGAGGAAATGATGAAGGCCCAAGCATTAAAATGTCCTCAAGGCTAGGGAGGAGGAATGAGCAAAAACTTCAATGTTAAAGAGTGACAGTAGGATGGATTAAAGAACAAAGTAGAGGAATTCTTCTTAAGTGTGAAGTCCTCCGACAATGACCCATAAAATGTTCTCCAACGTACCTCACACAACCTAGGATGTAGCTAGGAGGAAAATCATCATCAAACAAGAGAAAGAGGTCGCAGTCTTGGAGTTTTAGATTGAGAACACGCCTGCCATATCAGTTCAAGAAGTAGAAGCTATGAGGATCAGATTGATCGAGTTTGCAGTCAAAGAGAAAGACAATGGAACGTGTTTCTGGATGAGAATCTTCTAGAAGATAGTGGGCATTAAATGCTCATAGTGGTCAAAGGGAGAGAGTGGGCATTTTGTGCTCATTTATTACCCCACTCCACTTTTTGGCAGTTTTTAGGGCAGAATCTTAACTAGGGCTTATGTGGCTAAATCTGAGCCCTTCATTGTATTTGAATCTGAGCCGTCCACTGGATTTGGCCAACTATAGAAGGGGCATCCCCCCTCATTTGTAATATGTAGATAGAGAATAGAAGATAGGATCAAAAAGTAGAGCATAGAGAGACAAATAGTATAGATTGATAGCATAGCTTAGATTGAAGAGGAAGAGGAAAGTTTTCAAGTCAAATGCTTTGTAAGAGATTGCTGTGAACACTCCTATAATAAAAAGAGTTATCATTGCTTGTGGTTTCATCTTTTGTTGTGGGTAGCTAGCAAGATTTCTTCATCCTTCCAATTCATGTAGAATTTTAAAGTAGAGCTTAGAGTAAAATAGATTTTATTTCATGCATGTAGATAGTTGTGGAATGCAGTGGTCAAATTGAGCAAGCTTGGTGAGTTTGCCTTGTGTGGTCAACTGGAATATTATGTACTTAACTTCAATTATAACTTATATCTTGGTATGCGTTGTTGTGATGGTATCTTCATGTTAAGCTGTGATCTGAATACCTCAAGTTACTCCTTTGAAGATTGCACGGGTTTTGTGGAAGCTGTCCAAGGTGAGGCAAAGTAGAGCTTGGTTTGAGTTTGCAAGAATTGATCTTCGCGTTCTGCGCTTAGAGTAGATAGTAGCATTTCTAATCCTTGCATCCATTTAAATTCAACATTTTCTGGTTAGTTTAGGAAATTCGAGCTTCATTGGTATATCTTCCGAATCTTGAGAGTCATTTTCGAGTAAGCAATCACGTAAGTCCCCTTGAAATACCAACAAATCACATCGAGTCAACCGAGTCTACATCCACTGCATGAAGGAACCTTGGAGTTGAATGCATGATCTTTCGCAATCTTAGCATGCAAGATATTTTGATCAAGAGAGGATAGAGTGATCGTTGGAAACTTTATTCTGTGTTGGTGTGATCATGAAACACCCGTCAACAGGACCTCCACAGCCATTAATGGCAGAATGGCCAATACTAGTTGGTGAAATCTAAGCTTCAAAAGCTTCGATGATGAATCCATGGCGAAAATGCTCGAAAAGATGCTTTGCGACGAAAGGGATTTTCAAAAGTGAAAAATGCTGAAAATTGGCTAAGTTTGGAAAATGAATGCCTTGCTACTAAGGAGGCTGTGTAGTTGAATGCCTTAGTCATTTTTCCAAACACCCATACACGCAACATGATGAAGGTGATTGCAAGGATGCATGCGTCTACGTCGTCAACATCAATGCTCAAGACAGTCACGATGCATGATGAACGTGAAGCATGAAGAGATGAAGATTTTCAATGAAAATGATGAAATTGCAAGCTAAAAGCGCCCTTGTTGGCCAGGGGCGCCCTTGAATTCCAAAGGTCAAAGGCAATCATCATCTTTCACCAAGGTAGTCATCTTCTTCATGTTCCTACTGGCTTTCCGATGCATCGTCAAGCTAAGTCACTTGATTCACCGAGCAACCATGAACGTAAGCGAGGTTAGGAGATGTTGCAATGCAAGTAACATCAAAATGACAGTCAAACATGAGAAAAAGCGCCCTTCCTGACCATGGGCGTCCTTGAATTAGATGGTCCAAATGTCAGTTGTTGAACAAGCCTGTCTTCAGGTAACCTCTCCAGCATCAACTCAGCTTCACAACGAACTTGTTTTCCAACTTGCGAGACACATCAAACGACAACAACTGTTAATCATTCAAGCATGCAAAATGGAAGGAAAATCAATGCACATCAAGGCAAAAGTGCCCCTGCTGGCCAGGGGCGCCCTTCATTTTGAGTCACCTGATGAGGTCTTCAACAACTGCTTTCTACAAGGCATCTGTTCAACTCCCTCTCAGCTTCTCGATCAATCTAGTTGCAAGTTCATAGGACCTGTCAAGCATTCATAGGTAGGGATCAAGCAGAAAACACCAAAGGTGAAGGCTGAATGAAAAGCATGGAGAAATTGAACAAGTGTCAAGGAAAAGCGCCCCTGCTGAGAATAGGCGCCCAACTTTTTGGGCAATCAGATGCAGTTTGTAAGCTCAGTGACCTCCAAGATGATCTTCTTTGTTGTGATCAATCTCAACAATGACACCATCAGCGAAGACGACAGACAAATCCAACATCTGACGACAGAGATCAAACTGGGACCGATCATGGAAGCTTGCAAGTTGAAAATCATAAGTCAAATAGTCAAAGGCGCCCTTGCAAGCCAAGGGTGCCCATGTTTTTGAAGTACCTAAATCAACTTTCAGGATTCATGAAACTAGTCATTCTTTCCGGGACTGAACTGGTTATCCATCCCACGTTACAGCAAGATCGTCAGACTCATCAGTCGACAAAGATCTCAAATCAAAGCACAAAAGATCAAACTGGAGGAATTGAAGAACACTCAAGAGAATTGGCTAATTTTGGTGGAAAAAAACACCTTCTTGGGAAAAGGCACTCAAGAATCAGAAGCACCAGACTCAGGTTTTGAGCTTTGTAGCTCCCAGGCACATATCATCAGAGTTGTTCCATCTCAGTAGTGGATCTATTAGCAACACTTCAAGATCAACTGAGCAACTAGAATCAGGGATTGAATGAAGGCATTTCACCATAAAAAAATAATGAATAAGTGTTCAACTCTTCAAATGGACGCCTAAAGTCAAAATAAGGCTCAATTGACTGAAGTTGACTGTTTTGAAGGCTTTTACATGGCTAAAACGTCCCAAAATTGGTGGAATTTTCTCCAGTGAACTCCTAATCAGGCATATTAACTCCCCAATTAGGTTTTGGATGCCTAATTGATGCTTGCAACTCCAAATTGACATATCAAAGCATCTAGGCGTCCATTCTTCATTATTTCTTTGTAGGTTGAGGAGCTCAAGAACAAATATTTTTCTTCTCCAATGTTTTTTGAAGATCTGATAGAGGGGTTTTCATTGTTCTTCATATTTCTGAAGATCTATTGCACAGAGGGACCATTTATTAGAGGTTGCATCAAGAGGCATAATTCTTCCAGAAAGACAGCTGATAACTTCCAATCTTCTTCTTGTCTTTTTCCTCTTTCCTTGTCTTAGATCTTCTTGCATGTCCAAGAAAACAACAGATAATCATAGATCTGACCAACTAGGTATAATCAACACTACTTTTTCAACAAAACCCACATGTTAGATTTTTCCAAAAAAAGTAGCCCTGCTGCCCCTAATTTTTAGGGTTTCCAAAAAAAAGTCATAATTTTGAAAAACAGACGAATTGGATATAATTCAGCTTTGAAGCATGAACAAAACCCATGTGTTGGGTTTTTTCGGGAAAAATCATTTTCTGGTGTCTTGTTGCCTCTGCCACTAAAGGGCTCTTGCATGCCATAGAAAAATTTGTTTTTTCGAATTTCTGACGATCTGGGTTTGTTTAGAAAATCATTCTCAACAAAACCCACGTCGCAAATTTTGTCGTAAAAAGTTGCCCCAGCAAGGCTATTTTTACAGTTCCAGAAAAAAGTTGTTCGAACAACATCGTGTGCACAATCAATCTTCAAGGTTTTCAGAATGCAGTTCTCCCAAGACGAATACAAGGCCTAAATGGTCTTACTCCATGATTTTTTGAAAACGATTGACATCGACTTGCATCAGACACACCTAGAGGTCAATTTGGACAAATTGACAAGCATAGACACAAGTCCACAGGTTCCATAATGGTTTCACCTCGTATATCTGATAGTTTTCCTAGGCCAGTTTAGAGGATTGTAACCGTTGGAATTTTGCGTATGCAGTGAGTTCATGTGCATTTCTCACAGTTGGAGTGTTCACAGTCAAACTTCGTGGTTTCATCGTACAATACTCTTTCATTGAGAAAGATCAAGGGAAATGTCAGAAACGTAAAGCTGCGAAAGAATGCGAAAGGTAGTCATTCCCAACATAGAGCCACCGTCGGTTAATACTACACTACCTTCCACGTCAAAATGGAAACACAAACAAAAAGACAAGGAGTGATCCTCCTAAGGGAAGAAAAATGAAGGAGATACATCAAGTTGCTGACAAGCAGTAAGCTGGCAGGCATGTGGCGATCTCTGTATAAAGAAGTCAATGACTGGTTGGGAGAATTATTGACTAGAATTGATGAGGTGGAAACACCTAGTTAGGACGTCCTACCCTCCAGAATAGCATTAATGGCAACATGAGTTAACTTGATGCCTCATTGCAAGTTAACTCACCGTCCCATTGATCATGCATGTCAGATCCCACTAATTATGGATGTCTATTTCTAGATCTCCACTAATTGTGGATCTCTATTTTGGACGCACATTTGTAATTGGAGTTGACTTTTAGTTTCGTTTTAGTTAACTGAAGTAGATTTCCAGTTAACTGCTTGGTCACCTACATTTAGACATAGGAATAAATCTTGCAAATTGGCAAGAACTATTTGTTAACACAAGGATATTTTAGGGTTGCCTACTCGTTTGAGTTTCTATAAATAAGAGCCTTTGCTCTTTATTGTGTAACTTTTATTTACTACACAAAATTGCTGCGCCATTGTTGCCAACAAGTTTGAAACTGCATATCTGTTTACTTTTGGATGAGAGTTAATTGGTTGATCGCAATTGTGTATGATTTCCTACCTTTGTTGTCCCAATTCTTTGTAATTCGTTGAGAAAGCTTGAAGAAGGAAATCAAAACGCACATGCAGTTCTATCTAAAGATTTGAGTTCTTCCAAACGTCTTGTGTTTATAACTTATTGTTTCAATCTCCTCCTTGGACAAGGGTTCCTCCTCCTTGGATATTTTGATATTGATAGTTATCGTTTGATGTTGTTTAATGGGTTGTCTTTCAGCCTATACTTTGGACAGGTGTCATCACCTCCTCAGGAATCTTGTTAGCCAAATCATCATACTTTGTTGTTTCTAGTGAGTTGTTTCCTAGCCTATACCTTGGACAGGGGTTCCTCTTCCTTGGCAAGTCTTAGATCCAACTTATCGTAAAGAGTGTTTGCTTGCATAATACCTTATCCCAGTGTAGATCTGAGAGTTCAGAGCCTCAAACATATTCTGAAGAGACGGTGGATTCAAGTGATCCAACCAATCCATTCCAACTCCTATGCCCTCATGCTTTGTTTATCTTGAGGAGAGAGGATAGAATAAAAGCAAGTTTAGTTGTAGTTGAGATCTGCAGAAACTAGAGAAAACCTCAGCTGCAACGCATTGTGTTTATGCACCTTTGTGTCTTGCCGCTGAGTAAAAAAGATAGGAACCTTAGTTTACTGTACTTTTTACGCAAAACATCAACAAAGAGGGATCTTCCTCTCTATAATTCGAAGAGCAGTACTAAAACACTTGCAATAGCTGTCCGTTTCCAATAAGCACTGCAGAGGTGCTAATTGAAATGCCAATAGTTCACAACCTTCATTGGAAGGTAGTGCATGGAATAGAGAGTTGCAAAATGAGGCGAAGTTGGCATGTGTGAGATTTTGGTACTACAACAATATTCATTCAATGTTGCTTCTAGTCCTTATTGGGAAGGGTTGGTCAATGCATTGACTGTTGCAAGTAAGGGGTTCAAGGCCCCAAGTCATCATGAGTTGAGTGGGCCATTATTGCAAAATGAGGCCCAAAACACATGTCGGCTAGTGGAGAAATATAGAAGAATTTGGGAAAAGAATGGCTGCACTATTATATCTGATGGGTGGGCGAATGGTAGAAATATGACACTCATCAACTTTTTAGTGGCTTCAGGGGGACAAGTGGTATTTCTAAAATCAATTGATGCTTCCAATGAAACAAAAAATGTAGAGACCTTGTGCAACATGTTGGATGAGGTGGTGATGGAAGTGGGGGTTCA
Source organism: Sequoiadendron giganteum (assembly GCA_007115665.2). Taxonomy (NCBI): domain Eukaryota; kingdom Viridiplantae; phylum Streptophyta; class Pinopsida; order Cupressales; family Cupressaceae; genus Sequoiadendron; species Sequoiadendron giganteum. The sequence goes on from CM021109.1 coordinate 517,205,875, forward strand.
AAATGTCTTTCAAATTGTGATTGACAATGTAGCTACATATGTGGCAGCCAGTAAACTTCTAATGGCGAGGCATTCGACATTATTTTTGAGCCTTTGTGCTGCCCATTGTCTTGACTTGCTCCTTGAGGACATAGGGAAACTAAGTTGGGTGAAGAATGTGGTTGAAGATGGAAGGAATATCACGAAGTACATCTACAACCACACATGGGTCCTAAGTCTCATGGGAGAGCACACTGATGGTAAGGATCTCGTGTGATCAGGAATCACACACTTTGCCACCAATTTCCTCACCTTGTAGAGAATTTTAGCTACATTGCCTAGCCTCAAGCACATGTTTGTGAGTGAAAGATGGTTGGAGAGTCCTTATTGTATGAAGCTTGAAGCAAAGAAGTTCGTGAAGACCATTTTTGATGATAGATTTGCCAAATTAATGGAGGAGATCATCAATGTAAGTTTTCAAACTTCGATTGATGATTTTTCTTTTGTTTTCTAATATTACAACTTGCTGGTTTTGGTAATTCTTTTATATTTTAGGTGTTAGAACTGTTGGTTAGAGTTCTACGATTGGTCGATGGGGATCAAAACCCCATGGGGTATCTATATGAGGCCATGGATAAGGTCAAAGAGGCAATTCAACATTTGTATGGGTCAAACAAGACCAAATATGAACCCATATGGCACATAATAGATCGGAGGTGGAACTGACAACTCCACCAACATATTCATGCTGCTGCTTACTATTTGAACCCCAAGTTTTATTTCTCTCCTAATTTCAAAGCAGATGCAAAGGCTTTTGTTGGCCTCAACACATGTATTGAGAGATTGGTTGGTAATAATGACCTTTGAGATCTCATACTTGATGAGATACAAAGCTATAAGAAGGCCAAAGGGGCATTGTTTTCTTCCAATTTTTGCATTTGTAGGAGAGACACTCTAAACCTAGGTAACAAATTCATGTGTTTAATATTATTTTACCATTTGTGTTAAGTTTTAAGTTCATTAAATCCTTACTAAGTTATAAATGGCAATTGTTATCCTTGCAGATTTGTGGTGGGAAGATTATGGTGCCACAACACCTAATCTTCAAAAGCTTGCCATTCACATTTTATCTCAGCCTTGTAGTGCATCTAGTTGTGAGTGCAACTGGAGTGTCTTTGAGGCCATTCACACAAAGACGCGCAATAGGTTGACTCAAAAGCGCTTGAATGACCTTGTCTACATACGGTACAACCTTCGATTGCATGAGAAGAAGGTACAAGGGCAGAGTTAACATGAAACACTTGACCTTGATGACATTGATCCATTCTTAGATTGGATTGCTGAGCCTGATGAGGTGGATGTGGAACCATGGATAAGTGATGATGAGTTAGCTCAGATGGAGAGAGAGGCAGAGGTAGCTGAATGGGAAGCGAAAGTGGCAGCATATGAGGAGGAAGAAGGTGAACTTGATCAGCCAACAAAGGCAATTTCTTCACACACACAACTTGATCCTATCACTATGGATGAGGCACTTGTTGAGGCTCCTATTGAGGATACTGCAGCTATACCATCTACTTTAGTAGCACCCACACAACAGCAACAAAAGCTTTTGAGTTTCAGTTGTAGAAGAAATTTATGATATATAATTTTATTGATACCAAAACTTGAAATTGATATGTATTCAAAAGTTGAACTTGTTTTTTGGTCTATGATACATTGATATGTATTAAACTCTAGTTTTGATTTATATATGATGAAATCGGTAATATGTTCTACAAATTCAGTTTATATGTGTGTTTTAAGAATATTTAAATTGTGTATTTTCAAATGCTCGATAAATTTGTTGAGTTATTGTTGAGTTTTTCCCCGAGTTTTTGCGGAGTCTAGAGTTTTTAAATTTTTTGGGCCTACCGAGTTATTGCTGAGTCAACTTTTTTCAACTATGAATGATAGTGCTAAAGATAATATTAATTGTCAAGTGATAGTTCACAATTTCAATATTATGTCATATATCATATATGTCTAGGAGTCTAGAGTCAAGATTCAAATGAAAATCATTACAATTACAAATTTGAAAATAATACAATAAAAAATTTGTATCTTGGTCGTCAATCTTCATCAAAAGCATATTGATTGAAGTCATTTCTTGGTTCAATATTATTTGAACCACAAGAAAATGGAGTGCCACTCCCACTAGGTACGTCATGGGTAAGTCTCGTCATCATCCCCATTGACATTGGAAAAATCTATAATAGATGCATTCAAGTTGGTATAGTTGGGGGTTATATACCAATTCTTCATTGCCCCTTCCTTGTAGTCAACTTCCCTATGTGATAGGAGACTCAAGTTGGAATCGATATAGACCAAGTCTTCTTCTTGTTTTGTAGCCAACTGGTTATGCTTCACTCAATGGATAAAAAGAGTATGTACTCCAATTCTGTTCATCAAAAGAACTTGGATCTTGTTGAAATTGGAGAGAAAGTCAATAAAACTTAAAAATAAAAAATGGAAAAGAATGGTAAGTACTAAGAATATTAAAAAACAAAAAACAAAAAATGCTTACTTGTGATAGAATTTTGATTGCAAGAGGTTGGATTACCAAATAATCTTGCCATGTATGAGCATCTTCCTTGTATTGGTCTCAAAGAGCACAAATTCTATGATCTCGTCTTGAGATGAACTTGCCTTTCCTAACATTATCCACCATTTCTGTATTTGAGAAAATTCTTCGGAATGCCAACTTGTACCCATTAGCAACTTCCCTATCTCTGTATGGTGTAGTTTTCCCTAGTAAAGAAATTATCTTTGTGCTATAATATTTTGGGGATAATGCATATGCAAGGAGATGCAAAGGTGTATTCATTTTGTTCCATTGATGATAGATGATTTTTTTCACACTTTGGAAAAATGCTACTTCGGGGTCAAGAATACTAAAAAACAAAAAATAAAAAATGCTTTACTTGTGATAGAATTCTGATCGCAAGAGGTTGGATTAACAAATAATCTTGCCATGTATGAGCATCTTCCTTGTATTGGTCTCAAAGAGCACAAATTCTGTGATCTCGTCTTGAGATGAACTTGCCTTTCCTAACATTATCCACCACTTTTGTATTTGAGAAGATTCTTCAGAATGCCAACTTGTACCCATTAGCAACTTCACTATCTTTGTATGGTGCACTTTTCCCTAGTAAAGACAATATCTTTGTGCTATAATATTTTGGGGATAGTGCATATGCAAGGAGATGCAGAGGTTTGTTCATTTTGTTCCATCGATGATAAATGATTTTTTTCACTCTATGGAAAAATGTACTTCAGGGTCATTCTCCTTTTATGTTATTATGACCTTTGTTTTTTCTATCAAGGAGTTGATGCCATCATAGATTTCCCTCAAACATGGTCGATCTATATTAGCAAATTCGATTATACTCATGATAGGCTTGGTCAAACTCAAGACATAGTCCACACAAGTCTACCAATCATCATCCAGGATCAATGACTTGACTTTTTGGGCCCTCTTTGAATTTTATTGTTTCCAAATATTCCATTGGTGGCTAATGACCATGGCACCCAATGTTGCTCGCACCTTCACAATTCATCTCAAAATGTTTGTGTGTGATGCAAATTGGGTCTCAACAACCTAATGTTGTGTACAAAATAAGTTAATCAATTAAAATATAAGTAAATATGGCATAAATTGAATTCAAAATAAATTAAATTTTCCTCCAAAAACTCCAAATTTGAGAAAGTCTTAAAGATGCCTTGTGATATATGATGGTATGTTACAAACATTCGGGTCTCTTCATCATTAGTGTATATATTTTTTACCCACTCTATTTGAGTTCCAATTGCTTGCATCACCAAGTTAAGGGAGTGTATGGTACATGGTGTCCAAAATATGTGCTTGTACTTTTCCCCAACCAAAGCACTTATTGCCCTACAATTTTTCACATTGTCCATAATGACTTGGACAATGTTATTAGGACCCACTGTCTCTATAGACTCAATGGGGATTTTGGAAATAAATTCTGCATCCTTGATTTCCCCCTCACAATCAACCACTTTCAAAACATTTTCCCTTTAAGGGACATTAAAATAACATTTATTAGACATCAATTTTTGCAATCTATCCATCCATAAAAAATAATGGATATTGCTATTTCAATCGATGAATCCCTAATTAGTTTGAGTGATGTCTCTACAATTTTTCTTTTTTTACCAATAAGGTGGCGGACACCTTTCCATATCTAGGGCCTGTGTAATTAGAGGGTGTATTATTGATTGCCACCACCATTTTCCGCCAATATGGTGATCTCATGAAGTTGAAAGGAAGACCATTGGCATAAATACAACATGCAATTTTTTCATCTACAATGTCTCTTGTCTCATTTTAAGATAACCAATGTGCTTTTTTTACAAGGAGAGGGATCTTCTTCTTGGATAGACAACATCTCCAAGAAAGGATGATGGGAGGCCATTCTTGAAGGAGAATATGTAGGTGGCTTCAATGATGTTTTCTTTGCTAAAGGATGAAATTTTAATTTTTCTTTCATTCACACCATCAACTTCTTCTTGTTCTCTAATGTATGCCATAATTTGTTCTTTTGGCAACCGCTTCTTATTTCACCCTTCACATATTCTAATTCCACACCCACTAATAGCACATAAGTGAGCTTTCATTGGACAATATGAGCTCTTAAATTGGACCCTGCACTGATTATAATTTCAAATAAAATCACCACCTCCTAGAATTTGTTTGAGCATCGTAACATATTCCCATAGTGGATATGCTTGACCATGTTTAAATTGTTTATTTGCCCAAGGTCCACTGAACTTGAACTAGTGGCCATTCCAAAGAGAATGTTGTTATAAGCAATTACAAAATTTTAAATTAAAAAAAATTGTGCAACCCTACAATATGTATAAACTAATAAAAGTTCAAAACAAACACTAAAAAACATTTTGGAAAATCTCAAAAGTTGTTTTTTTTTCCAAATAAGTATTGAACTTTTAATTAAAAACTTGAAAAAATTCAGGAAAAACTTGAATTTTTTTGGTAAAAAAGTAAAAGAATTTGTTAAACTACTTACCTTAGATCAATAGATGTTCTTTGTGCAAGCTATATTCTTGCCTTTGACACTTTTCAATCATTCTCCTTTGAAAAATAACATTAGTCTTCCTAAATGCAAAAATGGTAAAACAAGAATGAGTTTGTGTGAAAAGAGGTTTGTTTTTGTCAAACAACAAACATAATGGGCATGTTTTAGGGTTTTAGGCACTTTTTAGGTATTTTCTTTTTAATTTTTAAATGTTTAAAAAATACCTTTACTTTTTTTGTTTTTGACATTAAGGAAAAAAAAGACAGTGCTTGTTGGTTGCGGGAGTGTGTGGGAGCACTTGGCAGTGGCAGGGATGCACCCTGGCCTCTCTTTGGCATGTTTGCATAGCCAGACCGGTTGGGTATGGAACCAAGACCCCCAAGGGAAGAACATGGCAACTTAGCCCTTTTATATAGATAAATGACCCTTATTTTAATGGGTCCACCTCTACTTAGATGTAATTCTAAAACTTTGTTAGATTAGAGATTGGAATTAAGTGGTATCTATGAGTTTGTCAATATCAATTAGGACTGGAAGCTGGTGTTTTTCTTGCCTCATTAGAAATTCTCTTCTAGGTTTTGAATTTTGTTGTTATTGACATGATCATTCTAACATACTCTTTGGTCACATCTTGACAGTTACATAATGGACAATTTCTACTTTAACAGCGCAGTTTTCAATTGATTGGTTTTCTTTGTTCACTATAAGCATTGATGTTCTGGGGCTTGTGAGGTTAGCATTCTTGGTGTCCATTGTGTTGTAATTTTTTTTATCATCAAGAATTTCTCGGCAATACCTTGTTAGTTATTCTATCTATTTATGACTTGCGTAATATCTCTCTGTCCTTAACCTGCTTATCAAGTTTGAATGGGTGCAAAGATTTTCCCACTCTTCCTAAACAAAATTGTTCTATTTTGACAGTCTTTTTTGGGAGTGTGTCCTGATAGCATTTAATCTAGTTCCTAAAATAGTTCTCTGAATTAATATGTACAGAATGTTCTAAAACACACTATTCTGGATAATTTAATATTCCGCAGATGCTCTATCCGCTCAAAATGACTATTCTGAAGCTTCATTTGATTATTACATCTTTTAGATATTACTGGCAATCTTTGGTACTTTGACTTTTGTCTATGAATGATGTCCTCATGTAGGATGGTGACACTGGTTTTTTTCCCCTGTACAGATGTTTGTAAAGAATCAATTTTTTTATTTCCTCCTAACCTGGGAATGTTAAGAACTAAATTCTCTGGAATGCATTCATTTGATTGTCTTTATTTTCCTGCTATATTTTGCTGTTTTGTTTTAGGCCATAATATCTGTTCCACTTTTAAAAGTGTTCTTAGATAGAGTTTGTAACTTCAGCTTCAGAAATTAAACAATGCTGTACAGCCTAAATGATCTCTTACCCTTTCAGATTATTTTAGCAGCTCATTCATCTCATGCATTTTATGTTCTAATTGCAGAGGTTGGCCATTGAATCTTTCTTGAAAGGGTCTTCTGTAGTTGTCTGTGCACCAACTAGCAGTGGAAAAACTTTGATAGCTGAAGCAGCAGCGCTTGTTACAATTGCTAAAGGAAAACGATTATTATACACAACCCCTTTAAAGGCTCTCTCAAATCAAAAGTTCCGTGAATTCAGGTATTGCCTTGTATTTTTACTTTATATAATTATGTTAAAAAATCCTGAGATTATGTAGCATTTCCAAGCTAGCATAATTATAACAAGCTAGGATGAAGTGCTGCCTAGGTGATGGGTGTAATTAGCTCTATGTCACTAGAACTTTCAATGAAGACATTAGGAAGGTGACTGCAGATCCTTATTACAATACTTACTGTGCAACATGCTTAATGTTTAGGGAGACATTTGGACAGAAAAGTGTGGGTCTTCTAACAGGAGATGCAGCAGTAAACAGAGAAGCTCCAATTTTAATCATGACCACAGAGATCTTGCGCAATATGTTGTACCAAAGGTATGGTGAGCATATGTTTGGCATTGAATTTATCATGCTTGTTTGGGATAAATTTGAATATAATGAGATTTTCTCTGAAACTATACTATTTACCTTTTATATTGAGGTTTATTATGTGAAAGATAAGTATGAGTTTATCCTACAGGTTATCATCCATTTTCATTATTTACTAAAACCCCATTGTTGCCAATCAAAGATTATTTATTTATTTGATTCTTAGATGTCTTTTACTTTTTTTATGCAAACTTAATGGTTTTCATTTGAGCTTGACCAGTTATCCATGATTGTCATGTCCCCGAAATAGCAATACCATAATGACCAAGCGTTAAAATACAAATAAATTAATAAATAAAATAAATAGCAATATTAATATTAAATATAAAATAAATGTGTACCATATCAATATAAAAATATTAAATATAAAATAAATGTGTACCATATCAATATAAAAATATAAAAATATGAAATAACAAATATAATAATAATATATAGGCAAATAATTGTTATCACATTCTAGTATCGAATAACTTAATATCAAAAATAATAATAATAAATAAATATTATAATCATTATACATCAAAGATTGTAATACATTAGAATTAAATAATAATAAGATATTAGCAAATTGGTTTTATTATTATACTTTAATGTTAAAATATGCTCAATAAAACATCAAAATAAAATAATAAAATAAGTATATAATTTGAAATGCCAAAATTATTAGTAATAATATATTATTTTAAAAAATAGATATTATTGTGATAATAAGTCTTTAAAGGCAGCAATTAAATCTAACAAAGGGATATATTTTATGAAAAGCCACCTCTTTCACCAAACAATACATTTCCCCCATGAGTCACCTACCTTGAATGGTATAAACTGAAGGAAGGAAAATAAGGAAGAGGGAAAAACATGGAAAAATACGATCCGCAATTCAGAACAGCAGCAACAATGATTGTTATGCATTGGAATATAGAGCCATTTAATATATATATTTTATAGGCATACAAGTGTATATACATAGATATAGATAAATTTTATAATAAATAATATGCAATGAATAAAAAATATATATGAACAAGGAAAAAATAATTATATAAACATATATATATGAATACTATTGGATATAAATTAAAGAATAAGTATATATATATATGAAGTATATATATATAGATACATACACGATTATGCAATAATGATACTTATAAGTAATGATGACTCTTTAATATAAACATAAGTAGATTATGTATATTTATAAATTGTCCTCATCCTATGATCAATTCAATATAAGGTTGAAGGAGGCGAGTAAGGAAACATGGAGATATATAGCAACTTAGGTGATGTACTCACTTAGCAATAATATTTAGCATATTTTGAATATACAAAACTAATATTGCTCATTTGATTATTGGTGCAATGTTTTCCTTTGATGTTATCAATATTATAATAGTTTTATGAATTGATGATGGTTCCTTTAGCATGATCATGACCATGAATGAAATGAAAGGGTATGATATAGCGACATTTAGTTTCCATCATTGTTAATATTACATTGGATAGTATCATTGATCATAGACAAACTAAATATGATGAAAATTGGCAATATAAGTAGTAATATAGATTCATGTACTTTTTGCATTATGTTACATTTTCATGCATCCATATAATACTCTCAAACATGATACATGCATATAGATAATTCAATAGTAAATGCACAAGTGACTGTCCAAAGATTGTCTGCTTCATGTTTGTACCCTATTAGGATGGGGGAAGCATCCGCCAAGTGGATTGCCTAAAAACCCCACCTTCAGGCCCGTAGGCCCAAGGCATGGGTTTGGTCATGAAGGATGGGGGTCCCACCTGGGGTTTTGCCCTACATAGGCCTGAGACACGAGATTTACAATAGGAGGTGGTAGGCCGTAGGCCCTTGGCCCCTTAGGGTTTCCCTCCTCTCCTAATAGGGCCAGTGTTTTCCGAGGTACTGCCATGTGTGGAGAATGCAGGTACTAAGCCATTGGGAAAGGAGGATTGTGGTGAACAACCTCCCATGCCTAACAAGAAGGCTTCAGGGCGGATCCACCCATGGCACTCCTCTTGCTTGTTAAATTGCATTTATGCTTATGCTTATATTTTGGATATCTAGATTTTAATGCTAACAAATATATGTGTATGTGGAAATGTTGTTAATATGGTGAATGCAGATTTCAAACCAAGATTACTTCATTAAAAAGAACATTCATTTGGAAAGAAGAAACACTAGACCTAATCAACAAGTGAATTCTTGGGCAAACCAGGTAAGGGACATTACAATGATGCTCCATATTTTCCATCAAAAAGCCATCCAATTTGTGTAACTAAGATGACAATGAGTTTGAATTGTAATGCAGTTATCGTGGGGATCCTTTCTATGATATAACAGGCCAGAACCATATAACATAGTAAAAATTATTTCTATAGATTAGGATATAATATTAGAGTGAGATGCCCACTTCATATTTGTCTTGTTGACTTTTATGTTGTTTGAAGCTCTGTTCCATTGTGTATCTAGGATGGGGATGATAGGGGGATGGGAGGCCTTTTTTGGGGAATGGTGGGGGACAACAATAAAAAAGGGAATTTTTATCAAGTATAGAAATTTCAGTTATTCATATGATAAAGCATTCACCTCATTCATCATATAACCATATTACATAACATCAGATCTGAATTGAGAATTCACATTAGAGTCAACATAGAAATTTTTCATTGTCAATTTGCATAGACATACATATACATTCTCTTTGATACACATGTACATGCACATGCACACATACGCACATAGCCATAGTCACAACCCCCCACACTCCCATGCACATAGGTGCATGCACACACACACACCGCACATGTAACATCACACATGTGTGCACATGCACACACATGCACACCCACACACCTATAATGTCCCCTTCTTGCTCATAGCTAGTTTGAGCTTCCATTAGCCTATTTCGGTTTTTGTAGGCTAAGTGGATTTGGTTGGGGGACTTGGCATCCTATGATGAGTTTTCTAGGTTTTTTTGGGTCTTTTCCAGTAGTGATGGCTATTTTTAGTAAGTTCTAGTCGAGCTTCGTTTGGGTCAGTTTGGTGATTTGACTCACTATTTTTAGTACCCAGTCTCAGCTGCATTCATCCAACAACTTAGAGAGCTTTCTATTTTTGGCAGTGGTGAGTTCTCTCACGCTTTTGTTTTATTGCCACTTAAGTTTTATAATGTTGCTATTTAACTTAAGTGAGGAGGGCGTGGGTTCATAAGAGACCCCCTTGGCCTAGTCAAGTAACGCTTTTTAAAAAAAGGGGCCAATGCTTATTTTATGTGATGCCTAGAAAGGAGGATTATTTATCATTTTTCAAGGCATAATTTGTGCCTCAAAAGGTGGACAATCCCCCTTGGAGGAAGTTTCGTGGAATTTCAAAAATATTAAGTTAAATGTTAAACTTTGGAGAGCTAGAAAGGGGCATAGCTTTTGGAGGGAAAAAGAGAGTTTGAAAATGTGTTGCCCTAATTTTCCCCCTCTTTCTTTATTTATTTCCTTTTGGACCTCTCATTTGGGTATGTAGGCTTTTGACAACATAAGGGTACTCTGCTGGATTGTTTCCAAATTCATACATTGATGGTTGAGGACGAAAATCCTCTCCTTTAGTTGCTGGTTTCAGTGGTGAAAAACCCACCCTAGCTGGTTGGTGCTTGGATTGAAGACTTTTAGGGTTTTGGCTAGCTGGTTGAGCATTTTGGATGGTGAAACATGAGGATATTTTCCGTATTTTGAGTTGGAATTTTGATGTTTGGTTTTGGTGTGTGTGTTATTCCAATTTGGTGTGAGTTCGCAGCTGATTCGATCCATTTTCTGAGGTCTGATACAAACTTCTGAGGTCTGAAATTTTGCATTTTCTGAGTAGCTGGAAGGTGCCAAATAGGTCATATCTCCATGGTGTGGAGAGACTCTTCCTGGGTATTGCTTTATTGGAAACTCCATGGCTGGGTGCCCCATTATGGCTATTCACTTGCATTATTTGGTGAAAATCTGAAATTTAGAGCCAAATCGTCTTTCCTAAGGAGCAGCGCCATTACCTTGGGTTTGGGGTTTTCCAATCTGGGTTGAAATCAGAAGTTGCAGGGTCTGTACGTTGCCTTTTTAGGCACCATTGCATGGTTACATAGTGGTTTAATGACAGTGAACAGTTTGGAGTGGATGACTCTTGCAAAGGCTTGGTTCATGATGAGTTTGGAATGTATGGATGCCCTTTGAATGACTGAAATAATGCATTTTATGGACTATGAACAGGTTTGAGTTTACCTCTAAGTCTGATTATTTATTTATGAACTATCTCTCTTGTTTTGTGGTTGAAAAAATCAAATGTTTTGGTTGTTATGCAAGTTGCTATAATGATATGTTTATTGACAATGAAAAACAATGTAATTGTTGAATGAAACCTGGAAACTAAAATTCATTCTGCATTTCCGTCTAATTCTGAAAACACATACAAAAAAAAACAGGGGTGACCATTACAACACCAGACACGTGTGCACACATGCATAAACACACACACACTGCCCCACACCCACACCCACACCCACACCACACCCACACACACACCCTACATGCATGCACATGCACACTCACTGCACACACACCTGCACACATGCAAAATGTGCATGTGCATGCATACACACACACATGGAACACAATTTGTTTCTTTCATTAGCGTTGAGTGTACAATAACTTAGAAAAAAATATTCTGCTGTTAGAATGAATAAATAAAAAAAATATTTTAGAAGTAAACAAGTGAGCAATAACATATAGGTTGAAAATAAGGAGCATATGCTAATGGGTGGACCTTAACACTAGATCAAGATTCAGTATGCACACACACACACACGTATGGGACACTTCCAATCAATAAACTTTATACAGAAATAACAAAGTTTGTTTCTTTTCCTAGTGTTGAGAGTGCAATAACTTAGAAAAATTTCTTCTGCCATGAGAATGAAAGAATTAGAAACAAATACTTTATTAGTAAACATGTGAGCAATAACATATAGGTTGAAAATAAGTAGCATACACTAAAGAGTGGAGCTTAATACTAGATCAAGATTTGGTTCAGACATCCCTGCAGCAGCATATGGCAAACAGATCTGTGTGCTGCTTGGACATCCGGAAAACTGATTCCATGACTTATCTTCTACCCTATATGACAACAACATTCCAATCCTCTCCATGGGAAGAGAATATACTTCTCTCCCACTACACATAGCCATGTTTGCTCCAATTTTGTAACCGTATGAGGATTTTTTGTTGTCATGGGAAGGTTTTTTTATTTTATTTAAAAAAAAAAATGTTCCTGCTATCATGGGATGGTTGACTGCCCCTGGTATGGTTGAGAGACATCGTTGATGTCCCTGGCTGTCCCGCAGAGGGCCAGCCAGCCCTGGATCTTTCTGGACCACTGGGCCTTGGATGTTTCTGGATGGCTGATGCCATTTTTGTACCAGCAGGGGCAACTGGGAGTGGCCTGGGGACATTTCCAACACATCCCCATGTCTCTGAAATGTGACAGATATCGGGACAGCCAGAAAAAGCTTGGGGATGTGTCCCAGTGTATCCCTGGTTTGAAGCCCTCCTCCCTTAACGTGAAACATCTTCAATTCTTATATCAACTCATATGAAGTCATTAGTGTCTCCTGAATCAGTTGCTATAACTCACATCTTGGCACTTGGGATTGCAAGAAGAGTGGTGCACTTTGTCTATGATACAAAGTAGCTTAGGTTCATGTAGTCACCAATATGTTGGAGTTTTGAGTTGCTCAATATTCATGTAGGATAACAAGGGGTCTGAAGATGGAAGTAAGGCCTAAATCCTTGAAGCATCTCATGATTATATGTGAAGTATGGACACACTGACTTAAGTGTATGCATGTTGAGTGGTATTGTTTTTGAAAGCTATCATTGTGGTTTTATTACACTTAATGAGAAACATTTGGCCTTCATTGCTTTAAAAATAGAAATTTGATTCTGTTTTTGGTAAAATTAACCATTGTATTACCAAAAATAATGAAATGTCATGGAGCCCTTCAGGGAATAGACTCCCCTCCCTATGGAAGGAAGTTGGCTAAAGTCTGTCGCTGAGCTCCTACCTAATCATATAAGATATGCTTTCTAAGACCCTTGAGCTTAGCACATGCCTGAACGGCTAATCATCCATCAGACAGTGAAAAGTTAAAACCCAACACTTGAAAGACATTGCCTGTTCATTGTTGTGCCTTAAAAATTACAAAATCTGTTGTTAGCAAGCAAAAAGGTCAAGGTTCATACATCTAGGTTCAGAGAAGCTATATGTCTGGACATGTGAGCCAACTGTAATCACTTACATGACTTACATGGAACTTGACTTTGATTTTTGTAGATCATAATAAGAATTCAATTCTTTTCAACTGTCTGCAAAACAGTTGAGGTGAATAATTCTTTTTTAAGTTTGCAATTCATTTAAGCATTTTTCTTGAGTGTGATTTTTATTCTGAATATGACAGTGGGTTAGAACTTACAGATTGCCTTTATTGATGTGCCTCTCAGTTTTCCCACTTATTTTTAGCAGGCAATTTCTTTTTCGAAAGGCATATGAAAAAAAAAAAAAAAAAAAATGGCATAAATTTAAACATATTTGCAGAAATAAATGACATAAAATTTTCTTTCCTCTTGGGGCAGTGTCAACACGGTCTCTGAGGGAAGTGGATTAGAGCAAGTGGATTTTATCGTTTTAGATGAAGTCCATTATTTGAGTGACATCTCTCGAGGAACTGTTTGGGAGGAGACGGTATGCATATTTGCTTAGAAATTTTCTTTTCTATTTCTCCCTTTACAACATTCCGTTGAATAGGCTAATGCTATGCTTCTCTTTCCTTTGGGCTTGTGTACTTTTCATACTAGAAGGTGGTATTAGTTTACTATTGCTGTCCATGCTTCCATTGAAACCATGTTCTTAAGGCACAGGTGTCTCATTAATACGATTCTTGTTTCTTTGTTTTGATATGAAAACAATAAGCTTGAAGGCAGAAAATACTGATTCAGAAACTGTATTTGCATAAAAGTAGATTATTTACTGTCCAAAGGAAGTGCAACTAATCTGCCTATCTGCCACAATTTCAAATCCTGAAGAGTTAGCAGGATGGATTGGACAGGTATGTTGTACTTCCATGCTTTCACAGCAAATTTATTATGTCATTCAATTTATAAATATTTGACATTCAGGCAGTGTCGAAGATAAAAGTTTATTTATGAATCATTCGGTCAATTAAGGATCAATTATTGTAAGAGCTGTAATTTGAATTTTGATTTTGTAACTGGAAATACAATTTTTTTTCATTCTAGCCATGTTGGATTTTATACTTTTCTATCTTTCCTTGAGAACATTGATTTATATATGAATAAAACTATGGTTCTTGGTAACTTTTCCATTATTCCTTCTATGCGTCGAGTTTAATGTGTCTAGTGAGCATTGTATGTCTAAACAGCTTTAAATATAAACTTCTGGAAAATGTGTTAATTCTTAAACCTGTGATTGTATTTGCTGAATGTGTGCAGACAATGTGAATGCATATATTTACTTTATGGCACTGCACGTGGATGACTTTTATATGCTCTTCTTTTGGGTAGGGGCAAATAGATTGTATTATTTATTAACATGAAATATTCTAAATATTATCTTGGAGATATTAGAGATTGATGTACGTGTTTCTTGTCACAGAATTTTATTTTCTACAAGCACATTTACCATTAATGCAGCTATATAAAACTATTCACTTCCAGTGGATATAGTCTTCTGAAGAGCATACTATTGTGCCAAACTTTTATAAAATTGTGAGACTTTGATATTTTGAACATAATAAAATAAGAAGTGTATAGACAGATCCCTACCTAGATGACCATGACTTTCGTGTGTGGTTGTACTGAAGTTCTGAAAACTCAATGCCTCTTTCACAATGGGATGGAATTTCTGCATCTCATATTTGAGTTCTGGAATGCATTGCTTCTGGTTTTTCTAACTTTTTGTCATTCTGGACTTGGGCCTTTTTCCTTAACAATATTCTACCTCAACAGAACGAGGATTCTAGATATATTGGTCTGCACCATGGTAACCAGATTCTTATCTCTTGCCATCTAATATTCTTCATCCTCAACTTCATTGGCAACTTGGTCTATGTTGTTTCTTCCCTAGGAAATAAGAGATAGCTGTTGTTTTCCTCCTCTGCACTTTTTTCCTCTCTCTTATTAGTAACACTCACATTATATAAATGTAAATACAAATAGCATCCTGTGTTTCCTTCACAACTGGTGTCTCTAAATATGTTTTCATGCTTAACAGCCACATTAAAAATATTTGATTATTCCTCCAATCTTGTATTTTTGCAGGTGCATGGTTCAACAGATTTGGTAACATCAAAAATGAGGCCGGTGCCATTGACATGGCATTTTTCCAGGAAGAAATCTTTATTACCTCTACTGAGTGAAAAAGCTACAACCATGAACAAGTGGGTCTTTCCTCTCCATTTTCTTTTTCTCACAGTTCAACAAATTTGAAACACCACAAAGGAGGCTAGTTACTCTCATATTGAATTTTCTCATAAATTTTTTTTTCTTTTCTTACAAGAAATTACAATTATTAATAAGTAGCTCTATCTTTCTTTTATCTTTTCATATTCTTTTTCAAAGTAAAATATGCTTGCCCTCCATGACAAATTCTAGTTTTAAAAAATACGATATCAAAGAATCACTTTTTTGTGGTTGTGTTGGCACACACATGCACACAATTGCGCGCACACACACATATGAAATTGTTTTTATATTTACTTAAGCTTTTTAACCATATACTCACATTGATTTATATATATTTGAACTCCGTGCTTCCAAAAAAAAAGCATACACTACAACTAATGCTTCTAGTGGGATTATCATCATACAATATAATGATCTGTTATATTTAGGTCAAAGTACTTATTCAAGTTTTGGTGTATTAGTTGTAAAACCTAGCAAATTTAAAATCTTGCTTGAAAAGCAGCCAAAAAATAGTACATGGCCTCGATTAATTTATAATTGGCACATGGTAGCATCATTTGGGAGAATATGAACCTTAAGTAATGCCCTATATTTGACCATAAGGCAATACCACAACCACCAAACATTAATGTTGAAACACTATGAATATACCAGTCATACATAGGCATACTAGTGTACTATATGCAATGGGTGACGTTGCTTGTGCAACATCATTGCCGACACGTCGCTTGAGAGCAAGGTGTAGGAGTAAACACAGTCGGGTGCGTGGAGTCCATCGCACACACCCTCAAACGAAGAACAAATCGGCTCTAGGAACTAGGTTACACGGGGTTCATTAATTGTCATCCTTAGGTAGGATATTAGGTTTACGATGAATGTTAGGGTTGATGACATTAGTGTTAATGATATTCACCCTGAGTGATTAGATTGACCTCCACATTAAGTTGGATGTTATTAGCTTACCACGACTACAAAATTCTTGTTTCCAAAGCTAAGGTTGGTATCATTCTTATCCATAGCAACATTTACACCAATTCTCTTAATATTAAAATAATTATTAACAAGCCTAATATTTCCAACATTATTATTCGCTCTCAAAATTAATACTAATGGTATAGGAGTTAGGTATTGGGTGGGTATTGAAACAATTATCGATATTGAGGTAAGGATAATACAAATTTAAATATTTGTATTCTTTCCTCCTATTACCCTTTTCGGCTTTACACACAAATACAACTATTAACACTTTTGAGAGCATTAATTTTCCCCTTAATAATGATGATACTTTTATTATTGATGAAAAGAAATTTCTTTTATTAATTATACTAACATTTACCAATATTAATATCGTTCGATATAATAATATTTATATTATTGCCATAGTTAGTATGATTCCCCTCAATGTTACTATTTATTATTAAAAATAGTATTATCTTTTTATATTATTGCTAATATTATCCCCAACACTAAGTTTATTCTTAATATCATTATTAAAATTATTATTTGCTATTATTAATAGTAATGTTAATATTATTCTCTCTCAATATTAATATTAATATTGCAAATAATATTAATATTATTGTTTCAAATTAATTCTAACTCCGACACTAAGTTTATTCTTAGTATTATCATTAATATGATTATTTACTAATATTAATAGAAATGCTAATATTAATCTTCCTCTCAAATTTAATATTAATATCAATACTATCCTTAATATTAAACACCAATATCCTATTTATAAGTAATTAATTGTTAACTTACTCATTAATATAAATAACAATATTATTTATAAGATCACTATTCTTTCACCATCCCTATTATCTCTCCTTTTTTTGAGAAAAGTTATTGACATTACCCATTTTACGTTAATATTGATAGTATAGACAATACTAATATGGCCCTTAATATAAATCCTAGCTTCTAATATTAAGAATAATCTCATACTAAAATTAATATTAAATCCTATCCACAACGCTAATTTAAGTAACAAAGGTAAACTGTAAAGTCTATATAAACATTTTCATTAATGTTCCTATTACTATTAATTCTAATACTAGTATTAACATTAGTATTAATACCAAATTAATGTTGATATCAATATTTAATATTTAATACCTATTTCAATATTAATATTAAGTTCCATCTTAAGATTATATATATATATATATTTTGATACGTAAACACTTTCGACTGGAGCTATAAACTTTTGAGGCCACAATCAGGGGACCTCATCCCCGACATTCTCTTCATGTCTCCTTCTACCTCCTTTCTTCCTGCCACCTTCAAACCACCTTTGCCTGGAGTTGTATCATGATTACTCTTTCCTTCCGACTTCTTCTCTTTTGATGCTGATCTTAAAGTCATTTGGTGCTTGGGTTTTGATTGTGCCTGTTTCTTCCTTTTTACCTTTGTCCAAACTTGCTCCAGCTGCAGAGGAGAACAATCAGATGGCCTTGCTTCGGGATGTGATGCCAATGAAGATGCCTATGGTTTGGGGGAAAACTCAAAGTTTGAAGATGTGACTGCAAAAGTAGCGAAGTCATCCCCAGTTGAGCCAAAAACACCAGGCAATTGAGAACCATTTGGCAGATTTGGAGAGCTATTAGGTGGAGCATTTTGTGTGCTTAGCTGAGTTACTGTAGGATCTTGAGGCAAGTTTGACTCATTTTGAGAGCAAGGTGGTATAACATAGTGTTTGGGTTTTGCCCCAATCCACTAGGTGGGCCTCCCCCAAAATCAGGCTTATGGATGCATACGCTTTGACAATGGGGTGTAAAGTGGTCAGTTGAGAAGCACTTTCTACAACGAAAAGCTATTCTTTCATAATCCATAGGATGCCTCCAATAACAATCACCAACCTTCATTACGATCTCCGCTAGCAGACCATTGGAGAGGTCCATTTCCACACAAATGCGCTTATAGGTGGAACTTTGGTATTTCAATGTTTCTTTTGAACTGCAATGGAACTTTCCTAACCCATTGTTGATGGCTTGCAAACAATCTAATTCTCAGAATTGAAATGGAAGATAAGGCAAACGCACCTAGAAAAAAGCAGTAGAAAATGTTTCAGTCCGCGGATCAAATGACAGATACCAAGGTTTCATGCACAAAAAGTCATCTTGGAACACCCATGGACCATTTTCAGCACCCATTCTTTGTCGTCAATGGATTCAAATTCAATAATAAAAAACCCTCTAGTGCAGGGAAACAAACAAATTTTTTCCTCCATAAACTTATTCCAGGTTTCAGAAATCCAGGAATGCAATTCGCTCAATTTCAGCCATACCTTAGTGAATCTGCAAATCAAGGCATTTGTTTGCAAAAAATCTTCTTGATCTTTGACTAGTCCGTCCATCCGGATCATAGGAATAGAGGATGCATGAGAAACCCTAATCGCAAGTCCATTGTGCATAGAGGCAGCGATCCCATCGGTGACTTTTGGAGATGACGATTGGGGAGACATAGCATCCTTCGCCGCACAACCTCTTCCCCATCTTCTAGCGCATGCCTTGTCGGAAGGTCTCGGAGCAGGGAGAATGGCGTAGGGTTGGCTGTGAGTTTGCATTGTTGTCCTTGACCCCACAATGCACCACATCTGTGAATTTGCGCTCACCATTGAGAGTGTAAGTGGTTAAATATCCTTAGCGTAGGCGGCCATAGTTGACCAATTTATTATAATGCAATAAAACTATAGTCTTAGTGGGAACAATTGTTGGCATGTACATTCGGGTAATTAAACCCCGGTTAGTTGTAGTGGGTTGTTATGGAACGTCACGACGGTTGGTTGCTCAACCAACTGCCGAACGTTATATGTACTCAGTTTTGTAGTCCGGGAGACATTACTATGGTCATTATGATTATGATTCCATGATTGATAGTACATAGATACTTGTGATTGTACATGGTGATATTTACAGGAAATGAATACAAACGTCTCATGATTCTAGCATATTGTATTGTTCTGTGCCATGTGTTACATATAGTTTTGTTTACTTCCTGTGTACGTAGTAGGTTGATATAAACACTCCGCGAGGTAAACATTTGGCGCCGTTGCCTAAGTGGACTAGGGAAGCACTCGTTACGATGGCAGCGTAATGGGCCGACCGGAGGAGGAACCCATAGTAACGAATGAAGAAAGAGAGGACAACTTAACACGGGATTTGAAAAATCTCTGGAACATATCCCTATCACATCACGTACAGAGGCAAGCCCTCAGGCGAGAAATCCCTGAGGCAGTAGTCTGGGATCAACTCAAAGTGACCGACGAGGTTGATCACCTTCTCCACTGCATGCCAAGATTGTTGGCCCGCCACTCTATCATCCTACAAGACCTTCGAGCGGAAGAGGAAGAGGAACACCGAAGGCAGCAAATCTTGCAGCGGTATGAGGAACGAACCAAACGGGAAGAAGAGGAACGAGATACTAGCCGGAGACGTACCTCTGGCAACCAACAATGATTACGTGAAAGACCTGTAATGCCCGTACGACCGAACAAGGACAAGAATCGAGTACCATTTGGACACGAAGCGAAGGAGGAAAGAATTCAGCGATCATTAAGAGTACAAGAGCAAGAAAACCGGCGGCTGAGATTTAGTTAAGCACATCAGAGCTTTGTGGAAGGGAGGGACGAGGAACCATTCGTCACCCCTTATGTAGAAAAACATAAAAACCAAGAAAATTAGGAAGACTTGAGTGGTGAACTTGAGAATAATATCCAATGCTTTCGGGAGTTGTCCATATCGGACGACGACGAAGGATGGAGGACAGGGAGATCTGAGCCCAAGACCCCTTGGCAGAGGGAGCACTGAAGCAGAGCCCAGGAAACCCAAGGTGTAGAGGATGCTGACAGGGGACGAAAGAGTGACTCGTACATGGCCGACAGTGCAAGTGACGCACCAGAACGTAACGGCTAAACCAGTCCAGTTGGGTGCAATACACGGGGAGGACAGCGGGGCAGGATGGTGACTCTAGAATGACAAAAGTTGCCGAAGTTTATGGGGAATGGGTTAGAGGATCCAGTACGACACTGCAAAACGTGCGAGACAATTTGGATAGCGAGTGGAGAAGATGATCAGGATAACTGGCTGAAAGCATTTTCGCGACTCCGAGATAGTGCCATTGACTGGTACTCAGAGTTGGACCAAACACAGAAAGCTTCATGGAGGGTGTTGAAGCAGGCATTTCAAGATGAATTCAAACTTTTGAGGGACGACAGTGAAATTGTGGCCGAGATCTACAACACCAAACAAGGGAAGAATGAAAGCGTACAAACTTACAATCGGAAATTAAAAGACCTGCTGGGGAAACTAGAATCACAACCAGCAGATGGTTTATCGAAGGGCTGCTTCCCTCGCTACGTAAGAACATGAAGTTAGTACCTCCATCCTCGTACACTGAAGCATACAACCGGGCGATGGATATTGAAAGCGAGAACAAGACATCCTCCAGAGGGAAGAAGCATGATGATGAAGAAAGTGCGAGGGAGAGCGGGGATGAATCAAAAACTGTACAAGCACTCCGTCGCGACATGCTAAGGATGATGAAGGAACTAAAAGCAGACAAGGAAGGATCTAAGGAAGCAACCGAACTATGGTGTACGAAATGTAAAATCGAAGGCCATACAAAGGCAAACTGTTCGAAGAAGATGTTCTGTGACATCTACCAAGTTATGGGACACTCCGTCAAAGAATGCCCGTACAATTTGAAAACACGAAGTGCGCAAGTGTTCTTCACACAGGGGGAACAATCCACCCCTCCGACCACACCACCGAAGCATCAGAATAACAACGCATCCCCTAGCGGCTATCACAACAATTAGAGAAATACCACACCAAGAAGCAAAATCCAATATGACAGCAAAGGTTGACCCATGATCCAGTGTCAAAGATGTAGCGAATGGGGCTACTTTACCAGGGAATGCCAGAGCGGCCAAGGCATCGGAGGGATGCTTTGCAAGTGGTGCGGTCCGGGAGATCACGAAGACACTGACTACCTGAAGCAGAATGTAATGTCCCCTTCTCAAACCTGATCTTTCCAGTGACTGTTAGCCTTTTTCTGGAAACCCGAAGGCTAGTCGGAAGGTAAAATTAGGGTTTCCTATTTTTAAGGATGTCTTTGCTCGGAGCGGGTGGATTCAATGGTGGATTCTTTCTGGGTTTTCAGAGAGCTTCGCAGTGGTATGTTCCTTTTGGCATTCTGAGCATTTTTTGGAATTTACTATTTTTAGTAAATTCTATTTTTGGCATTTTTTCAGTTGGGTTCAGCATGGTTGACTTCCTACTTCAGTTTGGTCAGTTGACTTGCTCATTAATGGCTTCGGGGCACATTTGGAGATATAAGTTGAGTCATTTAATTAAAAAGTCACGTTTTAATATTATATTTTAACGTTGACCCCTTGGCCTAGTCTATTGACTTCATGTTGTTTTGAAAAGTAGTCTTTTGAGGGTGGCGCCTTCATTAAAGATTATTTTATTATTTACCAAAGTCAAAGCAAGCTTAAAGTGGGCGCATTTATCAAAGTATGGAATTTATTTAAAATGTCAATATTGAGCTCTGAAGGAAAAGGACGCCATCTTTGAGAAAGGATTAGGGTTTTGACCTTGAAGTGGATTTTAGGGTTTCGGGAAGTCAACAAGAAATTATAAAAGGAAGATCTTGAACCTCTTTTCAGATCTTTTGTCTACAATATTGTTATGCTGCCGGTTTGGCTCTGGGTTTGCTTCGAGGAATGAAGTCCTCCTAGCTCGGGCATCGCTTCTTGCTTGCAATACAGCGACCAGTGGTGATTTAGTCTAGTTTGTGAGTTTGCTTTGAGATTAGTGCACTGTAATCAGCTTGTAGCTTCCTTGTTTCAGTTTTGCATATTAGAGTTTTTCATGAAATTGCATTATTTGTTACAGCAGATTATAGTTTTCTTTCATAAATGAAAAAAGACAAAAATATAGTTTTTGGGTATTGTCTTATCCTTTCTGTTGGTAGAGGCCGACCCTATTTCCAAGGTTATAGAATTTTAAGTGAAGGCTGTAATTTTTTAAAAAAAAATCGCCTCTTTCAGCTGGGCCGTACTTTTCAGTTGTCTTGGGAATTGTGCATTGAGTGATAGTTGCTTTTTAAGTCTGCTTTTGGTTGCTAGCTTGAGCGCCATCACACTAGGAATATTATGCATCAGGGTTCATGCTTTTTGAGTGAGTTATAAGTGAGATATGAGCATATGGGTAATTTCATAAGTTGCTGGTTTTAAACTTGAAGTGCAGATTTGAGAAAATCAGAAGTATTATTTCTGTCCTTGTGAGAGTTATTGATTTGGCATCTTGAATCAAGCCAAGGGGAATGCTTAATATGTTGTAATGCTAATCTTTCCAGATTCTATGCTCTTGACAGGCGAATGATTCTCATTTTGTAAACTAACAGTAGTACTGGCAGTGATTATCAAGCTTGTCCAATTCTGATTTGTAATGCTCGCTTTCATTTGAAGTTATATTGTAATAGTTACATCTTCGCCCTATGGTAGCTACTTTCCCACTCTGGGTTAGCAAAGCACATTCTAGGTGTTGAGTACTTTCAGCTTTTCAGTATTTCTTTCAAGTGTTGTACTTTGTAACACTCCACCATATGGTCGCCCCTCACTCCATATTGGATTGGGTAGCACATACTTGGTGTCGAGTTCCCTTTCAACATTTAGTGTAGAAGATCCTCTGACCATATGCTCGCCATCATCGACGCCATTCTTGGTTAGAGTTCCTGCATAAGCAATTTGTTTCAGATCCTCTGACCAATGCTCACACCTTGCCCACATCGGGATCCTGGTGTACATTCTGGTTAGAGTTGGTTCAGCACGTTTTGGTTTATCTTCTAACCTTAATGGGTGCATTGATTGTAATTTGAATTTGAAAAAATGAAAAAAAAATTGGCTCGGAATATTTCACAGAATGGTATCAACATATTGGAAGTAGCTGAAGAAGAAGTCCTAGCACTTACAAGGGCGCAGACGAAGAAGGGCAACTATCCAGACCCTCGTACCGAGAAAGAACGACTCCGAGAAGCCAGGGCAGAAGTAGAAGAAGCAATGGCAAATGAACGAAGAACTACCAAAGCGGCGAGTATGCCGTTGCAGTTAGAGTTGGAAAAGAACATCGTACGGCAAGTACTTCACACAACTATACCAGTCAAGGTAACAGACCTTCTGCAAACCATGCCGCAACTAAGAGTAGCACTCACAAATATCATGACAGACAATACTCAAATGGGTCCGAGTGAAGACACCACAGAACTGACAGGAGCAACCACAGATCCAACGCTACTCGCAATAAGTGGCGGGAGAAAACTGACTGTCGTAGAGATGGAAATCTTGGGGATGAAACTCCCTAATACCATCGTCGACGGAGGATCGGGAGTTAACGTACTACCTAAGGATACATGGAAGAGCCTCAGGAAACCCACACTCTGGCCGCTGACATTCCAACTGGTGGGCGCCGATCAACATAATATCAAACCAATCGGTACGCTGATGGCACAAAAAGTGGTGATAGGGATGCAACAATTCCTATTGAATTTTGTCGTCATCCCACTAGAGAGAAAAGCGTACGATGCACTACTAGGACGGGGATGGCTAATCGCCACCAAGGCGAACCATAACTGGAAGAAGAATACCCTCTCGATCGAGAGCCATGGGAAGAAGTATATTATCGATTTGAAGAATTAGGCGATCAGTGAGGACTTGGCATCTTCAGACTTTGACGAAGGATCGGATGGCGATGAAGAAAGGAGAACAATGGAGCCAAACAAGAAAGGGGTACTAGGAAGTTGTTCGGAAGATGAAACCAGTTCACTGAACGGGTTATTTCACTAGCAGATGGAGGATTATGAAGTTTTTCACCCAGATTGCAACATGCTGCAGATCAAGGAAGGAGAAGAAGGCGAAGATAAGGACCTGGCCAGTGAGACATTCCCGCCAGAGTATGGCGAATATAAGGAAGGTACGGCAAAATTAGATGAGACGCCAGCCCATAAGCTTGAACAAGAGTGAGTAGGTGGCTGCTATTACTTTAGGAGTTCACATTCACTATCATAGTGCAGCTGGGGAAGAGTCACGTGATCGTTGACCAGTTGTCAAGAATACGGTCGGGCGAACCAACAGAAGGAGTGAACGGAGATTTTCTCGATGCGCAACTGTTCCAGATTGCAATACTCCCTTCATGGTATGAGAAGATCGAAGAATACTTGTCCACATCCACCTTTCCAAAGGAAATGACACCGACCGAGAGGAGGAAGCTCGTACTGAAAAGCAAGACCTTTCAATTAATCAATGGCTTGCTATACAAGATGGGGTCTGACTAGATCCTTCGAAGATGTGTCATAGAAGAAGAAATACCAAGGGTGCTAAAGGAAGTACACGAGGGCCTAGCCGGCGGACATATGGGACTAGATGCCACAGCGAGAAAAATTCTTCTTGAAGGATTATGGTGGCCGACGATGCACACAAACGCACAGGAGTGGGTGCTAGGATGTGATACTTGCCAGAGTGGGAAAACCTCTGAAGCGGGATTTTATGCCACTCTATCCATCACAAAAATGTACTCTATCCATCACAGATAGTGACACGGTACGGGATCCCAATCCAAATTACGAGTGATCGAGGACACTTTGTGAATCACATCATCCGACTAATGGCAACGGAGTTCTGGATATTCCACAACCTATCTAGCCCGTACTACCCACGAGCCAATGGCCAAGTAGAGTCTACGAATAAGGTGCTAGTGGCAATCATTCACAAGTCATGTGGTGTAGAGGAAGCGGATTGGGAAGAGCGGCTACCAACCGTCCTGTGCGCATACCGTACGACATACAAAGTAACAACAGGACACACACCTTTCCAGTTGATGTACGGCCAGGAAGCAGTGGTACCAATGGAATACATGGTACCCAACCTAAGGGTAGCCATAGAGAATCGGTTAGGAGATACAGAGAGTTTGAAGGAACGGCTATACGAACTCAACAAACTGGACGAGCGGAGAGTGATGGCACAATGGGTCACAAAAAATATGCAACGGAGAAGGAAGCATTGGCATGACAAACACCTCCGGCAAATGAACTTCCGGCCAGGACAATTAGTTTTGAAGTATAACGGCCGTAACGAGATCAAACCGGGGAAGTTCAAAGTACGGTGGTTAGGACTATTTAAAATCAGAGAAGTATGCGACAATGGCTCTATAAAACTAGAGAACTTGGATGGATCATTCCTGCCTAATGCAATCAATGAATCAAAGCTAAAAGTATACGAGGAGAGAAAGGAAGCAAAACACACAATAGCCATCAATATGCTCGGCTACGCCACCAAGGAAGATTGGCTTGTGCAGATGGAGGCACCGAGGGAGCAAGACTGGGGCTTGGGAGGCCCCGGATACGCAGCAGAGGAAGTCTGGACGAAATCAGGTAGGAACCAGATAATGGAAGAGAGACTGGTGGAAAAGAAAGTGGAAGGAATTGCAGTACCACGAATAAACAAACACCTGACCAATGCAGTGTTTGGGACACCTGCACTATGGAAACGAATGGGTGGACACTGGAGTTACGTCGCACCATACAAAGGCATACAAAAGGGGTATCTGGCAAAAGAAATGGATGAAGAGGCACAAAAGGAGAAGGAAGAACAAGGGGCAAGAGAACCCCAACCTGGAGATAAGGACGAAGAAAAGGATGAATGGGATCCCGAACTACCATTAGTAGGAGGACCATACATTGCCCAACCTATAGCACCACTGAGGATCGATACGTGCCCAAGGCCCCTTGCGTGCTTCGCACCCACCCTATTCGTCTTAGGGGGACGAGAGCCTTTTACGTCTTTGAATAGCTTCTAAATATTTCTTTTCATATCCCCTTATTCCTAGCCCCGAAAGAAAGAAATGCTCATAGTCCATAGCTCGAGGGACGATGAACAATGGGAGGCATACTTCGAAAAGACGACCCCTTGTTTAAAAACAGTGGTCATGACAGAGGATAAATTCATATCACATGTAGACGGGTACACAAAAGAAATACTCAAACTAATGAGAAGAGAGAGAAGGAAGGTATTGAGAATAAGGAAAATAGCAACAAAGGACGAACTCTGGAAAATAATACCCAATCCAGTCGGACCTCCGACAGTAGAAGGTGAAGATGTTATGTGGTACCAGCAGTACGGAGGAAGGTATGTCAACAACGGATATAAAGGTACTGGTCGCGCCCCTTTGCTTGATAAATGGTTTGACGTTCAATACATAGGGACTTGTTGTGGAGGAATGTTATAAATGATTCCAGCACACATGTAAATGGTATTATGCATCCAAATTTAAAGTCAGAGAAAATGATGGAATATGGGGAAAGAAGAGAAAAAGAAATAAATAGGAGAGAGAAGAAGAGAAAGATGAAGAGAGAGAAGATGGTTAAAATAGAAAATATTAAAAATATGAAAAAGAGAAAAAAAATTAAAAGAAAGAGAGAGAAGAAAGAAAACAAGGCGGAAATAAAAGAAGATAGAATTATTAGATGGAACTAGAAAAAATAAAAAAATAATAAAAGTGGTAATGCCAACTAAAGGGAGAAAAATTAAAATTAAAATAGAAGTTGTGGCCAGGAGACAAATCACACGTCTAGGAAGGAAAACTGCTAATGGAAAGGTAATATGGCAAATTTTCAAAGTAAAAAGAGAAATAAGTTTGGCCAAAGGAGAGGTCGTACGACCACATAAACCACTCAGGATATTAGGGCGGAGGAATAAAAAGAATGAACAACAGGAAAGGTGACTTCAAATACAGAGCACAGGGATTCACATTGTACGACCTTCACATAATCTTCACAGTGTACGCCTTCACACCGTACGACACTCACAAAATATTCACATCGTACGATTTGTGGCAGACATAAAAGTTCAATTCGTACGACATCCACAATGTGTTTACAGTGTACGATGTCTAGATTGCATTCAATCCGTACGACATCTAGAGCATCTGCAAGTCGTACGACATCTACAGTGTCTTCAAATCACACGACATTCTGAGAGTTTTCAAGGCGTATGACACTCATATCACTTCCAGATTGTACGGCCTCACCTTTCACTGGCAGAGGTTCTCCAGATCGTATGACATTACCTTTCACTGGTAGAGGTTTTCCAGATTGTACGGCCTCACCTTTCACTGGCAGGGGTTTTCCAGATCGTACGGCCTCACCTTTCACTGGCAGAGGTTTTCCACACTGTACGACATCACCTTTCACTGGCAGAGGTCTCCTAGATCATATGACATAACCAAGCTCAGGCCGTGCGAAAGTCTTTAACTCCTTAAGGCGTACAACAATTACAGTCTTTTCGAGAGTCCCAGGTTTATTTGGTACGACAGTTACTGAAGTTAGGCAGTTTCAGCAAGCGCTTGGAAATAAATAAAGTTGGCTGGGATTGCCAAACCAACAATACAATGGACAAGGGAAAGAAAGTTATGCAACATAAGCCGAAGGCAACCTCGACAGGGAAGAAAAAGAAAATGGATGCAGACGGTGAACCGATGTCCTGGGAAAATTTTACTGGTAACGAGTGCAAGCAGTGGTGGCGGAGCACAGCCGATGACCATGCGTTGAAGATTGCACTACAACATGCTCGGGTGGATAAAGCTGTCTTGGTGCCATTCTTCAATTCACGAGAATTTGAACCTTGGCTGAAGGTCATGTTGGAAAATTATTGCAGGCACACTCACAAGTCGGTGATAGATTACAGAGGTTGTACGGTTACAGTTTCATTTTGGCCGCAAGATTTTGAACGAGTTTTCGGTGTTTCAGCCACAGGTATCGGAGTTAATAAGCCAAAGAAGATGACCCAACAACACAAGGAAGTCCTAATTAAGCAGGTGTGCCGAAACAATTTAACGCCGGAGGAGAAAAATACTATATGGAATGTCGACAACAGAGGCCTTCATAAACATTACTTGGCTATAGCCGAATGGAAGTGCATATTGGACTTGATGAAGTGCCGACTTACAGGTGCCAGCCGAGCGTCCAACATTGCCATATGGATGATAGATTACATGGTGGGATTGAGCATCGACCGAGTATATAATTGGGCACAGTTACTTGTAGAGCGAATGCGAGAGTTTCTATCACAGCGGCACAAAGCGTTTTACATGATGCAGCATGCCATTGCTCTATTCTTGGATGTTGTGCACACGCAAGTACCTAAAGGCAGGTGGGGTCGATTGTAGCCTCTTACCCATCTGAACCCAGGCCTGCCTACGATATTCTACTGGATAGTACTAGAACTCAAGCAGGTGGGCGAAGGCCCTATGACAGGAAAAAAAGGAAGGGCCAAGAAACATCGGCACAAAGTGGGGAGGAAGGAGAACACATTGAGGTGTCTTCCTCAACCTCAGTAGGGAGTTCGTTAGAAGACGAAGAAGTATCGGTGGTCGTAGGTGGGAAAAACATAATGGAAGTGGCAGAAGCAGTTATACCACCGTTTCAGCTAGCAGGGTTCACCTTGCCAGCACCACCGGGGGGTCAGGAGAGCTCGCCTATGGTCACTTTCACACTTCCTGCATCATCCATTGGCGGTGGTAGGACATTGAGAGTGGCAGCCTCGGTACTGGGCGCATTGCCAGTGTGGGCACCACTGGGAGAACTGAGAAGTGACCGCCATAACTTCGAGTTTAGCAGCCTCGGGCGACATAGTACCACCGCCAAGATTCACACCTACCCCGCCAGGGTCGGCAACTACACGGCCAGGATTGGCAATTCTAGTAGCGACAGTGCCAACAATGGAGGGTCTGCCAAGTACATCACTAGTGGTTCCCATCGAGTCGCTAGAA
Source organism: Sequoiadendron giganteum (assembly GCA_007115665.2). Classification (NCBI taxonomy): domain Eukaryota; kingdom Viridiplantae; phylum Streptophyta; class Pinopsida; order Cupressales; family Cupressaceae; genus Sequoiadendron; species Sequoiadendron giganteum. The sequence goes on from CM021109.1 coordinate 517,235,338, forward strand.
GTCTCAGGGACTTGGGGAACCATCACTCCCCAGGAGCAAGTCCCCTCCGTTACACCACCAGGAGCGCCAGGAGCGGCCCAGATTGATAATTGGCTAGGGGTGTACGGCCTAAGAGTGGAGGTGGCTGAGATACCTGATGAGAATTCACTAGAAGGGTTGGGGGGTGATACGAATGTTGTAGGCTCAACCATTCAGACCCAGGAGAGTGACACGACGATGGACATAGCTGAACAACCAGTGGAGGAGCAACCAGTGGCAGAGGAGGTATACCAGCAGTTGCCAGTGGCCACAAAGGGGATGGATGTAGCAGGAGAGAAAGTGGGGGAGCAGAGAGGGACGAAGAACCTTCCTCCAGATGAGGAGGATGCACCTGACGAGGAGGATGATGAGGATAGTGAGTCTGGGGGGTATGTGGTAGAAATATCACAACCAAATCCATTAGATCCTTTGGGGACAGTGCAGAGATATGTGAAGGAGCTCCAGCACATGGGGCGAGTAATGATGTAGGTGGGGCACATTTAGAAGGATCTCAAAATTGGCCGATCCGCATTAGTGGGCCAAGAGGTGCAGCGACTCAGAGGGTTTGTGCAGATGGGATGTGAGGCAGAGTTCGCTCGCATTTTTACTAGCCAAGGTTGACTGGCAAGCGAAACTGCAACCTTGCTCAGAAATTGGCGAGGCAACCCACCAAGGATGGCAGGAAGGGATGCGAAAGTTATAGAAAGACTCTATCACATTGAGCTTGCCTTCCGAGATGTTTTCTACAACGTGAAGAGGCAGATACTCTACCGAGTTGGCGGTAGCAAGAAAGGTGGAAGCCTATCGCATGTTACAAAAAGTGAAGGAGGAATCCGTCATGACCATGAAGAATCTCCAAACTCAGCTAGCAAACCAGACTCAGGTATCGGATGCACAGGCAAAACAAATAGCCACCTTGGAGGCCAGAGTGATTAGTTTGGAGGAAGGGAACGGCTAGAGGGAGGAGGAGACTTAGAAGCAAGGACAGATGTGGAGCGAGAGTCAAAAAATTGGAGGAACGGTTGGCAACCACAAGCGTGGAGGCAAACAAAGTCAAGAGCTAGTTGATGGAGGCAGCCCACATGGTGAAAGTTGCGAGGGAACGAGAAATTATTGCCGATCGCTAGCTTCGAGTACGCACGGAGGAAGTAAAGCGATTGAAGGACCAACACTCTTCTTCTGCTACTCCCATGTCATCAGTTCATCTCGAGATGTCCTCACTTCCCCCTTCCTCTCAATAAATTTTGTATCGCATCATTTCCCATTTTTGTTGTCTTGTTGCTTGGAAGGCGACCTATTTTGTGGGGGGGATGATGTAAGTGGTTAAATATCCTTAGCGTAGGCAGCCGTAGTTGGCCAATTTATTATAATGCAATAAAACTATAGTCTTAGTGGGAATAATTGTTGGCATCTACATTCGGGTAATTAAACCCTAGTTAGTTGTAGCGGGTTGTTATGGAACGTCACGACGGTTGGTTGCTCAACCAACCACCGAATGTTATATGTACTCAGTTTTGTAGTCGGGGAGACATTACTATGGTCATTATGATTATGATTCCATGATTGATAGTACGGAGATACTTGTGATTGTACATGGTGATATTTACTGGAAATGAATACAAACGTCTCATGATTCTAGCATATTGTATTGTTTTGTGCTGTGTGTTACATATAGTTCCGTTTACTTCCTATGTATGTAGTATGTTGATATAAACACTCCGCGAGGTAAACAGAGAGGAGTCAAAGATAATGCCTTGTGCCTATATTCATTGATTGTCCCTATTGTCTAATTTTTAAGGCATATATAACATGCTTTCCAAGTGTGACAACAACCCCAACAAGATCCAAGAATTTTGCACAATTTTTTTTGACAACATTACAATCATGATATTAGTGATTAATCAACAACTAAAGATAGTAGTGCAAGTGAATTTCCAACAATAAATCATTTACCATTCATGCCTAGGACAAGTCATTCCAACAATGCCAATATTTTAGAACAAAAAGGTCAATGAAGGAATCATAGGTAACATATACCTTAGGTGTTCTGCGAGGTCATGTGGACTCAATGTCTTTAACTTGCCGTGGTTCACCATGGGGGTGCAGTATGATCCCCCCAAGTGAATATAATCCTTGTCCACTCCTCCAAGCGGATTCTGTGGTCCGTGGTGAGAGAGTAGACATCTATACCAGTTTGTAGTGCAAAGGGTCAACTTCCTAATGACTAGCTACCCAAGGTATTCCTACCACTAGTAAACTAAGATACCAACTCCATATTAGGTTATACCATATCAATTCTATGAGGTATGTCCAGTTTGTTACCTACTTATGCTTCATTAGAGATTCTCTTCTTGGTAGTCCATTGGATAGCTAAGCAAGAAAGGTGGTCCATTGCCTGCATACTATTGGCCCTAAGGCCCGCATGCTATTGGTGGAAAACCATCCAACCCTCTAGCGTACATTGGACGTCCATTGCCAACATGCCACTGGCCCCAAGGCCCACATGCTCTTGGCAGAATCCATCCCACTATCCAAGTGGTATGGCTAATAGTCCGTTGGCATAGTATGTTCCTTGACTATTGTCAATCTCAAGTATGGATAAGCTTATCTTTGAGTGGGTCATCGGATTTTTCCATTAGGGATCACCTCACATGGATAGGAATAGCCTACATATTAGAGGTTTACTGCCTCTACCTGTGCCCTCGTAGGGTCCTCCTCCATCCATTGTTGTAAAAGTTAGTGCCTACACCCAGCTTAGCACTATAATTGGAAGAGAGGTTCCTAATTCGGAATAAGTAGGTTCTAAGCCCAGCCACCTCTCAGGTTCAACTACCCATTCTGGTATTGTGTTACACGAGGGGTTCAAAATACATTCATTCTCAAACTGTTATGATTGTTATTCAACCAAAAAGGAAATAATCATTCAGTCCTAACAAAAGCTGGTAAGGTAGTCAACTCACTACACATCTAGTGACGATTTGTTACTACCATTCCCCCAGCTTAAAGGTATTGCAGCTGTTCTAAGTTTAATTACAGTCATGAATGGACTCCAAAAATATGCATATAGATGGAGCATCACTCGCTCATAAACTCTTTCCGATTGGAGGTAGGGAGAACTAATCCTTTCTGTATTAGTTTGCATACGATCCCCACTCCTCCTCAACCTAGTGTATATATACATATATATATATATTTAGGGTATAAATTTGTATGTGACAAATTTCTCCTTTTAGGACAGAATTTACCCGTTTTCACTAATATTGACTGTCTTATCAGTGAATGCCTCATTAGATAAATGTGCAATCTAGTTATATGAACCCTTATCTCACCATTTCTTAGTTTTCTTTATGCTTGTTTCTCCCTTAACGCTTAAAGGTATCCTATCTAGTTCCATCATGCCTTGACATTCATTAAATAATTTCATGTATTCAAGTGGTTCATTAAGAACCTAACATGGTACAATAAGGATGGATTCAAAGAGAATTTGCTACTCCTAGGTAAAATAACATTTCATTATCGTCATAAACATAAGGATAACGCTTGCTGATATCCATATTACTATTCAATAATGCCCTCTCCCAGGTTTCAGACTTTGAGAGATATTTGAAAATGGGTTAAATCAACAGTATATTTCATTCTGGACAATTAAATATTCTATCTTCATCCACCCAGGAGAACTAGAATGTGAGACAGGGTTAAAAGGGAATGATTTGTTGGAACTACTTTTATTTCAACCAGTAGAATGGGATGGAGTGTTGATACTTATGTGACAACACCATAGTATTCATGCCCTAGGTTGCAGCTCTACATGAAGGTGTAATAACATTATGTCCACCTGATTTTGAAAACATTGAAGGAGAGTCAACAAAAGCGAATAAACTGACTTGGAAAGAGAAGTCTTGGTGATTCCTTTGCCTTAGGAAGAATTTTCTCACTCCTACTCTCATGCCCTAGCATTTGTTTGGATTTTTTTTTGCAACCCTCAAACCATAACCAAACGCCTCATTCTCCTCTTTCCTCTCCCGTTTTCCTCTGATTTTTCTTCCCAAAATAAACCCCTAGATTGCAGATTTAAGGAGGATGGGTCAGGTCTCCAAAAAGCATGCCGGTTTTTTGGTCAATTTCTGGAAAAATGTAGCCTCTCTGAAGGTCACCATGCTTCCTAAGGGCATGACAGCCATCCTCCACCATGTTCAAGGCCATTCCCTATCAATGTAGTCTGTCTCCCAGCCATAGGAAGGAGTAGGCAGCCTCTGAATGTGTATCTGCAGGTCAACTCTTCCATTCACACCACCTCCTGTTTTCTTCACGTTTATTTTCATTTATTCTTATTACTTATATTTCCTTTTTCTTTTCGGGGTCGACGCAACAATGATAATTTATTTGATTTTAATTTTATTTATATTTATATTTATTATTTATTTATGTATGTTTTATTTATATTTATATTTATTATTTATTTATGTCTGTTTTATTTATATTTATATTTATTATTTATATATGTATGTTTTATTTATATTTATATTTTTTTAATTTACTTAACCCCTGTCCTTAGGTTAATTTGTTGGATTCAAATAGTAGTTGACCTCATGCCTTTACCTTACAACTACGTATTGGACAAAGCATCTAATCTCAAGGTTACACATGGATGGACAATCCTTTGTGCATTCAAACTACATGTAAAGGATCATTTAACAACACTCTACATAATCGATATCAATTTAGATGAACCTTAGATTAGGTGAAAAATACAAGCAAAGTCTTGACACTAAAAAAAAATGGCATTTCCGTTGGTCTGTCTCTTATCACTGGACCACAAGAATCCACCTCGTCTTGCATCTCGGGTACCTGTAACCAATGACAAACCTTACACAAGTTCACCAACCAAGTCATTAGTCTGAGTTAGTATAAACAAAATCAATGCATTTAGATTTCACCAATAACGTGATAATGTTATAATTTATTAATTACATTCATTAGTACTAGCATCTATAGAACATAACCGTCACACCCACACATAAGTTCATTTAACATAGTATGGTCTTAAAATCCACCTCTAGTCCAAATTACCATGGGGCTAGGGGTCATGCAAGAAAACTAACGAATCCTAGGGGATATGACACCAAGGAAGGTTGTCGGCTCACTTTGCAAGATAACTCTTGGTAATTTGGAATGTTTGAATGGTTACCTTGTGCAATGAATATCCAGAACCTTTTGTACAAATCAGCATTTTAAGAAACTGTGATTGTGCTTTTATTTTTTCAGAGCATAGGAGGACACTTCACTACCATTTTCAGTGTTCTAAAATTATTAGAATATTTTCTTTCCCCATATGCTTCTCCTTGGCATTATTTATTATGGAAATCTTTGAGTCTGTACATGCACTTTGATCATTGGCTGATTCCATTGATATGATTAATACAGGAGCCTGTCAATTACAAGATTTCTGCAGAAAAATAATTCATCGTCATACGAGTATGGGACTAAAAGACTTAAAGGCAGGAAGGCAGAGAGAAAGAGATATCATAACGAGAGTGCTGGTTATGGAGACATTTCAGAGTTGTCAGAGGAAGATATAAAAACTATCCGCCGATCACAAGTATGAGACAGGCACATGTTTTTGTTGCTTTATATTATGGTCAACATCAGATTGTGCAATTGTTATGGTATTTGAAGGAACTGATTTTTATGTTTAGTCATGCTTACCATGAAAAGGTGGAAATATTTTCTTGCAGAATTGACTTTCATAAATCATGCAAGTTGTAGGTATTGCAAGTATTGTTGAAATTTCACTCCTTTGAATCACTTACACTCAAAAGACACTTATAATTTTCTAAAAAGTTGATAGTTTGAATGAATTTAGTTTAGTATAGAAAATTGGAAGAACCCTGCCAGGTTAACATAATTTAATAGACGAAGGTCAGTCAGCTTATTCAGTAAACTTAAGATAATAAAGTTAGTCAAGTAACCACTTGCAATATAAAATTAAAAACAAGTGTAAAGCAACTTCCAAAATTAATGATTAATCATTTTAGGTGAATGTAAAAAAATAATTTTATCAATATTTTTCAGTGTAGAGCGTTTACATGTAATTCTGAGGAAGGATGCTCCATTTTTATGTTATATATATTTTGCAGTAACTATAATGCAGATGAGTTTGAAGTTCATTGTATGCTTTTGAATTAGCTTGTCCTTCATTTTGCCAGGTTCCCCTTGTCAGTGATACCTTGATGCATCTTAGGACCAGGGATATGCTTCCTGCTATTTGGTTTGTCTTTAGCAGAAGGGGTTGTGATGATGCTGTTCAATACCTTGAAGATTCTGGGCTTCTTGATGATAATGAGCAACTCAAGGTTGATTCAGCATTGAAAGAATTTCGGGCACAGCATCCAGAAGCTGTGAGGGAGAATGCTGTAATGTATCTTCTGCAAGGTGTTGCTGCTCATCATGCAGGATGCTTACCACTTTGGAAGTCTTTCATTGAAGAGCTGTTTCAGCAGGGTCTAATTAAAGTTGTTTTTGCAACTGAGACACTTTCTGCGGGCATAAATATGCCTGCGAGGACAACTGTTCTTTCATCTGTTAGCAAGAGGGGAGATAGTGGACACTCCCTGTTAAGTTCAAATGCACTTCTTCAGATGGCTGGCAGAGCTGGAAGAAGAGGTATTGACAAGGAGGGGCATGTTGTTCTTGTCCAAACTCCATTTGAAGGAGCAGAGGAATGCTGCAAACTTCTTTTTGCTGGTCCTGATCCTCTTGTTTCACAATTTTCTGCTTCATATGGAATGGTTCTAAATCTTCTAGCGGTATGTAAAGATGTGATATAGAACTAGAAGGTTTTGAACTCAAACAGTTCCTTTTACAATTAGTTTATTGAAGTGGGCATTTAGATGATTAATTTTGTTTCTTATTCAACATTTGTGTGTTTACAGGCTAGAAGGTTGACTACCAATGATCAGCATCCTAATGGGAGCAATGCAGTTCATGTGGGGCGCACATTGGAACAAGCTCGGGCATTAATTGAGCAAAGTTTTGGTAATTATGTCAGTAGTGAGGTCATGATAGCAGCGAAAGACCAACTTGAGAATTTGCAAAGAGAAATAGAAAAGCTGCAACTGGAAATTAGTGATGAAACACTTTATGAAAATATAAAAGCCAAATTGTCAAAAGAGGAAAGTTCAAATTTTTTTGTTCTGCTAGAACAGCTGAAGGTACGTTTCCTTTACGCTTGCATTCTTTCCTGTTCTTCTGTGTGTAAAGAACCACAAAGAGGAGATTCTGTTCTTTTTATTTCATTCTTCCATGGTCATCTTTCATGTTATATAGTTTTCTTCCAGCCTTTATTGCATATGTTTTCTTCTGAGAGAATACATTTCTAAACTATTATGAAATGGAAAATGCATTTTGAGGAAGCTTCAGAGAAATGTATCTAGGATATAAAATATGAATGAATATACACAGACAAATCAAAGTGAAATGTACATAGAGTGAGAATAGAAACTTGGCACATACATTATAATATTATAAACATAACTACTCATGTACATCAATATTAGATGAGAGAGCAACACAATGGGAGCTCCCCAAAATCATCCTTAAACACAACCGCATGAAGGCCACAAGTGCTGACAAAATGGGTTATTAGACATTTAGTTGATAATCATCAACCACCTATGGATCGGTTTCTCCTAACAAAAAATAAAACTAAGCCTTTTTGGGAAATTACACTAAACATAAGTTGCTAATATCTCTATTTATTATATCTTTAGCCTAGTAATTATAACATAAGAAAACTATAGAATATGTATAAGTGATACAGAATGGTGATCTACAAGTTGTATGGATCATTTTAGTATCAAGCTCACATTTTGCTGCATAGACTGAATAATAGATCTTTCACTGAATTTCGCTTTATACTGTGGGCTAGAGACTTAGTAACCGACTAAAAGAAACGAAGGTTAAACATTGTGCACTAATCCATATCTATTTAGATCTAATCGCAATGTTGAAGTGTTAATCTCTGCTGTTGATAATATGAAATCCTGAAGGTGCCCAGGTTTGAATAAAGACACCGGAAGCTGATTTTATTAACTTAATCTGATTTATTCTACAAAATTTGTTTGTACTTCAACATAGTGATCAAATAAATTTATCTCCTTTGTAGTTAAGGCAATACTTACGTGCTTATAAGTTTAAACCTTTTTCAGAAAATACAAATTTGTAAGACTATTTGGTAATATACTATTTAATAGATGTCATGTATAGGAACCCATTTTTATTTATTTTTAATTAAAATTCACTCATTTATTACTGATCTGTGCTGAATCGCTGATGTTTGCTTTTTATAAGTTTGTAATTTTGTAAGTTCTAGGTACACCAAATAGAAATGTAAGATTGACACAGCTTATGGATCTCACGAGCCCCCTTTTATATCCCCCTTAAACTGGTTTTTAGATTCCCTTCATTCTTGGAGACTATTAACAATTTTTATATTGCACGGAAGGATGTGCAAGTTCAATCCTAGGAATGTTTGAAGCAGTATTATTCTACATATGTTCAATAAACTTTCCTGCTTGGAGTTCTACTTTGATTACCAGCTTCTCAGGTGCTTCCTTATTAATAAATGCAAACTATTCACTATTCTGTATTATATATAATTATATTGAATACAAACATGAATAGATCATGTCTTTACACTTTCCTAATGATATGCTCCATTCTGTGTGTTTTCTGACAACTGCCTTTGTATACAACATGGACACACTATATATGCATTGAATATCAAAACATTCATTATTGGTAAATTTATAGCATTTAAGAGATTTGAGCTCAATAGGTACAGTGTAATATCAGTGACTATCAGCTATAGTGTCTTGTTGTTACCTGAGATGATAAATTTGTAAGTTACGAATTTTTAGCTTTTAATTTATCTGTAGTTAGAAATGAATAGAAAAATACATTGAGCAGAAGGTCAAAAAATTGCATGGTTGTTTATTAGCTCAGCACTTGACTCATGGGGTGTAAATCATGTAGTACGAAGGTTAAATCACCTCTTTCGAGGCAATCCAAAGTGCTCAGTTCTGTATATTGTTTAGACTTTTTAATTCTACTAAAGTCCTTTACCTGGATTTGGACATGCTTGGATTTTATTAATAACTGAAACTTTCACAGGCTATGAGGCTAGAACGATTAAGAGCACACCAAGAGATGGAACGCGTGAAAGTATCAGCATTGAAGCCTTTACTAGAGAAGTCATCAGAAGGACAGATTCACTTTATTTGCTTGCAATTCAATGACCAAAGCAAGACAGAACACTCTGTTCCAGCACTTTTTGTGGGCAAGATTAACACATCATCATATATTGGATTAGAAACTAAGGTAAATAGCCTATTGAGATTTCAATCCCTTCGTTACAATATAAACAATTAGACTAAGCTTACAGAAAATTACACAGGAATTTCATGCCCAGATCAGATATAAATTTAATTCATTTCTCCTCATCTTGAGAGTAAGAATTGGTTAGTCATCAACTCTTATCCAGTAAAGTGAATGAAGCCTTTAGTTATGTATATCTATCTTCCATTTACAAGGAATATTTTTGATATCTTAATTTACAAAATAGAACTCATTTTCTTACAGTCCTTTTTTGAACAGTTGTGTTAAGTCCTACAGAAAACCCATAAGCATGTTCCAAATAACAAATTATATGGATAAACATGAACTTATGGAATATTGTAAATGTAGGCATTTGGAATGGGTAATTGTGTTGACTCATGATGCTTTCATCAGAGTTCCTTAGAGTAGTATATTAGAGCACATTGGGAGTCTCTTTGCACTTCTGTATAGTGTGACATTTTCAAAATTTTGAAGCTTCAATTATCAGTTTGTACCTTGTGCATGAGAAACTCTCATCAGATGAGATATTGTTACTCTTGACAAGCACAAAGCCTTTTAAATACTTGTTAGACAGAACATTATATATTTATAAGTGTGCTTTTCTCTACAAAATGTAAAACTGTTTAAATTGATCTGCTTCATGTACCAATCAGCTGCTAAAATGAAATGTTTAATGACATAATTCAAGGATATGGATAAAATTTTATTCCATAGTTGTTTATCTCCTCCCTGTTATTTCTGCACTAACCATTTTGACATTCTAATTTAACCTTGTTTTAACTTCTTTTCCATGTTCATTTCTTAACCTCGATTTGTGCTGCAGATGGAGGAACGGTATCCTAACAATGATGACATAGATCAAGATGGTGAAGTGATAAGTGATGAGATGGATATATCAGATAATTTTAATGGTTTGGGAGGACAGGACATAGTGGTGTCTTATTATGTTGCGTTAGGCTCAGACAATTCATGGTACCTTTTTACTGAAAAATGGATTAAAGCAATATATAAGAGTGGCTTACCTGATGGTCCTCTCATTCCTGGTGACCCTCCTTCCAGAGAAATACTAAAGAAGAAACTTGAGGAGGTAAATACTGCATGGGAAAAAGTAGCAAAATCTCAATATGGTGATTTATGGCGTGCTGAAGGAGCAATTGACACATGGTCATGGAGCTTAAATGTGCCCCTTTTGCATAATCTTTCTGCTGAAGATGAGGTATGATGGTTTAAGAGAATTATCTTGATGAACCAGGAATATCATTTAGGTATCTTAACAATTATATAATCAATTTGGTGGTTTTATTAGTTAAGGCATCGATGAAAGGACATTGTTTTGCAATATTTATCAGGATACATGAAGAGGAAATGTTTTTTATTTAAAGCCCATATGTGTAACTTTCTAATGTTCTATCTCTCCATTTCAATATGTTATAATGCTTTATAGTAGATTATATAAAAACAAATTTAACTGAACAGTAATTGCCATTATGCTCTAAAAGTATCATGTGGATAGTTTTGTGCTGACAGTCTGTTTATTTACTGAAATTTATAGATAACAATGCCAGAGGCATTTATTGAATCACAGAGGATTTATAGAGTATGCAAGAAACCTATAAATTCTTTTCAAAGAAGGTTGAGAAGTACAGAATGGTATAAAGAGTTCCAGAGGCTATCAAATTTAAATCATGTACAAAAGGAAAAGATTGAACGCCTCAAAGAAAAAGCAAGCCGTATTAAAGTACGAATAAGTCAAATTGAACCAGCTGGATGGAGAGATTTTCTCCGGGTATGGAACACTGTATCTCTTTTGGAGTTTATGTTCTTTGCATTGATTTGAAAGTCAATGTTGCTCCATATGATGCTGCTTCTAAATTTCTTCTCATAAAATGGATCACAAAGCACATAGCAGTCCAATAATTGAGAATAAAATTCATTCATTTTTTATTGTAAGAGGATTCCTTGACCATTCGAGAGTTAAACTGAAAAGGTTTGTCTTTCACACACTACTCAGTTGGAAATATTGTAGCCATATCTTAAATATTTGATGTGAAGCATTTGCTTAATGCATGGAATACTGATTGAAAGTGCAAGCTATGTTGCACCATTTGCATGATTATATTATTAGCTGTGCCCTTGATTCCTTTTTCTTATAGCTGGAACTTGGACCAAGAACAAATTTACTTATGAAAATATTAGAGCAGGATGGTTGCTTTACTTTTAACCATTATTATGACTGGTTCATAACCTAAGTTACCGGTTCGGGTTCGGGTTCGAGGGTTCGGTTCGTGGGTTCGGGCAAAATGTTTTTTGGGGTTGGGTTCATTAATCCAAAAACATATAAAAATCAGAAATATGTAGATATTTGCAGCAGTAATTAAGTTCAAAATACACCACCATATTAATAGTCAAATAGCATAGCAAAAATACACCACCACTTTCATAGTCAAATAATAAAATATTAGTGAAACTTGAATGTCATGATATAGATTAAATTTCAAACATAACAATGTCAAGTGTTTACAATCAGCCATCATTGATCAGTGATCAAATATCATATGGGTCATCAAAAATATCATCATCACCATCCATATTAGTTGATGTATTAGTGGTAAATTAGAACCACAAATAACGTCATTGGCACTCGCACAAGCACTACCACTAGCATTGACACTTGCACTCTCATGCTCACTAGCTGCCTCAGGCTCATAGTCATCATCAATATAAAGTGCAGCTAAGTGGCTTGTGGAAGCATCCAAGTCAAGACGCTTTGGCTCGATATCCCACTTCCTTGTGTCTCCTCTGTAGGAACTTTGTTTGTGTGTAATGAGGCACAAGTTTGAATGCACATACACCAAGCCCTCTGCCTTTTTTGAATGTAGTCTATTGTGCTTTATTGAGTGGATGAAGGAGTATGTGCTCCAATTCCCCTCTTAGAAGAAGATGAACTAACAACCTATTAGCACCAAATTAAATAGTAAGAGTTACAAAATTTAGCTAATTAAAATATAAATAAAAATAAAAATTACAAAATATAAAACTTAAATTTAAAAGATAAAAGATTTTGACTATAAAACTTACTTGGGATAAAACTTTTATTGCAAGAGGTTGTAGGTATGTGGATTCTTGGCCATGGAAGTACCACCAACTATGAGCATCCACCCTGTACTTGTCTTGAAGAGCATCAAGACCACAATCATTGGAGCATACAAAAGCCATGAACTCAACCCTCACTAGATCATGTCGGTTACGATCAATGAAGAGTCTACGAAATGCTGCCTCATACCCTTGAGCCACTTCATCATCTCTATATGGGGCAATTCTTGATGTTGCACTTAACACTATTTGGGACTCAATGCAAAAGCAACAAGATGCAACAAAGTGGTCATTTTGTTCCATCTCTCTACAATCACATGATTTGGTGTAGCTCTTTGAAAAAAAATTCTTCAGGATCTTCCTCTTTTGCATTGATGATGGTTTTCATCTTCTCAATCATTGAGTTGATGCCATCATATACTTCACCCAAACAAGGTCTATCCATGTCAGTATAACGGATCATACTCAATATGGGCTCAATGAAATTGAGGAGATACTCAACACAATCCCACCAACTGTCATCTAGGATCATTTGCTTAACCTTAGTTTCCCTTTCAGTGCTAGATTGCCTCCATACAGACCAATTAGGGCTAATGACCATATTAGAGAGTGCCTCACGAACCTTCATAGGCTGTCTCAACACAATTGTGTTGGAGGTAAAACAGGTCTCAACAACCTATTTGAAAATCAAAATAAAATAAAATTTAAGCTTACAAAAATTAAATTTAAAATTTAAAATATTACTAAAATGAAACATGTTTATTATTTAACTTACCTTCAACAACTCCAATTTTGAGAAGTTTCTAAATATGCCTTGTGACATATGGTGGTTGGTGACAAGCATTTGGATGTTCTTAGCCTCAACATACAACTGTTTTATCCACTCAATTTTGTTTCCAATTTTTGTAGCATTAGGTTGAGGGAGTGGACAACACAATTGTCCAAAAAATGTGTGAATACCTCTCCTCAACCAATAATCCAACAACCCTACAATTTTTTGCATTGTTTGTTACAACTTGCACGACATTTCGAGGGCCCACTTCATAAATAGCTTGACAAAGGATGTTAGCAATAAATGTACCATCCTTCACTTGTCCTTCACAATCCATTGCTCTCAAAAACATTGCCCCTTCTGGGGACATTGCAATAACATTAATCAATGGGCTATTTTTTGCATCTTTCCATCCATCAGAAATGATGGTCACCCCTATTTCGATCCATGAATCCCTTATGGGCTTCAAAGATTCCTCTACATATTTCACTCTTTATCTAATAAGGTACTACACACCTTCTCAAAGCCTGTGCCCTTATACTCCCTTGGAGCCTCATTAATAGATTTCACCGTTTTTGGCCAATATGGTGAGCGAACAACGTTGAATGCCAATCCATTCGCATAGACACATCTCGCTATGTCTTGATCAACAATCTCTCTAGCCTCATTCTAAAATGAAGTTTCCAACGGTTCCTTTGATCTTTTATGTGTAGAGGGCACGGTTTGCTCTTGAGGTATGGACATAAATGGATGGCTCTCTGTAGGTGGAAAATGAGAAGGCGGTGTAGGGGGGCTTCATTCCTTGAGATCCTTTCTTTATCAAAGGATGACTTGATTTATGACCTATTGCTTAGTCTGCTCTTTTTTTCTCTTCAATATATGCCAATACTTGGGCGTCTGAAATGCGTTGTTTATCTGCACCTGGACAAGCTTTGATGCCTAATCTAGGGATCTTGCACAAGTGCCCCTTTCACTCAACTATATGAGCTCGAATATTTAACTTTGCAATGACTACAAATCCAAACATATCCTCTGCCACCCGGAAGTTGTTGAACCATTTCAACATATTTCCAAAGGGGAGAGTTTGGGTCTGTTTTGAAACGAGATTGGTTTGAGGAGCTAGAACCGGTTGCCGTTGTAATACTTAAGGCACAACACATTCCATTTATTGAAAATTTCAAAGTATTGAAACTAAATAACTTAATTCATTTCAAAAAATTGAACGTGTGTTATAGACACCTAGAAGAATGAAAAAAAAACAAAGCTTAAAAACAAAACAAAATAGTTCATTTGTAAGAAAAAATGGAGGAAAAGAAAAAACAAAAAAACCTCAGAAAACCTACCTCTTTTGAAGAAATCTTCTCTATGATCCTCTCGGCAACAAATGAACACTTGCAAGTGCTTAGGAATAGCACAACAACCAACTTTGAACGATCAATGATTAATTTTCAACTCTATTCGTGCTTGTGCAAGCAAGAAAAAAGTTCAGCAATGGAGGTAATAAGTTTTGTTTTCATTCACAAATTGATAAATGAGTATGTTTTTGCCTATTAGATGTTTTAGGAGGCATGAATTATGGTTGGAGGCATTTTTTAATGTTTAAAAGTCAACAAGAAAGTCAAAAAAATATTAAAAAAATGCAAAAAAAAAAAGCCACTTTACCGTGGCTGGGTGTGAAACATAATTCATAACCTGCATGTCATTTTCAGAAATGATTTCCCCATATTTTGAGAACACAATTCACTATGTTTCCCTGGAAATACAATGCTTCAATGTTTCAAACATATCTCGACTTGTATTTATTAGTACAATTTAAAGGTCTAAACTTACTCTCATTGACCCACAAATATCATTATAAAGTACATTGACAAGGTAGTTTTTTCTTGTATCTAAGTTTAAATGGATGTTTACTTTAGCCTTTCTTTAAATATAAGGAAAGGTCTCTGAAATGTTTCAAAAGAAAAAGCCATAGGAATGTTCATAAGTTTCAGATGGCTAATGGTTTTCGGAAATAAACAAGGAATTTGGCTTATTAAAGCACCTACATGATGCATATTTTAATGAATATTTGAAAAACAGCCTGCAGCTCAGGGTTTGTGTATGATGTAGTAATTCTGGTTAGTGGCTAGTTAGGCCTCAACTCTATAAATCAAACTTACTGTTTAGTATGAATGACACCAATAAATACATAAAAGTGTCAGGGTGGTTGGAGGTCCTGCTGAATATGAAAAATGTTGCTGTCAACAGTATATACTCTTTCATCTATTGTGAAGGTCAACACAGAACTGTACAAATTTGATTGTGAGTGCATAGAGATAGCTTCATTTTTAAGCATGGAAAAGAGGGTCTAAGGCAGATTGGTTTAAATTCAAAATTTGTGTCATAACTACTTAAGATCAAAAGGGGTGTCTAAGTCTTGACATTTACTACTAAAATGTGATTCAAGTTGTGTTGGATTTACAGTATGAATGGACCCTGTTTCCTTACAACCCAAAAACTGAACATATGAGAATCATTAAGACCTAAGGAAACAAACGTGCAATATTTATAAACTTATTAAGTGTTTCCTGAGATGAAGACCGAAGACCAGCAATCCTCTAATCTAAACTGTGATTAGGTTATGATAATAAGAGACATTACAGACAATCATTGCCACAAAATAACCATGAATTTTTTGTAAAATAAAAAAACCTGCAGCTATTAATTGAAATGATTTTTATTAAGTTGCACACAAAGGCAACTGCAGAAAACAAATATAATCTAAAATAACTAACAGAATACCAACTAAAACAACACTAACTACTAGCTGAAAACTAACTAAAACATCAACAAAAAGTAATTGAAAACTCCAGATTAATTTAGTTATTAAATTAAAATATCAGTCAAACTGAACTATAAATTTAACTAAGAAAATATCTAAAGATGAGAGCTAATGCTAAGTTACGGATTAGAAACCAAGATGCAATTAGCTTTAGCAAACTATTCTTAAAATGAAACTACAAAACTAAGAGCTAACAAAGGTGCCACAACCAAAACAAAGAAAAAAATCATGAATACGAACAAAATTGAAAACCAGACTAATTAGAAGAAGAGACACATAAGAAGGTTGAGAAAAATCAAGAGTGAAAGTTGAGCCAAACTTGTTTTCTAAGCTTTCAATTCCTTGTTCAACTGACATCAGCCATTCCTTCTGAAACTAATCAATGTTTTAATGCAAATCGGCATGCCATTTAATCACAATATTTCAAGGTTTAAATAGAGAAGTTTAATATTTGATCATTTCTCGTAAGTCTTCTTTTTGCCAATGTATAGACCATAATCAAATACTTTTTCATAACTTACCTACGCAAATGCTCAAGAAGGCATATAGAAAGAACAATTCATCATTGTTTCTTCAGAACAACAGATTGAAAGCAAGTTGTTTAAAGAGGTACTGCCCTGCCAAAGAGGTAAACAAACTGAATGTGAAAATAACATTCAAGATCAAATTTTCAGCCATCAAAACAGTGGACGGAAAATCTCGTATTCATTTCATAACTCTGCAAGAAACTGCATGAACCTGTACCATGGTAAACCCTACTGAAAAGAACAATATAGTGCCTGTTTTTTTTTGTTCTAATTTTGACACACAACTCTTAAAAAACAGCATTACCATTTTTCTCAGAATGGAAAATCAGCCTGAAAGTACCCTCATTAGTCTAACAGAAGTCTGCTTGAAACAAATAAGATGTTAATGTCCATTATTTTTTTCTTGGAATGCTGCATTGTTAACTTACAAATTGACAAAAAGAGCCCTTAATATTTTTGCCAATTCTTCACAAAATGGAAGGTTCAAGGCCACAAAGCACCAAGACCCACGTTTAATGCATAACAACTCTAAAAGGGGTCATTCAGCCAAAAGCCAGCAAAATCTATTGTCCTCTTTTTACTGTCAAGAAGTTCATATGACTGCAAGAGCAGTATAGATGTAACAGTCCACCCTACTTTTATTTTATTTTTGCAATATAAATGATGCAATGCAATGTTTTCAACTCTTTCTGATCACCTAGATCCCATAGTGGGCAAGGTGAGAGCATATGGTGTCTCCAACCACAGCTAATCTAAATGAATGCATGTGCAACTGATATCGCAGCAAGCTGAACAGAATACACAGGTGGCAGAGTCAGCCTAATCAACCTCTCTTCAGCAGACTGTGTAAAATGACGCGTAGGCGGCAAAGCCAGCCTATCAACACCTCTTTGGCAGATTGCGTGTATGCAATGCAAACCAATGAAAGAATTTCTAAGCTTGACTTAGACCAAAATGATCGATCATGTTAGCTTGTTTAATGCCTAACGTGTTGAATGATTATGCTATAATGGTTGGCAGTAAATCATCCAACTCACAATATGAAAATGCACACTGTTGTACCCAAACCAAAATTTTTGCTTCATTAAGGCATTTTGCTTAAAATGGTCTAAACCTTGTAAAAGTGGGGTCAAAACTCAGTTTTTGGGCAAATAAAGTATGGGCTTTTAGTCAGTGTGATGCCACGAAGATACTGGCAAAATTTGAAAATTTTGAAAATTAGGGTTTCTGAAGTCTATTTTTAGCCCGAAACCCTAAAAAATAAGAACTTGTCAGAATTGGCTGAAATTAATTTTGATTGGCTTATTTCACATCACGATCACAGTGGTGAAGTCAGTTTCAGTTAAAAGTCAGTTTAAGGCTGGTGGGTAGTTATAACTTTTTCAGGAGAAAAGTTAGGACCTCTAAGGTCATTAATGGCAGTTGGCCAGTACCAGGTGTTAATATCTAAGCCTGAAACTCAAAGAAGAACACTCTACGATGAAAGATGTTGAAAATTATGCTTTTTGACGGAGGAGATTTTCAACGAGGTAAAAGTACTGTGAAATTGGCTAAGTCTGGATTGAAAATATTCTAAGTCTGGAGGTCAAAAGCGCCACTCTCAGCTAGGGGCGCCCATCATTATGGAAGCTGCTTTCAACTTTTTGTGAGATTTTCTACCAAGATGACTTCTTCAGTTTCCTGATAGCTTCGCAATGAGCTAGCCAGCCAGTCCGACGGAGGAGTAAAACGCCTGAAAACGTAAATTCAGTACAAAACGAGGGAAATACAAAGTAGATGACTTTGAAGAGAAAAAGCGCCCCTGGAGGCCAGGGGCGCCCATCTTTTGGAAGATTCAGATGAAGTCTTTTGATCAAGTGACACTCAGGAAGTTTGTTTTTATTTTTGGTCCAGCTCCGCGACGCATCTGTCAGCAGGTGAATCTGAGTTGCCGAGTTGCCGCCATCAGTGGTCAAACTTGAGGTTCCAGACTTGATCAAAAACTATTCAGAAAGGTCAAAAGCGCCCCTGGCAAGGTTTTAAGACCTTTAATGAAATCTGTTTGATGATTTCAGAGGTTCGTCTCGTTCGTGTCAGCTTCAGCTTTCCGTTCCCTGTCTCAGCCAGTTCAGAAGATGTCTTGGCAATCCGCAGCCGGAAGTTAAGTAATTCTTGGTCAGTTACAGTAGTGGATGACATTGGTTGGGAAAAGCGCCCCTGGAGGCCAGGGGCGCCCATGATTTAGGAAGGTTAAATGATGTTTTTATACAAAGTGTTCATCAGGAGCCTTTGCTCAGAATTCAGTCTGCTCCGCAGTGAGCCATCAGCGTGTTCTGAAGTTTTGTCAAATACCGGGAAACGTCAAGTGAAATATGGTCAAGTTATCAGTGAAAATGATGAAAATGCCTGAAAATATTCTAACACTGAGGTCAAAAGCGCCCCTGGAGGCCAGGGGCGCCCATCTTTTTGAAGCCTCAGATGGTTGAATTTTGAATTGCCACCTCAAGGAATCTTCTTGTCAGATTTGGTCCTGCTCTTCATCGAGATTGTCAGCCAGTTGATCCAACGTGACAGTCAACCAGAATCAGTGATCGAACATGAGCTTCGTTTGAGGTTTTAGATTCTAAATTTTCAGAAAATGTCTAAGTAAGGAAGGACGCCTAAAGTCAAAGGTTGACTATTTTGAAATTCAAAAGTAGAAGTGCGCATGAAGAGAGTTTTCAATTTACCAAATTTAGATCTTCAGTTAAACTCTTTGCAAGTCGACTTCTATTTTACCTATTTTTAGTCATAACTAGCAAAAACTAGTTTGCATGCATTAGTTAACTGAGTCTTTCAAGGTGGCGCCCTAATTTGGGGTTGTTCTACATCCAGTTAACTGAGTTTGAAGCCAAATATAGGCCATGCGTGAGTTTTGAAGCACCAGTTGTACTTCAAGCGCCATTTCCAATGCTCGACATGCATTTCACACACCTTAGAAGATATTTTGCTATATATTTTGCTAATGGCGTCCATTATTCTTCATCAGAGTTGACAAGAAACATTTTTTCTTGAGCATAGAATTGATCTGCAGGTGCTACAGGTGTCAGATTTCAGTGTTCTTCGTAGCTACAGATTCAGATTGTTCAAGGGAAGATTATTTCAGACTTCGTTTTCCATTTGCATGCAGGTTTTATCAATTCTACTTCAAGCATAGGCGAATTTTTACAGAAGAAGAGAGAAAACAAAAAAAAAATAAAACTTCTATTCTTCTGTCTTACTTTCTTCTATTCTCGTCTTAGGTTTTCTTCGCATGTCAAAGAAAACGGCAGATTTTTTAGAAAAACATCATCTGGGTTCGAGTATTTCAGCATCAACAACAATACCCACGTCTTAGATTATTTTGCGAAAATTGCCCCGTTGCCTCTTTTCTAGAAGCACTGTGTTTTTTTCCAGAATTCTTTTTGCATGTGGGCCTAAATCACATTTTTTCGCAAATCTGTTGATCTGGGTGGTTTCAGGATTCATTTCTACGCAAAACCCATGTTCCAGATTTTCGTGAGAAAAATTACCCCCAGTGCCCCTAACTGCCAGTTCAGATCTCAACTGAAAACCTTTTGCATGCGGGCCTAAATCACATTTTTCCGAATTTTTGACATTGTGGGCCATCTTAGAATATGATTATGCACAAAACCCACGTCTCAGAATATTTTGTGAAAATTGCCCTTCGACAGGGTATTTTTAGCCTTATCAAGAGTGATTTTTGGTTTTCCGGAGAAGTTGTCAAAACGTAGCTGTGTTCACAGTCAACAGGCGAGTTTTTCCGGATGCAGTTCACACAAATCGAATTCAAGACGATGTCAGTCTTAATTCATGATTTCATCAGAAAAGCTGACATTGATTTGTATCAAGCGCATCAGAAAGGTTGACAAGCGTAGTCACTCAAGTCCACATGGTTTTATGCCTCGTATAGCTGATTGTCTTCCAAGGCCAGTTTAGAGGGTTGATAAGCATGAAAAACATGAGAAACGTCAAGCTGCAGAAGAAATAGTGGCCATCACTTCAGTTTACAGAGCCGCCAGAGTTACCAACCAATGAAGGGCCAGTTTAAGTATGCAGAGGTTTTCGGTTTTGCTTGAGTTACTAACTAGCAGTTGATTGACAGTTGAGACATGTGATGACCTCTAGATGGTGATGCAGTTACTAACCTCGTGGAGGGGATACTTGCTCGAGATCAGGGTCAGTGAACTTCAGTTCAAGGCGTCCCACCTTTTCCAAGATAGACATTAGACACAGGAGTTAAACTCGAGGCTTCTTTCCGAGTTAACTGGTTGTTACACATTGCATGTATGTCTTTCTTGGAAACATCTATGTACACTTGGAGCTTAGATTAGATCTTTCAGTTAACTGATGATAGCATTCCAGTTGACTTGCTTTCAATAAGGACGTGCATGTTGCACATTGTCCATTTAGATTAGATGTTTCAGTTAACTGATGATAGTTTCCCAGTTAACTGTATAGTTTCATTCAATTAGGGTTTAAGAATAAGATCTTGCATGTCTTGCAAGACTGTAGTTGACTCAAGGTGATTTTAGGGTTGCCTACACCTTGAAGTCTATAAATAAGAGCTTTTAGCTCATTTGTAATTAGCTTTTCCTGGTGATAGAGAATTGTTGCGTTGTCGGCAACATGCCTATTCTCAAGATTGGTTCACCCTTGTAAATTAGAACTTTTGCTTGATAGCATACATGCTGCGCCTACCTTGCCTGTAGTATTGCTATTATTGTATCTGTTCAAAGAGTAATTGCTGTTATAATAAATTGTTGCGCCTACCTTGCCTTCATGTTATTGTCATGGTGTTTATTCGACCTTAGTTAAATGGGGTTGCTGGTTTGATCGTTATTGCATGCGTGTTGCGTCTATACAATCTACTGTCCCAGTTGCTTACCTTTTGTTTTGTTTATTATAAGCCTATTCAGAAGAGCAAATAGTTGTGCCTACCTTGCCTTCATGTTGCGAAACTGTACTCAAAGCTTATCGTATGATGTGTGTTATAGTAGACTCATTCAGCCAAGCAAATAGTTGCGCCTACCTTGCCTTCATGTTGTGAAGCTGTACCAGGTTTACCATCCATTTGTTTGTTTTAATAAACTTCTTCCCGGATTAGCAAATAGTTGCGCCTACCTTGCCTTCATGTTGTGAGCCCGCACTTGGAGTTTATCGTACAATACATTCCTGCTCCATTTCCTCATGCTCTGTTTCTTGAGGAAATTGGATAGATATTAAAGAAGTTAGCTTAGTTGTAGTTACATGATCTGCGAAACCAGAAAATACTTAGCTGCAACGTTCTAGGTTTTCTTAACCTTGTGCCTCTACCAGCTGAGAACAAAAAGATAGGACATTAGTTTAGTTTTCTATTTCATGCATTCCAACACAACGAGGGAGCTTCCCCTCCTAATTTGAAGAGCACTCATTACGTAGTCTGCATAGCTGTCCGTACAAACTCACAAACCAGACCAACAAACATATATAAAAAGCTCAAACCAACATTGATAGAAATAATCTCTAAAATCATCAAACAAAATTAATGATATAAGTGGTGTGTGGAATGGAAAAGCCAATGCACAAGCTAATCTTAATGAAACATAATTAAAAGGTACGAACTATGAACGAGTGAGGGTCGGGCACCAACACAAAGCATGATTGCACCAAGCAAGGTGGTCTTGTACTTTCAAAGAGCTTCACCAACCCTTGCCACATGTCATCATGGTCATTGACCAAAGATGAGAAAGGCTCTTGATGAACACTTGGACTGCAAGGAAATCGGCATTGACATTGTGTTCTTGATAGTAGTGAATAAACCTAAGAAAGGCTCTTGAACAACACTCCTATTGCAAGGAAATCTGCATCACCATTGAGTTCTTGATAGTAGTGAAAAAAGCTAAGAATATCCAAATAGGAAAATAACCCTTTTGCTTCATCCAACATACCATGAAGCTTCCAATTAGGACAAGAGCCTTGAGAGAGCTCATCAATAACATTGTTCAACTCACCTTTGATCATTGGCTTCCAATAGTGATGTGATGAGCCCTGCTGGCTCCCAACTCAAACCCCTGTATTTTTGTTTATCTTTTTGTCTTTTTAAGTTTTTTAGAGAAGATTTCTAGATAGAAGAGAAGGGGTGATAGCATATAAATGCACATGGAATTGAAATATAGTAACCTTTTGAGCAATAGATGTAATAGTTATTAATTTGCAGTACATACAATGAGATTGCAAGCAAATTACATACCTAAAAGACTCCAAAATAATTAAATAAGAAATTTCAGAGCTTGTCAGGCAAGAATGCTAAAACTGGAGGAAATCACTGTCGGGGCTCATGATCTGCTTTCTCCCACACAGAAGCTGGAGAAATGCTGCTGCAAATGAAGTACGCCAACAATGGAACACAAGAACAACCTCATGGAGAGGCGTTTTTGCCTCTGAGTTCACACGCCTCAAATAGAGAAGCATGCCTCCCAAGGAGAGAAAATACAACCCTCTGATGCTATGGTACGACCTTGTCAAAAGCTAGGGATCTGATGAAGAATGGTGTCCAAAGTAGATAAGCCCTTCCCTTATTGCAAACACTAAAATGCTGAATAAATAACTCAGATGACCCACACCAAAACTTTTGTATGAAGCCCTCACAGATGCACTAATTCGACTGGTCTCTCACAGTCTCAAAAATGCTCAACACTGAAGAAGATCTCGCTCTCCAATGGAAGAATTGCTCAAACCCTTGTCTCAGAGAATAGCATAGGAAAAATCCAAATGGCAAAGTCAAATAATCATGAATGAGTTCTATTTGCCAAAAATGCCTTATATCCCCAAAAAGGCACGAGTTTCAAGAAAAGTATGACTCGGCATATTAAAATACATTTAAAAATGTATTTAATTCACTTTTTCCATAGTTGGCAATTAAATAATTGCTTTACCAAGTTGAGCGCACTTTTGTACCTTAAGTGATTTAATATTAATCACTTTATGAAATATGTAAGTGATATAATATTAATAAAGTCAATTTGACTTTATAATAAAGCGTTAAGCTAAACAATTAACATAAATCACTTAAATATCCATAACTCCCTCCAAACTCCATATATCTTCGTGCCGTCAAAAGCTGGCGAACACTGAACCATAAAAGCCTGTACTGAAACCAATACTAGAGTAAGGAATGGGCAACGACAATACCCACTAAAATGGCCACTGACCCTCTAACCAAATTTTGTCAGCCTACAAGGGTCCAAGAGATAGGCTAACTCCACTGCTCCTGAGAACTGACTAGAGCGGGGACATCACAGTCCGCCCTCCCCGAATTTGCTTGTCCGCAAACAAACTCAAAGCTGGATGCTGTAAAATACTGTCACCCTCCCTAGTAGCATCCTCTGTCGGTAAATCTTTCCACTTCACCAGATATTCCCTGATAACCCACCTCCGAAGATGATGCTCTCTGGACTCCAGAATGGCCTCAGGTATCAAAATCAACTTCCCCTCATCATCCAGGGGTGGTAAATTTGCAGAAGGAATCACCAGTTGTTCTAACGCCTTCTTGAGGTGTGACACATGGAACACATTGTGAACCTTACTGTTCACTGGTAGATCCAACTCATAAGCCACTTCACCGACACGTCTGACAACCTTGAGAGGTCGATAGTGTCGTGGCTTGAGTTTCTCGGCGCCCTTCTTACGAAGGGTGGACTGCCTATAAGGCTGTAGCATCAGATACACCAAATCATCGATCTCAAAAGATCGCTCCACTTGTCGCTGATCAACATATTGTTTTTGCTGATTTTGAGCCTTCTGAATGTTCTCTCTGAGTGCTCTCATAATGTCTTGGTTCTCCTGTAATAGATCCCCAACACTAGGTACTCTGGTGTCGCTCAACAACAAATCTAGAAAACTCGGAGCATCATATCCATATAACGCTCGGTATGGTGTCATTCGAATACTCATGTGATGAGTAGTATTGTAGCAATACTCACAAAGGTATAACCACTTCACCCATGCCTTCTGTTGCCCTGAATTGTAATTCCTCAAGTATCCCTCCACCCATTTGTTGACTATCTCAATCTGCCCATTTGTTTGTGGGTGGTAGCTGGTGCTCAGAGTGAGTTCTGTCCTGCAAAGTTTGAATAACTACTGCCAGAAGTTACTCAAAAACCTGCTATCTCTGTCACTGACTATGCCCCGAGGCAAACCGTGCAATCTGAATACCTCACGGAAAAACAAGTCCGCCACCTGTGTAGCCGTGTGTGTAGTAGTGATTGGGAAGAAATGAGCATACTTCGTCAATCGATCTACTACCACAAAAATGTTGTCTTTCCCTTGAGCTTTCGGCAAGCTTGTAATGAAGTCCATCAACAAGCATTCCCACTTCCTCTCAGGAATAGGAAGCGGCTATAGTAATCCTGCAGGGTATGTATGTTCTTGCTTGTTCTGCTGACAAAAAGGGCATTCCCTGACATACTGAAGAACAAAAGACTTGAGACCTTTCCAAGAGAATCTCTCCCATACCTGCTTGTAGGTCTTAGAGTAATCGGGATGTCCTGCCATAGGTGAATCGTGAAATGATCTCAATACCCTGCCCCTCATCTCAGAACCTGGGACTAGAAATATCCTCCCTTTGTAAATGATAAGATCATCTACAAGTGAGTATCTGCCATCTTGTACTGTCCCATCCACTATGTTAGAAGCCCACGAGTTCTTAGCATACTCTACCACTATCATGTGTCTCCAGTCCTCAGCAATCTCTGTAATGGAACTCAAGTGTGGACGACGAGATAATGCATCAGCAACCACATTCTGTGTACCCTTGACATAGGAGATGCCAAAATCATAGGATTGAAGCTTACTAACCCATTTCTGTTGTCTTTCATTCAAATCTCGCTATCCTAGGAAATGTTTCAGACTATTGTGATCGGTTTTAACATAGAATTTACTACCAACCAAATATTGTCTGAACTTGGCCATGGCATGCATGATGGCCAACATCTCCTTATCGTAGATGCTGAAACTCCTCTCAGGACCTCTCAACTTCCTGCTCTCGAAAGCAATAGGGTGTCGATCCTGCATAATGACTGCACCAAGACCCTCACCATTGGCATCACAGTGTAGCTCAAACGGCTTGGTGAAATTTGGCAAGGCTAATACTGGACATGTAGTCATGAGAAGTTTAAACTTCTCAAAGCACGCCTATGCTAAAGGTGTCCACATAAAGGCTCCCTTCTTTGTCAAATCTGTTAGTGGCGCAGCATGTCGTGAGAATCCACTAACGAACCGACGGTAGAAGGCGCATAATCCTGCAAGCTCCCTCAACTGTATCAACGTCTTAGGTGTAGGCCAATCAACGATAGCACGAACCTTTTCTGGATACATACTAACTCCCTCTCTGCTGATGATGTGACCTAGATACAAAATTTCTGCCAAGCCCAAAGCACACTTGGACTCCTTGGCATACAAGGACTCCCTGTCAAGTAAACTCAATACTGCATTCAGGTGGGCTATGTGTTCCTCCCAAGACCTACTGTAAACCAGTATGTCGTCGAAGAACACTAACACAAATTTCCTCAAGTGAGGATGGAAAACCCTGTTCATTGTGGACTGAAAAGTGGCTGGAGCATTGGTTAAACCGAATGGCATAACCAAGAAGTCATAATGTCCACAGTGACATCTGAAAGCGGTTTCCTCAATATCCTCCTCTCGGACTCTAATTTGATGGTACCCTGTCCTCAAATCAATCTTCGAGAAATAGCAAGCTCCATGTAGCTCATCTATTAACTCGTCAATCCGTGGTATGGGATACCTGTTTTTGATAGTCTTCCTGTTCAACATCCTGTAGTCAATACACATTTTGAGTGTACCATCCTTTTTCTTCACCAAAACAATTGATGAAGCAAAGGGAGACTTACTCGGTCTGATGTGCCGCATAGCTAAAAGTTCCTTAATAGTTTTTTCAATTTCATCTTTTAAACGATTGGGGTGTCGGTAAGGAGTGATCATGATAGGTTTTGTGCCCTCATCCAACTCTATAATATGCTCAATACCTCTATCAGGAGGCCTACGAGGTGGTATAGCACTAAAAACCTTTGCATGCTTGATTCAGAGTGCTTGGACATCTGGATGATAAGGAGATTCTTGCTGCTCTTGTTGTGAAGGCATTATCTTGCATTCAGCTGTCCAATCCACCATGTTGTGCCGAATCAATCTTTCCATTCTTCTGAGTGAAATTTCTTTTATATTGTTGTCCTTGATGGCTTTGAGAACATGATTTGTGCCATCAACTTTAAACTTCGTCTCCATGTCTCGTAAATTAAGTGTGAACTCTTCTACCGCATGAAGCCACTTCATGCCAAGAACTACATCTGTACCTCCCATGTTTACAACATAGAAATCTGCCTTAAACTCAAAATTGTTGAGTTTGATTGGCAGATCCGAAATCATTCTCTCACAATTGAGAGTGTACCCATCGACAACCTTCACTCTAATGCCTTCAAACTACTGAGTTTGAATGCCTCTTTTCTCAACCAAACGTGAATCAATGAAATTGTGGGTTGCACCTGTATCCAAAAGAGATATGACTCTTTGACCAGCTAGTAGCCCACGAAGTCTGAAAGAACCTTCTTGTTGCATACTGGACATATGAGCTTCCTGCAGCTCAACTTCAACCTCCTTTTCTGCCTCATTTTTTGATTTTTCCTCATCTATATCATAAATTGCAGCTTGCTGGTCTGAAAAATCAGTCACCTCTTCTTCCTCAAAGAACCACTCCATATGCCTATTTTGTCCTTTAGGTTTGAGGGGGAAATCATGGTTGATGTCATATGGTCCCTTGCAATAAAAACAGAGCTTCCTCCTTCGTAGATCGTTAATTGTTTCACGATCCAATGGTGCTGCAAATTTTTTCTTCTGATCAGCATTTTCAAACTTCTTTGGATCAGATTTAGTATCATTGTAGGAAGTGGACGGTTTTGAGCCAAATTGTTTCCGAGGTGTTGTAAGCTCCATACTCGAGCCTTCCTCATGGCTTCCTACAAAGTAGGTGGATCAAATGCCTTGATCCATCCTTTCATGGGCTCAAAAAGACCCTCAATAAACAGTATGATCAACCTTCTCTCAGATATGCCTATCATCATAACGGAAAGTCTCTGAAACTCTCCAATGTAGGATTCCAAACTACCCAATTGTTTTAATTGAGCAAGATTTCTGAAAAATAGTTCGGGATCACGTCTATCAAAGCTCTCTACCAGTCTATCAGTAAACTCCTGGTACGAGGTAATCCTGTCATGATGAAGTGTTACCATGCCATGAATCCACCAGTCACGTGCCACACCATCAAGATGAAGAGTTGCAAATTGAATGGCATCTTCCTCTGGCATAGGACGTAGTGTCAGAAACGTATCCAATTTACTCACCCAAGCACGTGCTGTAACTCTGCCACTGCCATCATAGTTCACTAAGGTAAGCTTATTGGTAGCCTGTCGTAGATCATTATGCTTGTGTCTAGGCCTCCTGTCATTCCTGTTCCTGGTGTGTTCTCTCTTTTGGCTCATAAAATGGTCGAAGTTAAGGTGATCCTTAACTCGTGGAGGCATTGCATCCCATTCATCATGCATAGTTAGGATGTTGTCAGCAAAGTTCACCTCACCACCTTCTTCCACCTCTTCCTCCTCAGCGTCATTTCTAGCAAAAGTAGGGCATGTGGGTCTCTCAAAGGTGCATGCTGGAGCAATATTCTTGTGGTGTTCTCCATGTATACTTCCTTCCTGATCTTGATCCAGATTTGACCTTCTCAGAACTGTTAGGTTCTGCACATTGGTACTAAGTTGTTGGAGGATGTTTGCCACTTGTTCTTAGCTTGCCACCATTCCTCTCAGTACTTCTCTGGCTTCCCTGTCTCCGTCATTAAGATGAGCATCATCATTCCTTTCAGCCATATTATCAAAGTCAAAATCCTCTTCCTGTTCGTCCAATGGAATTGCTTAAAATGGTTCAAAAGTGTTTCTCTGAATTCCAGGGCCCCTGCGTGTGTAGTGCCTGTCAAATCTGTTCTGGTGTGGCCGCATAGAATTATTTTTCCCACAAGCTGGTAGGAATAGACAACTCTGATACCACTGTGATGAGCCCTGCTGGCTCCCAACTCAAACCCCTGTATTTTTGTTTATCTTTGTGTCTTTTTAAGTGTTTTAGAGAAGATTTCTAGATAGAAGAGAAGGGGCGATAGCATATAAATGCACACAAAATTGAAATACAGTAACCTTTTGAGCAATAGATGTAATAGTTATTAATTTGCAGTACATACAATGAGATTGCAAGCAAATTACATACCCGAAAGACTCCAGAATAATTAAATAAGAAATTTCAGAGCTTGGCAGGCAAGAATGCTGAAACTGGAGGAAATCACTGCCGAGGCTCACGATCTGATTTCTCCCACACAAAAGCTAGAGAAATGCTGCTGCAAATGAAGTATGCCAACAATGGAACACAGGAACAACCTCATGGAGAGGCGTTTTTGCCTCTGAGTTCACACGCCTCAAATAGAGAAGCACACCTCCCGAGGAGAAAATACAACTCTCTGATGCTATGGTACAACCCTGTCAAAAGCTAGGAATCTGATGAAGAATGGCGTCCAAAGTAGATAAGCCCTTCCCTTATTGCAAACACTAAAATGCTGAATAAATAACTCAGATGAAGCACAACAAAACTTCTATATGAAGCCCTCATAGATGCACTAATTCGACTGGTCTCTCACAGTCTCAAAAATGCTCAACACTGAAGAAGATCTCGCTCTCCAATGGAAGAATTGCTCAAACCCTTGTCTCAGAGAATAGCATAGGAAAAATCCAAATGGCAAAGTCAAATAATCATGAATGAGTTCTATTTGCCAAAAATGCCTTATATCCCCAAAAAGGCACGAGTTTCAAGAAAAGTATGACTCGGCATATTAAAATACATTTAAAAATGTATTTAAATCACTTTTTCCATAGTTGGCAATTAAATAATTGCTTTACCAAGTTGAGCGCACTTTTGTACCTTAAGTGATTTAATATTAATCACTTTATGAAATATGTAAGTGATATAATATTAATAAAGTCAATTTGACTTTATAATAAAGCGTTAAGCTAAACAATTAACATAAATCACTTAAATATCCATAACTCCCTCCAAACTCCATATATCTTCGTGCCATCAGAAGCTGGCGAACACTGAACCATAAAAGCCTGTACTGAAACCAATACTTGAGTGAAGGAATGGGCAACGACAATACCCACTAAAATGGCTACTGACCCTCTAACCAAATTTTGTCAGCCTACAAGGGTCCAAGAGATAGGCTAACTCCACTGCTCCTGAGAATTGACTAGAGCGGGGACATCACAAGTGAACTTAGAAAGCCAAGGATAGGCCATGATTCATTGCCTCCCATTCTGCAACATTATTTGACTTCACCCCAAGGAAG
Organism: Sequoiadendron giganteum; assembly: GCA_007115665.2. Lineage (NCBI taxonomy): Eukaryota > Viridiplantae > Streptophyta > Pinopsida > Cupressales > Cupressaceae > Sequoiadendron > Sequoiadendron giganteum. The sequence continues at coordinate 517,265,418 of CM021109.1, forward strand.
AAGGAACAACCCTCTCAAAACACCTGTCTCAACAGCACTAGGGTTGCCACGCATTGCTCCAATTAAAATTCAATTTCAAAAAGCCTTCTAAGGGAGGGGCCTATTTAACACATTGACTATCACTATCACCCATAGAAGCCATTACCCCATTAATGCAAAGAAAAGGAGCCCATTTACTACCAATGTATTTAAAAATTTACCTTCCATCTTGTGGTTGCTAAGATTGTAATTTTATTAATGCAGCAAAAAGAATTAATGAGTGTTTGTGGCAACCAATGGTTTGTGTTTCAATTTAGTATGCCCCCTATTTTTCTGCAAGAATTAAAGCCATGCCATCATTGGACTCATCTTGTCTGTGCGTTGTTCAGCTCATTGAGTTGTCTGGTTGCCAGATCATAGACTTGGATTGGACTTGTGATTCTTGGGGAGTTTAAAACGATTCCTGCAACTAGCATTATAACATTGTTACAAGGGCTGTTGATTCAGGTTGTATCTGGTTCTAACTGTTCTTAATTATGCTGTTAAATATCAACCAATTGGTATTTCCACACTGCATTAAAACATGTATCGTGGAAATTTTTAGAGATAACTATCACTTTTCCAAGAACTTGAAGAACACCAATCAAGATGGGCAAGTTGTGATATTAAATTTCAAAAAAATATATGTATTTTAATACTTAGGCATTAGAGAAATCCCTATCAAAATTGTTACAAAATGCAATACATTCTTATGTTTGTTTGCATTAGGTTATATTGATAGCCCAATTTAGCATAGCATCAAATACATAAGTTTATCTTACTCCCTGAAGCCACTATATGTACAATGATTTTAGATAAGTATGATGATTTAATCATGACCAGTCAATGCAAGATGATTTTGCAACTTGAACTGGTTTGCGTTATAATTTGTTTTTCATTAAAATTTGTATTTATGCTCTACTTTATGTGGGAGTTAAATTTTAACTTTTACTAAAATGTTGCACATGGCAAACAGGTTGGTGAAGTTTTACATGAAGCACAAGCATTAGATATAAATACACAGGTCTTATATCCATTGGGAGAAACAGCATCAAAAATCCGTGGAGCAAATGAGCTATGGCTAGCAATGGCTATCAGAAACAAGTGTTTGATTGGGTTGAAGCCATCCCAGCTTGCCGCAGTTTGTGGAAGCCTTGTTTCCGAAGGGATTAAAGTCCGTCCAACCAAAAATAGCAAGTATGGTCTGAATGCCCATGTTTAATATATTTTATTGATTGAGTTCAATTTTTCAAAGGTTAATGGTAGTCAATATTTTTGTGGATTTGACTGTGTAGATTTTAATTACAAGATTTTGGATCAAACTCTGTGATCCATGTTTAGTATATTATCTCTTCTCTTGCTTCATGCCTTGATAATGGATCATGGAGTTTGATCTGAAACGTTGTAATAAAAATCTACACGGTTAAATCCAGAAAAATATTGGCTAACTATGATTATGGGCTGTTGAAATTTCATGATTTTAATTAATGGTAGTTTTCATTTGACTTCTCATATAACTGAATTATTAATATAACCTGCATTTAAAGGAAGCCTTTCAAGATCTGATGTGCTTTACTGATATCTTCTCCAGAGATCAAATTAATTATATGATCATCATAAGGTCCTTCAGTTTCATTAGTTAGCCTAATATGGAGGAAGAAACTTCATTCAGTCACTTAAAGCTTATCCTATCAGTATGTTTTGCAGGACTAAGTGCCAATCTCTAAATTAAACAATATTCAATGATTGATCTTAAGCTGTCAATTGGTGATAATTACACATAGACCATTGGGTTCGTTTGCTTCTCAAGTTCCCATACAATGAATTTGGAAGAGTGTTAGTAAAGTTCTGGTTTAGTTGTCCACTGCTTCAAATCGCATTAATTAGACACTTGAATATTCAATTAGCTGTTTACTATTCTTTCTAAAAGACTTAGTTTCTCCTATTGTTTGTTGACCCTTGGCTACTCTAGGGTGGGAAAGTGTTGTTCTGGCTGTATTTGACCATGAATGACTCTGGCTAACTCTTGAGAAAAACTCAGCAACTTACTCAAGTAATCAGGCCAAAGTTCCATATTAGGTTGTGCCTCATTATGAGATGACTCTGTCGTGCCTTCTAGTTGCTTGTTAGATCCGTGCTTTTCCTACAAACCATGTTAACCTTGCCATTTACAAAGATGTTGTACCCATACAGTTTTTTTTGTATTGACTCAAGTTTTAAGTTAAGTGTGTCATTTTCCTAAGTGCAAAACATGTTTCAAGTCTCGTTTTGTTTTCATTTTCATGTCGTTCTTTGTTCTTTTATAATGTCCATAGGATCACCAAACAAAGTTTTTCAAGTTTGTAAGTATCATCTCGAAGGCACATCTAATGGAAGGAACCAACTTCAAAGGAAATGGTTTGGAGTTTAGCTAAGTGAGAAGATGAAGTGAACACTTGAGAATAAGGATTGGATATGCTAGATTCAACACATAGGGGCATGCCTGAACATAGGTACAAATCCAAAAGGTAAGTTGTTTTCAAAAGTGCTTGTGTGAGCAGTGATGAAAAACTCGACGCACCACTGGAAAATGCACAAGTACACACGGGTTTAAAACCTAGCTGAGTTACTTGTTGAAAAAAGCACTGTCGAGTTATTCGAAAAATTGTGGCACTTCCAAGGCAAAAAATGGCCAAAAATGTGCAAGTTTTTTGCAAAATATTGCTCCAAAATGATATAAACCTTGTATAAAGATGATTTATGTTTCTGATCTGTTTTGAAGCGACGTGATTGCATTTTTTGGTGACAAGACTGCATTTTGTGGCGGCATGATAGGGTTTCTAGGTGACGCGACTAGGGTATGTTACTATCACGGATTTACAGATCAGGGCATTCTAACAGAGGATTATTTGTTCATACTGGTTACATATGTTTCCATTAGATGCACAAAACTATGAGTGTCGATATGTTCAGGAAAATGAACATATTCTAACACGATCATGTTAGAATTTGATTTAGAGTTTTAATATAATAAAACAAAGGATTTCTATACTATAATCATTTTGCAAAGTGTTAGCGTAATAACTAACACCTCTGGAGTATAAGTTAGTACGGACAACTATGCACACTACGTAATGAGTGCTCTTCAAATTAGGAGGGGAAGCTCCCTCTTTTGCCAATATGTGTGAAAAAGTAAAGTATTTTAAATCCTATCTTTTTGATCTCAGCTGGAAGAGGCACAAGGTTAAGAAAACCTAGAACGTTGCAGCTAAGGATTTTCTGGTTTCACAAATCATTAACTACAACTAAACTAACTACTTTAAATCTATCCAGTTTCCTCAAGAAAACAGAGCATGAGGAAATGGAGTAGGAATGTGTTTACACGATAAACTTCAGGTGCAGATTCACAACATGAAGGCAAGGTGGGCTCAACTATTTGCTTATCTGGGAAGAAGTCTATTAAAACAAACGAATATACGATAAACCGGGTACAACTTCACAACATGAAGGCGAGGTGGGCTCAACTATTTGTTTGGCTGAATAAGTTTACTATTACACACATCAAACGATAAGCTTTGAGTACAGATTTGCAGCGTGAAGGCAAGGTAGGCTCATCTATCTGCTCTTCTGAATAGGCTTATTATAAACAAAACAAAGTTAAGCAACTAGGACAGCAAATTGTATTAGCGAAACACAAATACAACCAACGATCAAACTAGCAACCCCATTTAACTAAGATTGAACAAACACCATGATAATAACATGAAGGAAAGGTAGGCTCACCTATTTATTATAACAGTAATCACTCATGAACAGATACAGAATAGCAATATTACAGGCAAGGTAGGCTCAACATATATTGCTATCGCGTGCAAAAGTTCTATTTGCAAGGGTAAACCAATCTTGAGAATAGGCATGTTGCCGATAGCGCAACAATTCTCTATCACAAGCAAAAGTTAATTACAAATGAGCTGAAAACTCTTATTTATAGACATCAAGGTGTAGGCAACCCTAAAATCACCTTGAGTCAACTACAGTCTTACAATGCATGCAAGATTTTATTGCTAAACCCTAATAAAACAAACTATACAGTTAATTGGAAAGCTACCATTAGTTAATTGAAACATCTAATCTAAATGGACAATGTGCAAGCATGCATGTCCTTATTGAAAGCAAGTTAATTGGAAAACTACCATCAGTTAACGAAAACCCTAAATGAGAACTCCAACTGTACATAGGAAGCTCCAAAATAGACATGTGAAGAAATGTGACAAGAAGTTAACTTAGAAAAGAAATGCTAAGTTTAACTCATGTGTTTGATGTCTATCCTGGAAAGGTGGGACGCCCTGATCTGGAGTTTACTGGCCGTGATCTCGAGCAAGTAACCCCTCCACGAGGTTAGTAACTGCATCACCATCTAGAGGTCGTCACATGTCTCAACTGTCAATTCACTACTTGTCAGCAACTCAAGCAAACCTTGAAATCTCTGCACACTTAAACTGGCACTTTATTGACTGGTAACTGTGGCAGCTCTGTAACTGAAGTGATGGTCACTGTTTCTTCTGCAACTTTGTTGTACCCAAACCAAATTTTTTGCTTCATTAAGGCATTTTGCTTAAAATGGTCTAAACCTTGTAAAAGTGCGGTCAAAACTCAGTTTTTGGGCAAATCAAGCATGGGCTTTTAGTTAGTGTGATGCTAGGAAGATACTAGCAAAATTTGAAAAATTTGAAAAATTTGGTTTCCAAACCCCATTTTTACGTCAAAACCCTAAAAAATAGGAACTTGTCAGAATTGATTGAAATTAATTTTGATTGGCTTATTTCACATCACGATCACAGTGGTGAAGTCAGTTTCAGTTAAAAGTCAGTTTAAGCCTGGTGGGTAGTTTTCACTTTTTTCAGGAGAAAAGTTAGGACCTCTGAGGTCGTCAATGGCAATTGGCCAGTACCAGGTGTCGAAATCTAAGCCTGAAACTCAAAGCAAAATGCTCTATGATGAAAGATGTTGAAAAATATGCTTTTTCACGGAAGGGATTTTCAGATTGGCAAAAAGTACAAAAATATTCTAAGTCTGGAAACACTTTTTCACTATGTAACGTAGTAGACACTTGTGCAATCAACGTGCAAATCAACTTTACGGTGTCCATACATGTGAAAATGATGAAGTATAGTCATACACACACCTCGACAGTCACGACACTTCAACGTGGTCAACCTCAATAGTGGATACAGTGTTTGCAAAACACAAAATGGAGGAAATCAGTGAGTTTAGAGCAAATCTGTGCCCCTATAGCCTAGGGGCACCCTTCCATTTGAAGGTCAAGATTTGATTGCTTTGGATGGAGAATATATTCATTGTGTTCAGTTTTCAGTCAGCTTTCCGACTGGCTATGGATCAAGGTCATTTGAGTTGCAGAACTCCAACAAATGAAGGCGGAAGCAGAGGTTAGGAGGAATGTATACATCATGAAGACAGTCAAGAAATGCAAATCTGCGCCCTTGTAGCCCAGGGGCGCCCTTCTTTTTGAAGGCCAGGATCTAGATGCATGTGTCTGCTAATGGATTCAATCTTTGCAGAATTAGTCTAGCTTTTCAACGAGCTATCAAGCGGAGGCGTACCTAGTGCAGAACTCCGGTTGTCAGCGCCAGAAGTAGAGACTGTAGACAGGATAAATGTCAATAGAGATTGCCAGTTCATGGTTTGAGCGCCCTTGTAGCTCAAGGGCACCCTTGAATATGGCTACCCAGATGAATGAAATTACAGTGGAGGTCTTCTTGAGATCTTTTCCAGCTTAGTCCAGCTTTGCAACGCAACAGTTCGCGAGATGATCCGACATTCTGAGTGACCATGACAGAGGTTCCACCAAGCACGTAAAACAGAGGATGGTGAAGCATAGCTACACAAAGCTACACATCTGTAGGCTAGGGGCGCCCAGCCTTTAGGCCTGCCAGATGGGGTTATTTGCAATTGCAGTCTTCACAAGACTTGTGTGCAATTACTCCAGCCATTCAACGAGTTCAACTGTCAGCCTCCGAGATTTGGTGAGTGCTCATATGTGCGAGGTCAAGGTGACGATGCTATAAAGTGGAGGTGATTGAAGACAGTTCAAAAAATGACTAAGTATAAACTATAATTTTCCTTGAAAAAGGCGCCCCTCTCTTAGAGGCCTTAGAAGTAGTTTTTTGGCTTCATCATCTCCAAGAACATCTCTTGCAGGTTGATCAAACTGTACAAAGAGACAGGTGGCACGCAAATCGAAGCACTCCAGCTCCCGGTGTCAGGGGTCAAAGTATGGTGTTCAGATGAAAATGACACTTTTGTCAAAATGGTATTTGCATTTTCACTGGCCAAGGGCGCTCATTTTTTGGAGTTCCTAATACAGTTTGCAAAAACCTTACATACAGTCATTGGATGCAGAGTACTTCCAGTGACGTAATCAATCTACTATCCAGTCAGTGGGGCTCATCATTCACCGTCAACAGCAATTTGAAGCATCAGAAGGCAATACGGAGAAATGGCTGTCTGGAATCAGTGCATCAATTTAATCAAAGGTGCCTAATTTTCTAAGGTGTTAGATGTTGGTTTTAGCAGTTGCAACTCCCAGCAGACATTTCATCCTTGTCATGCAGGCTTTGCAGTAGATATCTCAGCACGGTCACAGGCTCATTTAGTCACCCAGAAATCAGAGCTGAACATGGTCAGATGTAACTTCGTAGTCAGCTATTAAATAGGAGATACTCAAATATCTCATAGCTCTTGCAAATGGACGCCTAGAAGGTCAAATTTCGGCTTTCTAAAACCAGTGAAGTTTGCTGGGCACATTCAGATGCTATTTTTAGCAAAATGATTAAGATAATATTTTTGCATGCAGAGCATTAAAAAGTGACGAATTTCTTCAAAGAGCTAAATATTGGTGCCTTTTTTTAGTTTGCATGTTTTAAATTAAATATTATTTTTATCTGAGACTCAGAGACAGTGGCAGTTCAGCTGGTGAAGGGCCAATCAAATTCTTCCTTCACAGTTAGGGTTTGAGCTTGCAGTCTTGCTTTTGTGGTACGATTTTGCTCTAGTTATGCAAGCATGGCATTCAACATTTCGTTCATCCAGTTTGAGCAGAGGTGAATTCTTTCCAAAGTTGGGCGAATTTCTTCATCAGTTAGTTGTGAAGGCATCAAAAATATTCTTTTGCACGTACAAGTCCAGATTCATAAACAAAATTCAAGGCAGAGTGGTGATTTTGACAGAAGAAAATAAATAAATAAAAACTAAAAAACATCTTTCTTCTTCTCTAAAATTCTTCCATATTCTCGTCTTAAATTCTCTCGCATGTTTGAAGAATTGGCGTTTTTTGGCAAAACAAATCATTTGGGTTGATTCAGAATTGCTTTCTTAGTAAAACCCATGTGCTACAATTTTCAAAGAAAATTTGTTCGAGAGCATCAGTTTTTGAGGCTCTGATTTTTTGAAGTGAAATTCCTTTGCATAGTGGAGTAGAAGTCGATATATTTCAAATGTAACGTTGTGGGTTGTCTTAGAATTATCTTCTGGACAAAACCCATATCTCATATTTTCTCAGGAAAAAATGTCCTCACAGCCCCTCAGATCTCAATTGAAAACCTTTTTGCATGCGGGCTAAATCACATTTTTTCACAATTCTGACATTGTGGGTCATCTTAGAATTTGATTCTACATAAAACCCATGTCTCAAAATTTTCTGTGAAAATTGCCCTTCGACAAGCTATTTTTAGCCTCATTAGGAGAGATTTTTGGTTTTCTGGAGAAGTTGTCAGAATATAGCCATGTTCACAATCAACAAGCGAGTTTTTCAGGATGTAGTTCACGCAGACTGAATTCAAGACCAAGTCAGTCTTAATTCATGATTTCATCAGAAAAGTTGACATCGATTTGTATCAAGCGCATCGGAAAGGTTGACAAGCGTAGTCACTCAAGTTCACATGGTTTCATGCCTCGTATAGCTGATTGTCTTCCAAGGCTAGTTTAGAGGGTTGATACTGTTGGGTTTCTGCGTATGCAACAAGTTCATTTGCATTTCTCACAACCAAAGTGTTCGCAATCAAACTTTGCGGTTTCATCATGCAACACTCTTCCATAGAGAAAAGCGTCAAAAAATGTGAGAAGCGTCAAGCTATAGAAGAAACAGTGGCCATCATTTCAATTGCAGAGCCGCTAGAGTTACCAGTCAATGAAGTGCCAAGAGGTTTCTAGGTTTGCTTGAGTTGTTGACAAGCAGTGAATTGACAGTTAAGACATTTGACGACCTCTAGATGGTGATGCAGTCACTAACCTTGTGGAGGGGTTAGTTGCACGAGATCAAGGCTAGTGAACTTCAGTTCAGGGCGTCCCACCCTTTCCAAGATAGACATTAGACACAGGAGTTAAACTCGATGTCTCTTTCCGAGTTAACTCGTTGTTCCTTTTCTGCATGCCATGTCTTTCTTGGAATCATCTTTGTATAGTTGGAGTTATTAGTTAGTTTCATTTCAATAAGGATGTGCATGTTGCACATGTCCATTTTGTTGAGTCTTGTTTCAGTTAATTGATGTTATCTTTCCAGTTAACGGTGTAGTTTCATTCAATTAGGTTTAGAGAATAAGATCTTGAATGCATTGCAAGACTGTTGTTGACTCAAGGTGATTTTAGGGTTGCCTACACCTTTGATGTCTATAAATAAGAGCTTTTAGCTCATTTGTAATGAGCTTTTCTTGGTGGTAGAGAATTGCTGCGTTGTCGGCAACATGCCTATTCTCAAGATTGGTTCACCCTTATAAATTAGAACTTTTGCTCGATAGCATACATGTTGCGCCTACCTTGCCTGTAGTATTGCTATTATTGTATCTGTTCAAGAGTGATTGCTGTTATAATAAATAGTTGTGCCTACCTTGCCTTCATGTTATTATCATGGTGTTTATTCAATCTTAGTTAAATGGGGTTGTTGGTTTGATCGTTATTGCATGCGTGTTTCGTCTATACAATATACTGTCCCAGTTGCTTACCTTATGTTTTGTTTATCATAAGCCTATTCAGAAGAACAAATAGTTGTGCCCACCTTGCCTTCACGTTATGAATCTGTACTCAAAGCTTATCGTTTGATGTGTGTGATAGTAAACTCATTCAACCAAGCAGATAGTTGCGCCTACCTTGCCTTCATGTTGTGAAGTTGTACTCGGTTTACCGTATATTCGTTTGTTTTAATAAGCTTCTTCTCGGATAAGCAAATAGTTGTGCCTCCCTTGCCTTCATGTTGTGAGCCCACACTTGAAGTTTATCGTGTAATACATTCCTGCTCCATTTCCTCATGCTCTGTTTCTTGAGGAAATTGGATAGATTTAAAGAAGTTAGCTTAGTTGTAGTTAGATGATCTGCGAAATCAGAAAATCCTTAACTGCAACGTTCTAGGTTTTCTTAACCTTGTGCCTCTACCAGCTGAGAACAAAAAGATAGGATTTAGTTTACTTTTCTATTCCATGCATTCCAGCACAACGAGGGAGCTTCCCCTCCTAATTTGAAGAGCACTCATTATGTAGTGTGCATAGCTGTCCGTACAAACTTACACTCTAGATGTGTTAGTTTTTACGCCAACAAGCTTGACGCTTCTCATGTTTTTCACGTTTTTTTCTATGGAAGAGTGTTGCATGACGAAACCGTGAAATTTGACTGCGAATTCTCTGGTTGTGAGAAATGCAAATGAACTTGCTGCATACACAAAATCCCAACGGTATCAACCCTCTAAACTGACCTTGGAAGACAATTAGCTATACGAGGCATGAAACCATGTGAACTTGAGTGACTATGCCTACCAACGTTTCGGATGCGCTTGATACAAATCGGTGTCAGCTTTTCTGATGAAATCATGAATTAAGACTGACTTGGTCTTGAACTCAGTCTGCGTGAATTGCATTATGAAAAACTTGCTTGTTGATTGTAAACATGGCTATATTCTGACAACTTCTCCAGAAAGCCAAAAATCACTCCAGATGAAGCTAAAAATAACCTGTTGGAGAGCAAATTTTCACAAAAAAATTGAGACGTGGGTTGTGTGTAGAATTGAATTCTAAGATGACTAAAATCAACAAAATTGTGAAAAAGTGAGATTTAGGCCCGCATGCAAAAGGTTTTCAGTCAAGATCTGAGGGTTGTGATGGCAATTTTTTTCGAGAAAATCTAGAACATGGGTTTTGTGCAGAACTGAATTCTACGACAACTCGGATCAATAGATTTTGGAAAAAATGTGTTTTAGGCCCGCATGCAAAGAGAATTCCGGAAAAAAGCACAAGCTCTAGAATAGAGGCAACGAGGCAATTTTCACGAAATAATCTAAGACATGGGTATTGTTGTTGATGTTGAAATACACGAACCCAAATGCTTTGTCTCTGACAATTATTGACTTTTACTCCACCATGCAAAGGAATTTCAATTGAGAAAAGCAAAACTTCGAGAATTGAAGCTTCAAGGAAACTTTTCCTGAAAAATTCTAACACATGGGTTTTGTAGAAAAAGTCGTGCACAACCAACCCAGATGATTAAAACTGTCAAAATTCGCCGAATTCTTGGACATGCGAAGAATACTTAAGAGGAGAATAGAAGAATTTAAGACAAAAGATAGAAGATTTTGTTTGTTTGTTTTCTCTGCTTCTGTAGAAATTTGCCTATGTTTGTCTGAAGGTTGCTGATTATTCTGGACCTATATCTACAAGGAATTCTGAAAAATAATCCTTGCGGCGCCTTCAAATGATGCTCGCACAAGAGAAAACCCATTTGCACTCAACCTGCTATGAGAGAAATGAATGCCTAAATGCAAGTAACAAAGAACTTAAGATTTATGGCGCCAACTGCAAGTAGAAACCTTGATTTCAAAAGAAGTCATTTGATTGGACCCCACCTCGTGCAACAAAAACTAAGTTGACATCTCAAAGATATTAAAATATTCAATTCCACTCAACATGCGAAACTCAATGAGTCTCAAAATAGGCGCCAATATTAAAATATTGAAGAAATACACCCTTTGCACAGCTGACATGCGGAAACTGAAATTTAATATTATTTTATTTGAGTTAACTAAAATCTCTCCTTCTGGGTTGCCTTAGAATATTTTTCTAATTCCGAAAAGTCAAAGTTTGACTTTCTAGGCATCCATTTGCAAAAGTTGAGATTTTTTGCTAGCTTCCTACTTTGTAACTCATTGAAAACATCATGGACGCCTTTGTTGAACATTGATTTCCAGGTGCCCAGGTGATGTTGAAACTGAGTTGAATGATTCATTGTGTAGCCAGATCAAAACTGATGAAATGCTTGCTGGAAGTTGTGACCTCAAAAAACTAAATCTGGTGCCTCAAAAAGAAGGGCGCCTTTTCCAAGGAGATATGTAATTTTGTAAGAAATTTCGTTCTTAGCCATTTTCCTGATTTTCCATCTGACGCTTCAATCTGCCGTTGCCGGTGAATGATGACTCCTGTCAACTGAATGCTGGATCCATTGTGTAGTTGGAAGAATTACGCACCCGATGACTGCATGTGCAAGGCCTGAATGTTGGATTAGGACCCCCAAATGTAAGGGCACCCCTAGTTGTGAAGGTGCAAACACCATTTTGTCAAAAATGTAACTTTCATCTAGACACCATACTTTGACCCCTGACACCGGGAGCTGGAGTGCTCCGATTTGTGCACCGTCCGTCTCTCTGCATAGCTAGATCAACTTACAAGAGATGTCTCTGGAGGTGACGAAGCAAGAAAACTGCTTCTAAAACCTCAACAAGAAGGGCACCTTTTTCAAGGAGATGTGTATTTTCCATACTTAGCCATTTTTTGGTTGCTTTCACTTTTCAACATTCTACATTGACCTCACATGTACGAGCGTTTGCCAAATCTTAGAGGTTGACGGCTGGACTCGTTGGATAGCTGGAGTAGTTGTGCACAAGTCTCGTGAAGACTATGAATGCTAAAAACCTCATCTGACAAGCCTAAAGGTTGGGCGCCCCTGGCCTATAGATGTGCAGGTGTGTATTGCTATGTTTCTCCACCCTCTAATTTACATGCTCGGAAAAATCTCTGTCATGGTCACTCGGAATATCAAATCACCTCACGAACTGATGCATTGCGAAGCTAGACTAGATCAGAGAAGATCTATGGAAGACCACATCTGCAAATTCATCCATTTGAGAGGTCAAATTCAAGGGCGCCCTTGAGCTACAGGGTCGCAAAAACTGTAAACTTGACAGCCTCTGTAACATGCATCCTCCTTGTACCCTCAGCTTCTGATCTCGATTTCGATAGTTTTGTACTATGTACACCTTCGCTCGATAGCTCGTCGGAAAGTTGGGCTAATTCTGAAGAGATTGAAACTATTCGCAAGCACATGCAACAAGATCTGAGCCTTCAAAAAGAAGGGTGCACCTGGGCTACAGGGGCGCAAATCGGCTTTCTGCTTGATGATTTTCCTCCGTTACGTGCTCCGTGAACACCATACTGGGTGCTGAGTTGTCCATGTAGAAGCACTATAGCTGCTGATGTGGATGTATGACGGTATTTCACCATTTTCACATGTACGGACACTGCAAAGTTGATTTGCACATTGATTGCGCAAGTGGTTCCCACGTTACATAGTGAAAAGTTTTCCAAACTTAGAATATTTTTTGCACTTTTCTCCTACGTTACAAGGGAAGTAAGCTAAGTACAAATTCACACATACACACACACACACACATATATATGTATATACACATATATAATGAGATATACATATATGTATAGAAAGATATTATACGATTAGGCAATAATGATGCTTGCAGCAATTATTGAGCCTTATAAGTAATTATGATGCTTTAATATAAGTGTGGATAATAGATTCTTAATTATTGATTTACAACTAACAATATCTTCTGAGTGTTAAGAACATCATCGATCAAGGAGAAGAAACATATAGATTAGAAAGACAAAGAGAGTTAGACCCGTATCACCATAGGTTGCTATTATCAAATATATCAATATAATCAAGTGTATTTCTGCTATTTATTATCTTACATCTATATAGCTATGATCCTGCATTATAAAGGAATATTAAATGTGTAATTTATGCAAGTAATTGTTTACCTATATATGCATATTGCATATAAGTTAATAAAGAAGGATTTTATATGATTGAATCAAAATTATGTTGACTGTTTGAAACTCATCATGTGGGAAGGGCCAAGGGTGAAGTGGTAGGGTCCATAAGCCCACTTGTGACCTCCACCCAATTCCTCAAGAAGGAAGGGCCAGGGGTAAAGTGGTAGGGGCCATAAGCCCACTTGCAAGCTCTGCCTAATTCCTCAAGAAGGAAGGGCGAGGGGTGGAGTGGTAGGGGCTAGAAAGCCCACTTGTGACCTCCGCCCAATCCCACAGGATGGCAAGCATATTTAGGGCTTGAGGCATTGTTGGGGAAAGCAGGGACAAGTCGCCAAGGGGGGTGGGGGGGGGGCTTTTGTATATACCCTCTTAGGCTTGGCATATGGCTTTGGGCGGACCCATCATGTCCCTTCTCCCAATTTCTTGATATGTTTGCATTGTTGATAACCTCTACATGTGACACAATTGTCTAACCCTGACAAGCATATATACATATTTGCATATATTGTTCATGTGGTGAATGCAGGATTCCAATCCAACATTACATTATTAAAGAGATATCTATTTAATAAGGTGAAACCCTAACCCTAATTTGTTGCGATTTGTGATCAATAGGCGAATTCTAGGGCAAATCAGGATAGGGGACATTACACCTTGATTTTGTTTGAATCTACTTTGTCATCTACATGCGATATGTCTCATATATTCTACCTTTACTTCAGAGATGTGTTTGAATGGTTTGGCATAGGGCTGATGTTTCTACACTAAGTTTAAGAGCTGGTAATGTGTTTGAAGTGATCTGCCCATGTTTATTGATAGACAAGTATATCTTCAAAGAATATGAGCACACACTTCCGAAGAAAGGGATTAAAATGGAATTCATCAAAATTGGATAAGTAAATGAAGCATTTGTAAGATTATATAACATAACCAAAAATTCATAATGATCATTTTTTTGAAAAACAATTTTAGGAATATCTTCATCCTCACTCTCAAGTCTCAATATTGTGACATATTAATGGATAGCTCTCCTTGTAATTCAGCCTATAAATCCTTAGAATTGAAATAAAGAACTTTAAACTCATCCTGTTTTGATGACCTTGTTCAACTCTAAATTATCTGGAGAAATATGCCATGAAAAATCTTTCTTGCAAAACCAGATCATTAGTGAAGAGAAGGCTTTTTGACATGGCCAAATAATTCCAACCTCCTTAATTCCGTGGATCATGCACTCAATCTCAGTATTTCAGGACGAAGGATAGCAATAAGGCCTTGTGTAACCAAGGATGCAAGAATAATAGTTCATGAGGAAAAAATGAACAAAGTGTAAGAGAGCTACCCTATTTTTGATCTTGAATTATAAGTTGTAATTCTTCTTATGAAATCCTAGAAACTTTAGAACAATTATTTAAAGCTGTAGCTGACTAATGTTAAGTACAGGAACCAAAGTTGGGACTGAAAAGTTCTAATTCGTGTTCATTTAAATGGAAAAGATTGAAGTTGAAACAACAAGAGTTTTTCAAAAGCTGTAAGAGGTCTAATTTTAAACTTCTTTAGGGCATTAGAAATTATAGGAAAGAGTAAACTGTTCTGGGACTTCTTATGTTTGCCATTGAATATTGATTGTGTTTAGAATGAGTCTCATATGATGCATGAGTGATACTTTTAGTTTTTGAGTTTAGATTTTATACTTTTAATTTTGAGGTTAGAATTTAGTGGTAACATACAGGTTGTCCTCATGGATATTCATGATTTTCCTAGACTGTATGGTCACGTTTTAATAACCATGGATGTAGCTTTAGAGATTTCTAGTATTATCGAAATGTTCTGAACTACTTTTTTTTTTTGACAAATGTTTGACAAAATGTACTAGAAATAAATGCACAATATAATGTACTTGAAAGTATAAATCTGATATTATTTCAGTAAGATGATACATTCTGATCAGTCATTCATGAATCACTATTATAATATTATTAAACTCAGATTGTTTTGAACATGCAATGCTGGATGCCATTGTTGTAATAAGCATATACAAGACTGATATAATGTATTGCTAACCTCTATTTGCTGATATGCAAAAGCTGCTGGAGAATCTCATAGAAAATGCTGATAAACAAAATTGTATCTGAAAAATACAATAACTTAGACCCTTCTTGCTGTACAGTACTCTTATTGGCCAATAAATGACTGTTACCAGCAGATAAGAGTAAATAACCCCAAAGATAGGATGCAACTGGGTATTTGGAAGCTCCAAACCTCTTCAAAAATTAATGTATTTCCTTTCTGAGGCTAATATTTTCTTCTAAAATCTCCATGCTTCCTAACACTAGTATGGAAGTGCCCTTATGTAGGAAATATGGTATGGCCAAGGGTAGGCATGGTACGGCCTGTTTAGGGCTTACCCAACCACCAAAATAAACTAGAAATGATTCCTTAAAGATTGAAAAGATTTGGTCCGCAAATATTCTTCAATAAATCTCCAATATAGAACTCCGTTGGAAACCAAAACACAAATCTATAAATGACATTTCATTTGTTCAGCACAAATATCAACAAAATTTCTAACAGTCAGCACACATGTGAATCTTGGATGAATACACTCACAGATTGATTAGGAGGGTTTCCATTCTCAAAACCAATCTTTGTTGAAGGGTTTTCGTCCTAGGGCAGAATAGATGAACAATTGCTCAATCTCAAGCTAGGGTTTGAAAATAAAATGCCAGGAATGAATTTATCTTCTCAAACTCTCCTTTTTTCACCCTTTTTTGAATAATTGAAAAATTATATTCCATTTTCCCCCTCAAAGTGACTGTTAAAATTTCTTTTTAACCATACTTGTGGACTCCAAATAAGTCACTTTTTATTAAACTGTCCAACTTTAATAGAATAATTAATTAAATATAAGTTGTTTGTAAAATGAATGTCCCTAGACAACGCAATTTAATTAATTAATTATTTTCTTGCCACATCCCAATTAGCCTATGGGAATTAAATAGGCTAAGGGTCTCTGCCAATTGTTCATGCCTACAAAGGGGACATTACAATTATCCTTGAGTGATATTTTTGTTCACATATCAAAAGAATTGTATGTATACCATACTTATTGCTAATGCAATAAAACACTAGATTTTCTCGTATTTTGAATTTTCCTTGAGTGGTTCTGTTGGTGATTCTATTCTAGTTTCTATTAAATTTTTATGAATATGAATGGTTTTTGTTGTGCATATTAAGTTGGTTTTACCAATAGAATTGTTTTAGTTGTATTCCCAATGATATAATTTTTTACAAATTACCATAGCATAATATGAAAAGAAACTTAAATTTTAGCCCTGATATAGGGGAACACACAATGGGGAGAACACCTTCTACTCTTTAGAAAATGTTAATAGCTCTACATTAATATGAAAAACATGTCTTTTTTTTGGTATAATGGCCTTGAAAATTTTGTCAAATTCAACATTTTGGTAAAGATATTTCTCATACCTTGTAGCTATGGCTCTTTGAACATATCGTCCCAACATTAGTTTCCATTGTAAAGATCAAAGTAGTCAGTAATTTGTCAGATTAGTAGAAACTTCATGATTTATTGTTTATTGAGATTAACATCATTGTAGTTTACTGACTCTTAATCTATACATTTTTCTAGTCACGTTTATGAAGTATCAAATGTTGTTGGCAATGCCATAGAAATATTGGAAGAGCAGCGTTCATCACTCTTGCAGTTGCAAGCCAAACATCAAGTGGAGGTGAGAAATATGTTCATAATTATAAAACTTCAAATTATTTTTAGTGTCTCTATTTGTTAAAGCTATATTCTAGGTCAATGTCTTTGTCTTTTCTAAATAAACTATTGTAGTCATGTAAATAAGTTTCATTTGTTCTTGGCAGATTAGTTGCGACTTGGATATGCAGTTTGTAGGCATTGTTGAGGCTTGGGCATCTGGTTTGACTTGGAGAGAAATTATGATGGATTGTGGAGTGGATGATGGAGATCTTGCTCGCCTTCTACGCCGCACTATTGATTTACTTTCTCAGGTCTGTATTCTTTTAATCTACTCTCCAGCACATCGTCTTGTGAATGCGTAAGTAGAAGCCCTTGAATTTTCAATTATAATTCTATTAATCAAATGGTGCACTGCCTCACTAATTAATAATAGCTAACTTTCTTTAAAGTCGTGAACATTTGTTACAATAACTTCTTATGAGCCTTCAATAACTATTTTTAAAATTTTGGCATTTACAAGTCACCAAAAGTGAAATTCTATTTGCCTAATAAGCTTTCTTGTCAGTGGAATGTAAATTTTGAAGTAGTAAAATAATAAAAGCATGAAGGATGTTTAAGAACTGACTTGAAAATCTCAGCATGATAAGAAAGCTACTATATTAGAGTGTTGTTATGTTGAGGGGGTTATTTTAAACTCTCAACTAGTAGTTGCAATACAAAGACCCAATAATCATCACTATGTACAAACATTAAAGGTGATATAACTAGCCTAGGCAGATTTGGAATTTATTTGGGATTTGATTTGTTCCAATTTATTTCAATCAAATGATGATGCCAATCTGTTCTTGTAGATGTGCTCCTCTAGTTATTCTATATAGGTTTGAATTTTGTCATTTTGGTTCAGCAACTAATGCAATGCTCAGGGGCAATCTAGACAAATATCTTGAATGCTTGGCGACTAGAAAGATAACTTCTACATTTCTTTATTATGATGGGAACAAAAATCCTATTCAGAAATACACAAAACCTACTTCTAGAAGGAAGAATATTCTGCCCGAACGGGGTTTGCAATCTCCACATCAGATCTGGATATCTGAAAATCAAAGTTCTTACTCAGTGGGCTTTACAGTTAGGGCTGTACCTCTAAGCCATAAATTCAGCCTTATCCATCAATAGTCTGCAATTGGACTGTGCCATATGAAAAGATCTAAATTACATGAGATACTTTGAGCTAGTGTACTCGTGGATTTCTGTAAAAGTCTCCATACATGTAATCACATCAAAGAGTCTAATCTGCTAGACTGAATTCTGATTGCCTTGTGAATTTTTGCATGTTCTCTTTCTCTGCTATTGAATCATGAGTATGAAAATTGTCACCAGTTTTATGATCTTGAAGTTACTAATCTGTTGAACCTTATCCTCATAGTTGAATTCTCCAACTATGTCAATGGATCAAATATTCATCAAATTGTCCATGTCCATCTCTCCCCGACTGGATGTCAAAATCTTGTTGCCTGCCATATTCTTTCCAGCTTCATTTGATTCTAACCACTTAGGGCAGATCCCATTGGGGATATTACATAGAGTGGCATATTGCCCTCTTATGCTAGTTTTGTCTCTATTGCTTCTTTTCCTATTCATAGACCAGAATTCTTGGATACTTTATTAAACTATGATTATGAATATTTTTCCAAACTTCTATATCAACATGACTAAATCTGATTATAACTGAAATAATTCCTGTAAGTAGGATATTGGACAGATTACAATAGTGCAAAGTTCTATATCTATTAACTTTCTGTTAAGCTGATCTAGAAGAGTTATGTTCCTTACTTATTACAACTACGATGCTCTATCTCCTTATCTAGCTTAAAAGCATTCTATCTTAAAATACTACTCAAACCCAGCTACTATGACTGTAGGTTGAACTCATCTTTGACTTGAACCAGTCTGCATCACGAGTATGCCAGCATTTCCCAAAATTATAAAGGCACTCAGACTGTTCAACAGTCCACTTGTACCACATCATAAGAAAGACATGTAAAGTGGTCTCATGAGACACCATAACCAAGTTTATAAATTTTGACCTTGCCCTAGGGGTTGAAAATGGCCAATGCCAATAACCACTCATTCTTTAACAAAAGCAAACACCTTTCCTTTCCTTCTTCTTTGTTATCAAATGAAACTGTTGTCATTTTGCCCCCATGCGACTAATGCAAAAGTGAAACGGGGTGAAGAGAGGGGAAAATGGTTCCTAGTGTTTGCTTACCTACCCAACTAAGGAATATGCCCAAGGAAGAAATTAGTGATGAGAGATTCCATAGGAACTAGGAACCTCCAACAAGTAAAAACAAAGACAAGAAGAATGTGATCAGAGGTTTCATAGGAACTAGAACCAATGGTTCCCGGTTCCCATGGAACCCTTGAGAAGTCAAAGAGGTAAAAGTAAATGCATGGGTAGCTAAGATAGAAATGGAACGCCAGGTAAGGAAAAGGTTAAGTCAAAGCAATTGTTGCAAAGGTAGGAAAAAGGCCAGGCCAAAGCATGCGAAGAGACCACAAAAGACAAATGACGACACGCCGTTCTTCTACACCTACCTTCTTTGTGGCATCATGAATGCTGTGATGTCCTTCCTAACTGCCCAATCTCTAGCTATGGAGCTACAAGGACGAGCTTAAATGCATTCCCATGGATTTCAAGGAGTAGAAGTGCAACGCTCATGTCTTATTTTCATCCGCATGTCCTTTTTTTTGGTCAAACGACCATGCTTGGGCTATGCTTTAAGTGGATTTTGTGGGGATTTTATGTGGTTCACCCTCTTTTTTTCATCAATATGGCTGCTAGCAGGAGCATTGGGAATGTTCATGTTTGCAGATCAAATTTGTTTTGCAGATACATTAGGCATTTGTATATGTAGAGAAGGGGGACCAGTTGCCTTGTGACTCTAGGTCACGGGAGAGTCCTAAACAACAGGCTGCCCTAAACTACCTCAAGCTTTGCTAAGCGAGTTGAAAAGGTTGAGATGAAAAGGTTGAGATGTTAAGGTTGAAAAGGAAGAGCAATTTGGTTGCTTCTGTCCTTCTGCTAATCCGAGTGTTTTAGAGGGTCAAATGAGCTGATTTCCAAAGTCCAACCTGTTGCTCAAACAACTCTCTACCTGAGGACAACAGTGCAAGATACAGACTCCAGCATAGTGTGTTGGCGTCCGTACGGATAGAAGACTTTTGAGACAAATTAAAACACCAGAAGTACAACTAACAACCCAACTGATGGAGTTTTATGCTACGACAGAATAATAGAAAAGGTATATAAGTGAAATACAACAAGAAGAATGCTTTAACTAAACTATGCTTGAATCGACGAAGAGGAGGTGAGAAAAGAAGACCTTTCTATCCAAGAGTTGAATCTCAAAGAGCTCCACATGAGAGTACCTACACACACAAGACCAAGGAAAATGTTGGGGCTGTTTTTAGAGGATTGCCTCAATCAATCCCCCACTTTGGTGTTGTCACCACCACAAACAGCCAAATAGCAACGAGTGTAGAAAATGATAAAGAAATGTATGGAAGTAGAAGCGTGTTGCACCCAAAATTAAATTTTTTGCTTCATTAAGGCATTTTGGTAAAATGGTAAAAATCTTGTAAAATTGTCGTCAAAAGTCAAAAAAGGTCAAAGTTTCTAAAAATGGACATTTTCTATTTTTAGAAAATTTTGAAAAATAAATGGATCATAGAGTTTTTCTGGGTTTCTTGTCAAATGGATGTTGGTAAATTTTTTCTAAAAATAGAAATTGGCATGCAAAACCCTAATTTTTAGGGATTCACACATGTTGGTGAAAAACTCAAAATTTTCAAAATCTAACAATTTGTCTCTTCAAAATGAAATTATCTACAAAACCCAAACTTTAGTTCTTTGGCCCTACTTTTTAGAAAAATGGCTAAAAATGGCTAAAAATAGAATCTTATTAGAAAACGCTCAAATTGATTTTGATTGGTTGATTTTACATCTTATCACGTTGGTCCAGTCAAAATTGTCAAAAAGTCATTTTTTCCCTGGTGGGTCTATCTCTCTTTTTCAGAAGAAAAATCAGGACCTTCGAGGTCATCAATGGAGGATAGCCAGCTACCAGGTGTTTGAATCTAAGTCTCAATGCTGCATAGATTTATCCATGGTGAAAGATGCTCAAAAAACAGTGAATGAAGAAGAGGAATCTAAAAATAGTGAAAATCTTCAAAACATTTGTAACATTGGAAAATAAAAGCATCTTATTTCAATGGAGCCGCTTGGCAATCAATGCCTTAGCCGTTCCTTCTATCACGCATGCACAACAGAGATTGCAATCAACACAGTCATCGAGGTAGTAAACACGAAGCACAAGAAGGTTGAAAATCATTAAAAAAATGGTTGTTTGGAGCAAAAAAGCACCCTTGTTTGCTAGGGGTGCCCACGATTTCAGGCAGTCAAAAATGCTTTTAGGGTTTGCAGCTTCGAAAGTGTTCTTTCCAGGTTTGAGCAGGCTTTCCAATGAGTCTAGCATCCAGTTCACGGGATCTGTAAAATGCCCAAAAACGAAGATCAAACGAAAAATGAAGAAAGTTAAAGGAAAATCAAGAAACTCAAGTCGGGAGACATTGAGAGATGTTTTGCCATTCCATCATGTGCGGATAACTTTATTGTGTCAGCTGAAGAATGCGGGAAGGTGTGGAATGCACAAAAGGATTAGTGCCAAAAAAGGATTGCACAAAGGTGGTTGAAAGAGAAGCGAAACTCTTTGCCAAAGAACATTGGACGTGGTAGTCATGATTTTTTTGCTCAACCGAGTCATAGGTCAAGCAAAAGCACATAAGTTTCAGCCTTGGATGTTCTACATCATACCCCACATTGTCAACAAAAGAGAACACTACGATTGGCTAGTATTGATCAGTGATACTCTTCACCACCAAATGATAAGGTTCTTCAAGGCCCATGAATTCCATATGATTTCATACCTTGTATATCTAATGGCCTTTCAAGGCAAGTTTAGAGGTTTGAATTTCGTTGGAACTCTAGGTGTTCAACATATGTATGAGCATTACTCACAATTAGAGTTTTCATAGTCAAAGCGATATTTCAAGCGGGTGAATGATCTTTTCCTAATGCACACGGTGTGAGATCTTGACAATGAGTTGCATATACGGTTTTCAGCAGATGCCAGATTGGCGATGGCGGATTGGGCTGGTTGGTTTATCCAATTTCCCACATTCTCCTACATTAGAGTATATGGCTTCTTAGGTGATCTAGCCATGCTACCTAGATATCCAACGGATAAGGTAGTGTTCATGGAGTTCCTAAGGCAAGTACACGAAGTGCACACTTTTTTGTGTAAAAGGTGCAAGTTTGCCATCAATTTCCCATTTGAGATGAGCATATATAGATGCAGATCAGCAGTTGATGCTAAGTTGATGAGCAATGAATTTTTAAGCTTAATCTCAAGTTCCTCAAAGAGAGGTGTTCATATGACTCTCGGGGTCTCTTTGCAGCTTGTCTTGGTTAGAATTATTCACATAAACCTACAATTGAAGATTTTTGGGTTAATTGTGAAGATGAGTTTGAAGTGTGACGATGCGATTATAGTAGACTTACTCTTCATCAGATTGTTGATTTCTTATCAGAAGATGTGGAGGGCTTGTCAGTTGATGATTGTTGTACCCCAAAATTAAAATTTTCACTACACTTAGGCATTTTGAAGAAATGAGTCAAGATACTGTTAAATCTGTCAGAAAAGGTCAAAATTGGGGTTTGCATGTCTTGCATGGGGGTCAAAATCTTGAAATTTTCAAAATCTGACAATCTAGGTCGGTTCAAAAAGATCAAACCTACAATACCCAGATTTCAATTTTTCATCCCTAAATTTTAGGAAAATTTCTATTTTTAGCAGTTTTCTAAAAATAAAAACTTTTTCTGGGTTTCTTATGAAACGAATACTTGCAAAATTTTCTAAAAATAGAAAGTTTGGCCGTTAGGGTTAAGACTGATTTTGATTGGCTTAAAATACTTCCTCATTAGGCTGGCACATTCAAAATCATAAAAAGATAAGTTTTACTCTACTAGGTCTATTTTGCTTTTTCAGAGATCCAAGGTCATCAATGGAGGTCATACAGCTGCTAGGTGTCAGAATCAAACATTCAAGCATCAAACAGAGGCTGTCAACGAATAACGTACACGAGGAACATGCAAAGGAAGTTTGAAAAATGAAAAATGCCAAATTTCTCTAAGTCTGGAGACTATAGGCGCCCCAGTCAAGAAGAGGCGCCCACACTTCAATGCCTTAGTAAATTTTTCATTCCAGTAGTCAAAGCTAAGGAGGGCACGTTTAACAAGATAAAAAAAGATGAAAAGTTGATCATTTTTCTAACATTGCCAGTCATGGGCGCCCCAGAAGGAGAAAGGCACCCACCTTTTCAAGAGGTCAAAATCCAAAATTAGCGTTTTTTCCTCCAAGCCAATGTTGCTCTGAATCATCTCGGCTCTGCAACAAATCAGCCGACATGTTCGTCAGATCATCCAGTCACCGGCAAATCCAAGACAAACAGAGGTCACAGAGAGAGATGTTTTAAAGGTTGAAGATGAAGAACATAAAATAAAATCTAAGTCTGGAGAACATGGGTGACCCTGAAGGAAAAGGGCGCCCAAGCTTTTGAGGTATCAGATGATCAAAATTGAAGAAGACTCCTCCAACATAACTTCGTCAAACTGGACCCAGCTTTCCAACGAATCCATCAACTTGTCCGTCAGAGTTAGCAGTTGTCAGATGTCTCAAGGCGAACAGAGGAGAAAAGTTGTGAGATTTGGCAAAAGTTGAAAGCAACAGTGAAAATCCAGAATAAAAACATTGGAAGCCATGGGCGCCATACCTCAAGAAGGGCGCCTAGGGTTTAGAACCACCAGAAGTCAATTTCCGAAGACGAGGTATCCAGATGACCCCTTCCAGAATCATCTTAGCTATCCAGTGAATTCGTCAGCCAGTTAGTCTGATCAACACAGCACCCGGAATCGCGAATTCATCTTAAGGTCAGAAGACAAGCATAAAATTGAATATCATGAAAATGGTTGACATTGGAGAAAATGGGCGCCCTTATCAAGGATAGGCACCTGACATTTCGAAGGGACAAATGAAGTTTTTAGCAGATGATGTCTCCAAAACCTTATCGTCAAATTCGATCAAGCTCCGCAATAGAATGTTCAGTTCGTTCGCCGGATAAATCTAGAAGCCGGGAGACGGAGCTGAAACAGGGTTGAAAATGGACAGAAGATGAAAATAATGGAAATTTGGCTAAGTCTGGAGAGACTGGGCGCCATACCTCAAGAAGGGCGCCCAACTTCTCATGCCTTAGTTTATTTTTGAGAAGTTTCAAAATTTTCAAAAGAGAGAAAAAACACCTTTGCTCAAGGCATGAACTAAATCTAGGGTTTTCATCAAATTAGGCTTTGAGAAGATGTTTTCAAAGCAAAAACTTATTTAAGGACACCTCTATGCATTATTTTTCATATTTTTTTGCAGGTGCCTTCAAGGAGAAACAGAGCAGCAACTTCAAACCTATATTTTTCAAGATTCAAGAACCCTAACTTGCTGGTTTCTCATAAAATTTCAGATCAGCAATCAAAGAAGGCCTCCTCTTTCATATTTCTTCATCAAGAACATCGAATTTGTGAAGAAGAAGGCTAATACTATTAATTTTCAGCAAGCTGATCCATTTTTGTTGAATCTTCTAGACAAATTGTTGAAGAATTTTCTCTAAGTTGCAGCAGTTGCTTTTATTTTGCGTGTCAGGGAAAACTTCAAATTCATCCATTTTTAATCTTTTGGGTCTATGCTAAACTTTCTTCTGGACAAAACCCATATCACAGCTTTTTCAATTAAAAGCCAAGGTTTGTAAAATCTGATCAACTAGGTTCATCCAGAATATGGTCAAGAACAATACCCAGATGCTAGCTTTTTTTGCATTTTTTTGGAGAAAATTAGGGTTTGCTGTTTTTTCGGTCCTCACTTCATATTTTCAAAAACGGATGATCTGGGTTGGCTTGTAACGAAATTCTGATCAAAACCCATATCTTAGAAAAAATCTCAAAATTTCCTCTGTTGGAGGAAGAAAAATCGGCAAGCTAAATTTAGAAAGTTTGCTAAAAATTGTGAGAACCTAGGCGTGTTTACTGTCAATCTTCAAGTCTTGCAGAATGGAGTACACTCCTGCAGAG
Source organism: Sequoiadendron giganteum (assembly GCA_007115665.2). NCBI lineage: Eukaryota > Viridiplantae > Streptophyta > Pinopsida > Cupressales > Cupressaceae > Sequoiadendron > Sequoiadendron giganteum. The sequence continues at coordinate 517,290,502 of CM021109.1, forward strand.
TTCAAGACCAAATCAGTGTTGTACCACGATTTCATTGAAACAACCGAGACTGACTTGCATCATATCAAGCCAGTGTTCAATTTACATCCTTTAGAAGATGCAGGCAACACCACCATCAGGCATTTTGGCCATTCAGGTCTCCTTGCAGCAGCGTCCATACCTTTCTCAGTACAGAGCCTAGAGTTCATAATTGCTTGCATCAAGCATTATAATCCAGCTACAAGGGAGATACAATTAGTTGATGGAAGAATCATATGCAGCTTAAAGCCAGACATGATTGAGAAATGCTTCTCCATTCCACCATGGCCTGGAAGTGTTACCATCAACGTAGAAGAATGTGAAAGGATATGGGAAGAGCATCAAGATAAGTACAGCAAGAAGATTGCACATAGGTGGCTGAAAGAGAAACATTCTACATTGCCAAAGGACGTTGGAAGAGGACAGTTCAAGGATGAATTTTCCATTATAATCACCCTACTCAACCAAGTTATTGGTCAAGCAGATGCAACAAAGTTTCAGCCTTGGATGTTCTACGTTATACCTCATATAATGAAGAAGACTGAGTTCTATGACTGGCCTACATTGATCAGTGATTGCCTACACCATCAAATAACTGAGTATTTCAATAGACATGCATTCCACATGGTCTCCTACCTAGTCTACTTGGTTGCCTATTAGGGTAAATTCAGAGGGTTAAATACAAAGGGTTCGCTAAATGTTCAACATGTCTACAATTATTACACTCAGTTGGAGTTCACTGCTACATCACATCATTACAAATGGGTGAATGAAGCATTCTTAATCTACACAATGCGAGACCTGGACAACGAGCTACATGTTCGCATTTCATCTGTTGCCAGGGCTGCAATATCAAAATGGGCTGATTGGTTTATTCAGTTTGCCACCTTCACTTACCTAAGGGTGTACGGTTTTTCAAGAGCTCCTCTTATGTTACTGAGGTATCCATTAGATGAAGTAGTGTGTATGGAATTCTTCAAACAGGTATCAAATGTTCACACTCATCTGCGTAACAACAGGATTTTGAGCAGTTGATAGCCGAATTCAAGCCAATGCACGAAATCATAATTGCAGATTTAGAGATGGATTATGGCTCTACAATGGCAAGAGAACACAAGAGACAAATCCTAGAGTGGAAAGAAGGTCATCTATTCAAGGTGAATACATATGTCAGAATATCAGAGGAGTTTGCAGCATACAAACAAAGAGTTGTTGATACTCTTAGGTTCATCAGAGAATTTGTTGGAGCAATTCCTTGTCAGTATTGCCTTGAGGATGGTTCACACATTAGGCTTGACGCAGTCCAAACAGAGTTTCAGAGTATCTTGCATGGCAGCGATGGAAGTGTTGGAAGAATGAAGATGATTTCCATGATGTCAGCACAGTTTGAGAAAGCAGCCAATGAGAGTGAGGATTTCTTGAGATCTATTGCAGATTCGAAGAAATTTTGGAAAAGCGGCATTTTGCTATTAATAGCATCGACACTCCTACCTCAGATGAAGTTGCCCGCTTTTTAGCGAATGTGATCGAGATTTAAATCTGCTTTCTTCTAGAAGCATCTTCCACCCTTTCTTTCTATTCTTGTTTCAAATCTTATCCATTCTTTGAGGATAGAAAGAAAACAATTGTAACAAGTTGTAACGAGTTGACACTTTCCGTTTTTAGATGCTTTCTAGGGTTTAGATGTTTTATCTTGTTCTAGATTTAGAAATAAGGCTTGCATGTTGGCAAGCAGTAGTTGTATACGCAAGGAGATTTTAGGGTTCCCTACTCCTCTGCTTAGTTATAAATAAGAGCAGTGGATGCTCATTTTAGTTTAACCGTGCTTGTGATAACAAAATCGCTGAGCTTATGCCTTCATGTTTGTTATCATCTAGTGTCAGTTCACTTTGTGTAAAGAGCAAGTTTGCATGCCCCTTAGCTGCAAATCCTTGTTTAGTGCATGTGTTATGTGTCAATTATAATCAGGTTGATCGAATGTTGCAAGTATTTTGCTACAACTTGTTGTCCCGAAATTGTAATCTTTGTTCCAGAAGTTTGAGTGAATAAAATCTTGAAGCTTGCTTTGCTGCCCTCGATATAAATATCTCAGATTTCCATTTATTGTTTTGTGTTAGAAGTATGAGTAAATAAAACCTTGAAGCTTGCTTTGCTGCTCCTGAAATAAAAGTCTCATATTTCCGTAATACTTTTATGATCTCTTTTTCAACTTGCCTAAAATGTATGTTGAAGAAAAGTTTGTTTAAGTATCTTTGTCAAAAATCAAACTCGTCCATTTCTAAACTCTCTTGCTCTGCGTTTACTTGAGAGGGTAGAAATGTTTTAAGCATAGGTTAAGTTGTAGCTGTCTAGTTTTATTAAAGGGAAAACCTCAGCCGCAACATCTAGTGTTTTATAACCTTGTGTTCTCGCAGCTGAACCAAAAAGATAGGCGTAATTAAATTTAGATTACTTTCTTTATGCAACTCAGCAAAAGAGGGAGCTTCCCCTCCTAATTCGAAGAGCAGTTTACTACACATAGTTGTCTGTTTCCATAATGCATTCCAGAGGTGCGATTTGAAACACCAACAATGATGGAGAAGTCTCACTTCCCACATATGCCAGAGATCAGGTTGATCAACAACCACTTTGACCAATTGATTGGTACGCTAAAGAGAGCACCTCAATCGAGGAAAGAACAAGCCGGATTGTCAAGAACAACAGACTATTCTTGAGTAGCAAAATGACACAGAAGGTAGCCATTCCAATATCAGAGCCGCCAGTGGATCATTCATCACTACCTCCCTCTTCTAGATCAAAACCCATAGTTAAAGCAATGTGAAATCCTCCTAAAGGTACCCAGATTAGCGGAAATACAAAGAGCTTGAAGCAAAATGAGAATCAATAGGAGCAATCAATAGATGCACCTGAAGTTCCAGTTGAGGCAATATCACAAGTTGAGGTAGAGCCTTCATCTCCTATTCTTTCTCCATCACTGCAACCTTCTCCTATTCACATAGACTTCGAAGTGGATTCACCAGTTCGCAATGTTTCAACGCCAATTGATCCATTAAGAGTGGCTAGAGTTGGAACCAATTCTCCCAGAGAAGTTAGTAGATACCCTTCGTCTTGGCTTGAGAACCTCCATGGTAGGAAAAAGAGAAAGCCTTCTTATCAATTGGACTTTGCAAAGTTTGATAATGTCTACCAAGACACATTAGAGAAGAAACTCAAGAAGCAGGTTCACGTGGAGAAGAATGTTGATAATGAGGTTGTCATTGAGATTGCGACACCGCCAAAGGACAAGAATGCCAATGAGGTTGAGGTTGATGACTTCACATTGGTCAAAGCCAATCTTGGTAAAAACACTCAGCATGTTGATGTTAATCTCTTTGAGGTTGCAGCAGTTAATTTGAAGGAGAGAGTGCTCAAGGATGGAGAAGACAAGGCAGCCCTCAAGGCTGAAAATTGACAGCTGTGGCAGTACATTTCCAATCTACTTCATGGTACTTCACACATCACTGGTTTGCTTCCACAAATTCTAGAGTCATTTGCAGATCAAAATCAGTTGAGTCAATTGGTTATATATGGGAAACATTCGAGAGATTGGGTAGAAGAATTCATCACCAGGGGCAGATTTATACTTGCAAAGATGTACCAATTGAGGTACAACGCCCATGATCTTCGCTTAGGGATTCAGGAGTCAGAACAGAACATAGCGGAAAGGAAGCCAAGAGATGAGATCGTCATTTTCAACTTGAGAACAACATATGATTTAGTCACTATAGAAGAACGCAAGAAGAATCTTTTTGCTTAGAGAGAACAACACTTCTTCAAAGTAAAAACCTACGAAGGAATATCTATAGAATTGATTGAATATAGACAGAAGGTTGCTAGTGCTCTCAAGTTCGTAAGTACGTTTGTGTCACAAATTCCTTGTCAATATCGACATGAAGATGGCATTTACTTTGATCTCAATGAGGTACAAACAAAGTTTCAAAGTCTTGTCCGTGGTAGTTTCAATGGTGATCTTGGTGCTTGTCAGATGAATTAGGTTGCAACAATGTCAACAAGATTTGATGAAGTAGCTGAAAAGAGAAAATAATTTCTAAATCTGATCGCAGATGGTGAAGAGATGTTGCAGAGACAGTACATTGTTCTGAAGAGTACCAGTGTTCTTGATGAAGAGGCAATTAACGGTTTTCTAGAGGAAATGATATCCGAAGTTGTCAATGAGTGAATTGCCGGTTGAAGACATGCAACGTTTTCCAAGGATAGAACTTAAAGCAGCAATTAACTCGCTATCTTTTCTGAGTTTAACTCGCTATTATCTTTTCATTCATATATATTCTTTAGAAATATCTATTGTATAGTTGTAGCTTTCCTTAGTGTTAGGTCAGTTAACTGATGTTAGCATTCCAATTAACTATTAGATATCTTTTGTTTAGATTTAGAAATAAACCTTGCATGTTGGCAAGATTGATTGTTAAAACAACGAGATTTTAGGGTTCCCTACTCATTTGTTTGTGTATAAATAAGGGCAGCCTTGCCCATTTATTTTTTAACCGTGTTTGTGATAACAAAATTCCTAAGCCTACTTTTGCCTACAAGTTTTCTATTAAGTATATGTTCAACTTTGTCAAGTGTAATCTGGTTTGATCGTATGTTGTAAGCCTACATTTTCTACAATTTTCTATCCCAAAAGTTTATGGTTTGCTGGAAATTTGAGAATACGAAATCTCACGCCTATTTTGCTCTAATCTACTGTCTCAATCTTTTCAATACATTGTTTCCTTATTTGCTTACATAATCTTTATTTCAGCTTGTTATCATGGAAACTAGAAATGCTCGTTCCACAGATAACCCCCCTACGAAACTTGTATGTTTCATAGGTTCGTGATGTTCAAGCACGCAAAACGAAGCAATTTTTCATCCACCCCGAAATGCGTTCCGAAGTCTTAGATAGTCCGTTTCAGCATCCCTCTGCGTTCGTCTCGTGAAGACCTTCGAAACGAGTATCTTCACGAACACTCGTTGTTCATACTTCACAAAATTGTGAAAAGTGCAAATGTTCTGGAAAAAAGCGCACAAACATTTTCAAAAAAAAATTCTTAGTGTTGAAAGTGCAAGGGCGGGGATTTTTAGCGCCACTGCACCTAAGTGAAATGTTAGCTTGGTGCAAGGGCGCTGATTTTTAGCGCCTTTACACCAAGTTCCATACTTAGCCATTTTAAGTCTTGGGCGGTGATTTTTGTCTACATTGCACTTTTCCCAGTTTTTCAAATTGGTGCACAAACGGTGATTTTTAGCGCTTGTGCACTTTTTCTAGACTTAGTCAAAAATGACCAGGGCGGTGATTTTTTACTCAAGTGCACTTTTTCCAAACTTAGTCAAAAATGACCAAGGCGATGATTTTTGACTCAGGTGCACTTTTTCCAGTTTTTCACTAAGTATTGAGCCCAAGTGCCAAGGTGCTAATTTTCAGCGCCTTGACATATTTTTTGCCAAACTTACACATAAAGTGCAAGGGTGTTGATTTTTAGCGCCATTGCACCTAAGAACATTCTCCTAAAGTGCAAGGCCACTGATTTTCAGCGCCATTACACTCTTGGTAGTTTTTGCCTTAAATACTTCCAAATCACTCCATTTTCGCTCCGGACCATGTTTCTCCACTCCCACATCGTTTTCCGTGCCTAGTTCCTCTTTTCACGCTTGCTCAACATCGTTTGCTCGCTTCACGCTTCCCAATGCTGCTTTTTCTGCTAACGCCTGTGTGATTCACCACCCTTGCAGTTTCTTTCCAAATTTCATCAAGTGATCTCGAAGGTGACATTTTTTGATCCAGTGAACTATCCCAGATCTACAAAGAAGTCGTCATGTTGCAAGTTGAGGATGCCAGTTTTTCAAAAGCCTCAATACATGTCATTTGCAATATACGGCTGACACTTGATAATCTCAAGATGCATCTTCGCAGGTGCAACAAAATCCATTCATCCGCTAGAAAGTCGATCACAAGAATTCACACCATTGTGGATTACACCGTTGGTTTGGATGAAAAGTTCATGCAGGAGACCAGGAAGAAATATGAAGACTCCGCGCCCAAGCAAGGAACCATGAAGATTCCTGATCTCCCAGTGTTGAACATTTTGATGCTTCCCTTTATGCATCTTGTAAATAGTTTTTGACGTCTTAAATGTCTTTTTGTAAAGTGTAATTACACCAAAATTATGAGATGTAATTACATAGAAATAAATTACACTCAGTTAGATTAGGGTTTCCTATTTTTGCTCAACTGATTTTCCTAAATTTGCTCTTCCCTCTTTTCTATAAATAAGAGGGATTTCTATTGTAATGGACCAATGGTTACCTTTTGATATTTTGCAACGAAGTGTTGCTCGTTTGAAACAAGCATTGAAACTTTGTGTTCAATATTGCGAATCTAGAACTAATCAATAAAGAAGAGGATTGCATACCAGACTTTGTGTTGGAATCGATTGTCTTATGTTTTGATTATATCGGTGGTGATTAGTGTATGAGATCTAAAGGGCTCCAAGTGGTTTATGTAAACTTTGTGTTACATTTATTGTTTGGATTTGTTTATGTTTGAACGTTTTGGTTGAAGGATCTACAAGACTTTGTGCTTGTAATCATTCATGCGGTTTGAGGAATTGTTGTATCTAAGAAGACTTTGTGCTTTTAATACAACAAACGATACTTCTACAAGATTCAACTTTGAAAAGGCTACGGAACGACTTTGTGCCTTTGTGAGCTTTCCCTTTTCCTTTTTTCCTTTGTTATTATAAATCATACTTGGTATTTCTACGCTGTGCTTTGACAAGATAGAAATATCGGCATTACTGTTGTTTGTTAAGTTTAAGTTATCAGATCTAGAGCTTTCCATCGTGAAGCATTGTAAACATCTTCTCTGAAAAAAGAGAGAAGTATGAATGTAACACACACACACACACCACCCCCCCCCATTTCATGAGTACAGTGTACATTTTGTAAGTATTTCTTTAAGTTTACTACAGCTTCTATGAGCAGTAAGAAGGGCGCCTCCCCTTTCTAAGAGGAGAGATTATATCTCGCATAGCTATGGCTGAAGTCTAGATGGCGTAATCTATTGAAAAGTTGATTACACTATTTTCACCCAACACAGCTTACATCTAAAAGTACAATGAGTCTTTGGATGTGTTTTGGAAACAAGTTTGTTTAAGCTTTGTGTTAATCAATCATTCCCTGTTTACTTCTAATTCTCTTGCTCTGAATTTACTTGAGATATTAGAAGCGTTATCAGAATAGTCTTAGTTGTAGTTGAAGTTACGAAACTAGAGAAAACCTCAACTACGACGCAAAGAGTTTTATAACCTTGTGCTCTTAGTTGAGATAAAAAGATTGGCAATTTAGTTTAGTATTTTGGAATGTCCCCATCACAAAGGGGCATCTGGGATAAGTATACGCTTAATATATATTTTTTAGATATACAATAACCTGTTAAGGATAGAATACTCATATCAAAATTATAAATATAGAAGAAGGTAATTTAAAATATCATTATTATAATAGTGAAGTATAAAGAAATACAATTTAAAATATTATTATAATTATAATTATCATTGATAATATTATAATTATAATAGCCGGAGATAAATATAATATAATATTATTATAATTATAATAATATATATAGAATAATATTCTAATTACAATATTTACATCATTGTAATTATCATAATCATGATTATAAAAATAATGATAAAAAATAAATAATATATTATAATTACAATTATCATAAGATAATTTTGGAATTACAACTATCAAATATAAACATTATAAATGTTTGAATAATAAATGCAATCTAAAGATATCATTATTAGGGATACTATTATAATTATAATGTAGTTTTCAAAATAGAATAATTAATATTTTGTGTAACTATTAATAACTGGCTAATGACTAGATCTTAAAGATGGAGCGAACGAGCAGTAAGAGGAGCGGGGGAGGATGTTTGAAATCCTCTGATGATGGCAACGATGGAGAGGCCGACTCTAATGCTAATTCAGTTGGTTTTGGGGTTCTTTGGGATCTTGGGGTTGTGAGTGCTTTGGTTTGGAAGGTCCTGGTGGCGTTGGTGTTTGTTGGGGCCTGGTTCTCGGATTTTTTTATTTTGATGGCTCGGTGGCTACATGCTCTTCTTTGGGTGTTGGATGGTTGTTTGCGGGGTAATTCTAGTCGGCGTGTTTGTGCTGCTGGCTGGGTTTCATTGCTAGAGCATCCTGTGATGCTCATTGCAGGTGGATTTTTTCTGACAAACTCAACTCCCTTTCTCGAGCCTCTGTTCCCTGGCTTGAGGCTGTTCTTCTTTCAGTGGTGGGCTCCTCTTTTGGAGTTCTTGTGTTGCGGTTTTCCTATTGGTTATCCCTTGGTTCCTTTTGAAGATATGGCTTTGTTCTGGGTGGGGTTTCTCTTGCGAACAATGGTTTATTGTTGTCCCATTCTGTGCTTCTAGGGGTGTTGTTGTTACCATGTTTCAATGGCGTTTGCTTTGTTCCCTCCTTGGTGGGTGATGGTTTTTCTTTCGGAGGGGGAGGCCATTATTTTTTGGCTTTGGTTGTTCTTCAAGAGGCTTGCCTCTAGTTTCTTGGTGTTTTTTCAGAGCTTGCTTTTGTGGCTTCGAGTTTCCTGGGTCGCAACCTTGTTTTTATTGAGATGGAGGAGTGGACTGTTGCCTCTTTCTTCCAGTTTCTGTTCTAGGTAGTGTCCTTGGTCATTTGAGGAGGTCTTGGATTGTTTAGAGAGAGTTGTGCTCAATGGTTTTATTGCTTTTGAGACTTTGATGGAGTGGTGGGTTGTCTTCCATGTTGTTGCCTTGGGAAGAGACTTGGTAGTGGAAGATGTCCCTCCTTGTCTTTTGTTGTTACAGGTTGGTTTGATTTCGATTTTCCTCTTGAAGTTCCTATTGCTGCTTCAGCCAAAGGATGGTGTGTTTTCCCCGTCTTTTGAAGCTTTGGCTTTCTTCTTGTTCCCTCACACTATGTCTTCTTTTGAGGTGAAGACTACTCTTGTTGATCAGGAGTCCCTTCCTATAGAGATGGAAGTGGTTGTGGTGAACGTGGTTGGAAGCCCTCTTTTTTGGTTTCCTCTGGTGGTGTTCCTATTGAGGTGGAAGTTTCTCCTATCGAGGTGGAGCCCGAGGTTGCTAAAGATTTGTGCTTCTGGAGGATTGGGTTTTCATATCGTTCTCTCCAATAGAGGGGAGCTCCTTCCTCTAGAGGTGGTTTTGGAGTTGGTTTGCAGGGTTGATTGGAGTTTCAAGGGGTTTATTTCCTCTCTGGAGTTTCTTGGTTTTCTGATTGAGTTGTTTCCTGTCCCTAATGAAGGATGGAGCTGCAAGAAGGATGTTGCTTTTCAGTTTTCCATGTCTTTGGGTTTAAGGTCCCTGCCAAAACCTGATTGTAAAGGGTTCAAGGTCCCTTCAAAACCTGTTATGGGGTGAAGGTCCCTGAAAAACCTGGTTAAGGGTTTAAAGTCCCTTCAAAACCTGTTACGGGGTCAAGGTCCCTGAAATACCTGGTTAAGGGTTTAAGGTCCCTGAAAAACCTTTGGGTTTAGGATCCTTGTCTAGTTTTTGATTAAAGGGTTCTAGGTCTTTGTAAAACCTTTGTGCAGCCTATGTTGTCTAGTTTTATTCTTAGTGTTGTTGTTGATGGGCTATTGATGGTATTTGGATTATCTTTGGTGCAACATGGTTTGCTTGGATAGGGTTTCCAGTCCCTTCAAAATTGGGTTATATTGGGTTTTGGGTCCCATCAAAACCTGTTTTTCCCCTAATAAAAAACTATTAATAATTGGCTATGATTATGTTTTAAATAAATAAATATTAATGAAAGAATTAGTAAAAAGTTGTGATTCCCATCCTCATTAAAACCTACCAATTACTACAAAAAAGAAGAATAAACAATTCACTTAATAGAGGCTAGTTAAGGCATTGGTCAACCAAGGTCAGCAAGGGACACGTCCCAAGCAAAGGAGGGGTGCAAAGAAAAGGCATGACTTCAAACCTTATCGGGTATTTAAAGGAATTCAATCCCAAAGCAAAAGGGGATGGATAGAAAAAATAGGGAAGAAAGATAGGAAAATGAATCAGAAATCTTCATAAAGCAACATATTGGAATTGAAATAAATTATGAGAGATTTATTTGATAGTGTTATTCTCTAATATTGATGCTTGCAGCAATTATTGAACCTTATAAGTAATTGTGATTATTTGATAGAAAAATGAATAGATTTATGAATGTCTTTATCCTATGATTGATTAGGGAAAAGGAGAAAAAGAATATAATATGAGCACTAGACCATCATAAAGGATATCTTCAGAAAATCAAGGCAAGAATTAGGATTATTCTAGAAGGGGACATTAAGCATCTTTCCTACCATCCTGTGTGTGCTTGAGCTACCTACTTGTCTACTTGAGCTAGTTGCCTACTTGCTTGAGCTAGTCGCTTGCCTTCTTGAGCTAGTTGCCTACTTACTTGAGTTGGTTGCTTGTGTGCTTGAGCTAGTTGCCTGCTTGCTTGAGCTACTTGCCTACATACTTGAGCTAGTTGCCTACTTGCTTGAGCTAGTTGCTTGTATGCTTGAGCTACTTGCTTGTCTACTTAAGCTACTTGCCTACTTGCTTGAGCTGATTACTTGCATGCTTGAGTTGCTTGCTTACATGCTTGAGCTGGTTTCCTACTTGCTTGAGTTGGTTTCTTGTATGCTTGAGCTACTTGCTTGTCTACTTAAGCTAATTGTCTACTTTCTTGAGCTGATTACTTGCATGCTTGAGTTGGTTGCTTGCATGCTCGAGCTGGTTGTTTGCATTCTTGAGCTGTCTACTTGAGCTAGTTGCATACTTGTTGGAGCTACTCGCTTGCATGCTTGAGCTACTTGTTTAATTGCTTGTCTACTTGAGCTACTTGCCTATGTGCTTGAGTTGCTTGTTTTCCTACTTGAGCTACTTGCTTGTGTGCTTGAGCTACCTAGACAATGAAGTACAACTTATCTGAGATCCATAATTTATCCTAGACACCAAACAAAGGAAATAGAGGAACAGGATCATTACCAAATCTCTAATCAAGTGGAAGGGACTTCCTGAAGAAGATGCTACATGGGAAAGAGAAGAAACCATCAAAGCGTTTAGGGATAAACAAAGTCAAGAAGGGCGAACCCCTAAGAGTTCTTGACTAGAACAAGAAACAAACTAACTATTGTATGTAATTCTTTTTGTTTTCAATATAAACTAATTTCCTTGTAGGATAAGGTGTAACATTATTATGCATGTAAAGAACTAAGGTGGATATACCCAAATAAGGGTATTCATGAGGCACAAATCAAGCCATGACTCTTGCAAGAAGCTGAAAGTTCAAGACTTACACCTCCATCAAGTACGCCAACCCCTAGTTGGGGCCAAGAGGCCGAATGACTAGATGTCACTCCGTGCTCTTGGGCTTGATTGAAGGGAGGAAATACATCTCCATCAAGTACACCAACCCCTAGTTGGGGCCAAGAGGCCGAATGATTAGATGTCACTTTGTGCTCTTGGGCTTGATTGGAAGAAAGGAATACACCTCCATCAAGTAGGCCAACCCCTAGTTGGGGCCAAGAGGCTGAATGACTAGATGTCACTCTGTGCTCTTGGGCTTGATTGAAGGGAGGAAATACATCTCCATCAAGTATGCCAACCCCTAGTTGGGGCCAAGAGGCCGAATGACAAAATGTCACTCCTTGCTCTTGGGCTTGATTGGAAGAAAGGAATACACTTCCATCAGGTACGCCACCCCTAGTTGGGGCCAAGAGGCCGAATGACTAGATGTCACTCCGTGCTCTTGGGCTTGATTGGAAAAGAGAAATACATGTAAGGAGGACGGAAAGGGGCCACTTGCATTGTATAAGGCTGGATATCCTTATATAAGGTATCCAGAGGGCTTGGGAAGAGATGTTCCAAATCTTTTCCCAAGAGGATTGGATACATTCCACAGTGAAGTATCCAGAGGGCCTGGGAAGAGGTGTTACAACCCCTTCCTAGGATTCCAAGGCTGGATGCCCCTAAATAAGGTATCCAGAGGCCCTAGGAGGAGAGGTTTACAAATCTTCCCCAAGAGGACTGGATACACTCCATAGTGAGGTATCCAGAGGGCCTAGAAAGAGATTAGAGGTAACAAGGTGTTACAATCTTTTTTCCAGGATGAAGATCACTGTACCGGAAAGAACATCCAAATATTCAAGAAAAAGAGAGTTATTAAGGATTGCTTGGGGACAAGAAAAATCAAGCGGGGAGACTTGTGATGTCCCCATCACAAAGATAAGTATATATTTAATATATTTATATTTTAATTGATGTACACATTCAAATAGAGTAATCATTATAAAACATTCTCATTTAAATTATATATATATAAATGTGACTAACCTAGGTACCGTTGGTGACAGGATTAGAAGAAGAGATCCTAGAAGAAACTAATATGTTTTTGCTTGAGGACAAGCAAAGTCAAGCGGGGGAGACTTGTGATGTGCCCATCACAAAGGGGCATCTGAGATAAGTATACGCTTAATATATATTTTTAGATATACAATAACATGCTAAGGATAGAATACTCATATCAAAAATATAAATATAGAAGAAGGTTATTTAAAATATCATTATTATAATAGTGAAGTATAAAGAAATACAATTTAAAATATTATTATAATTATAATTATAATTATCATTGATAATATTATAATTATAATAATATATATAGAATAATATTCTAATTACAATATTTATATCATTGTAATTATCATAATCATGATTATAAAAATAATGATAAAAAATAAATAATATATTATAATTATAATAATATAAAACAATATTATAAAATATATAAATATAATATTATTATAATTACAATTATCATAAGATAATTTTGGAATTACAACTATCAAATATAAACATTATAAATGTTTAAATAATAAATGCAATTTAAAGATATCATTATTAGGGATAATTCATAATATTATAATTATAATGTATTTTTCAAAATAGGATAATTAATATTTTGTGTAACTATTAATAACTGGCTATGATTATGTTTTAAATAAGTAAATATTAATGAAAGAACTAGTAAAAAGCTGCAATTCCCATTCTCATTAAAACCCAGCAATTACTACAAAAAAGAAGAATAAACAATTCACTTAATAGAGGCCAGTTAAGGCATCAGTCAACCAAGGTCAGCAAGGGACACGTCCCAAGCAAAGGAGGGGTGCAAAGAAAAGGCATGACTTCAAACCTTATCGGGTATTTAAAGGAAGTCAATCCCAAAGCAAAAGAGGATGGATGGAAAAAATAGGGAAGAAAGATAGGAAAATGAATCAGAAATCTTCATAAAGCAGCAGATTGGAATTGAAATAAATTATGAGAAATTTATTTGATAGTGTTATTGTCTAAGAATATATTCGATAGTGTTATTGTCTAATATTGATGCTTGAGCAATTATTGAGCCTTATAAGTAATTGTGATTATTTGATAGAAAAATGAATAGATTTATGAATGTCTTTATCCTATGATTGATTAGGAAAATGGAGAAAAGGAATATAATATGAACACTAGACCATCATAAAGGATATCTTCAGAAAATCAGAGCAAGAATTAGGGTTATCCTAGAAGGGGACATTACAAATTTATTTTTAAGCATAATCAGCAAAGAGGGAGCTTCCCCTCCTAATTTGAAGATCAGTCTAATTGTGCATAGCTGTCTGTTTCTTAATCTGCATTCCAGATGTGAATTGAAATGCCAACAAAGTGCCAAGCAATAATACAAACAACAATATGCTACTACGTGAATAAAATGATGCAAAGCAAGTGACAATGGGAGATATCACCTTCATAGTTACGTGCTCTCAAGGCAAGTAGAGGAAGGAGTGAGCTTGCAAGTTCAACAACAACAACGTCGTCACAACAAACAGAGTGGAGGAGCCAAGAAACTAGCAACTTGCAACTACAATGAAGTGATGGTGGAGCTTGAAGTGTGAGAGTTGATCAAGAGAGCGTGAAGAATTCAGTCAAGAGTTCAAGAATGGTGAAGAAGTTGGATAGAATGAAGAATTAGGCAATTTGAATGGAGAGGAGGCAAAAGGGTTGTTTGGTGTCGGTCAAGTGAGGTAGAGACGTTACGCTTCACAAATGGAGAAACGTAACACCTCCGCGGATTCCAAAGGCAAGAATCCTGTTAGGATGGAAGTGCAATGCATGGACGTCCCTCGATGCACGTGTATCCCTGGCAAAATTCCTCTATCGACACGAAAACAAGTTGTTGGGTGGACGGGGAAAGGTGGTGGATGTGGGAGTTGCATCATCGGGTTTCGTTTTCTAAGGTAAGGGTGATGCAAATGGGGAATTTGCCTAGGGGTGCAAATTCGCTCCATTATAGTACGACAATTGCTAGGGTTGTCTCTCTACCACGTCCTTTCTCTCTTTTTTTTCTCTTGTTGAGCTTTAAAGGCAACTTGTTGCTCATTGTAAGGGATTCTTCCCAGTGTTGTCGAGAGACGCATCTCTTGCCCCCTGAGACACGTATTGGAGATTAGTACGTGTCTTCGGTACCGGAGACGTCCCCAAAAATGCCTCCAACAGCATGGAAGCTTGACGTGCCATCTCCCGAGTCTCCCAATGTCTCCTAGCGGAAATTTTGGCGTCTACCGTGAAATTTAAAAGCATTAAAAATTTATAACATGAATTTTTTATAATGTCATGAAATTTTCTATAAATTATTAATTTATTGATTTTTGTTTATATTAAAAAAAGATGGCGTCTCCAAGTACCCCCATCTCTTATTTTCAAAAAAAAGTTGTACCAATACTTGTACTAGTCTCCCTTACCAGTACTAGTACCAATCTCTTGGCAACTATGGTTCTTGCCTTAGTTCTCTAGCAAGCTTATGCAATTTTGGCACTTTTGTAACTCTAATTGGCTTTAAGCCTTTGACTAATGAAAGTTGTCATTTTTACCTTTCCTCATTCTATATTTGTTGTGTAAATTTTCCTTACCTTCATGTTTAAATGAATGTTTTTTGTTCTTGTATGTTCATGTGTCATGTTAAATTCATTTGCAAGACTTAAAATGGATCATATCTTTCCCTTTTAGTGTCTTCAAAACCCTAACTTGCATATAAGCTTTTAAGAACTGTTGTAATAGACGATTGTGTAAACTCCTTGACATTTTCATTCTTTCTCTATGTTTTAATGAGTAGGGGAGAATCACATTCTAAACATTGGTGCTTTACCTTCATTTGCCATTTTCTCCTCTCTTTTCTCTCGAAAGATTCAGTAGTAGGATTAGATTTTTAGTGGTAGGTATTCAATATTGAGTTGGATCAATACTCTGCACCTAGTTTAGAGAGGGAACAACTTCATTTGGAGGTTTGGCTTCATCCTATAAGGTTCCACACCTTGAAGCTATTCCCATGTTTTCACTAAACAGTTGAATTCATTATTCAACAAAGGGTGTAGTTCTGATTGACAACATTCCCTTAGCCATAGAGTGTTATTCATTCCAGAAAAAGATTAGTTGTTAGTGGTCATGTATTTCAAATATGTGGCATCGTACAAATTGTTGGAAGGTGTAGATCCAATAGGGTTGTGGGAAGTTGTGTTGTGGAAAGGTGCCTTAACCTTGCATTCCTAATGTTAAATTTTAATTGTTTTGTATGCATTCACCAATTTGTCATCATATGGGAGAGTTGGCATCCCATTTGGAGGCGGCATGGAATTCGTCTCTATTGGATTTTGTCCTCACATGAGGAGGTAGGCATCCCACATTTAGGTGGCATAGCTTGGCCATGTGTCGGCATTTTGTGGTGTGTATGAGATCATCATGATAGGAGTTACATATGATAGATTCTTATGATGTGTAAGGGCATGTAAGAGGGAGGAGACATTGGAACCTTGACTAGCATTATAGCAAGCTTGGACACTTGTCAAAGAGCATCTTTTCATGGTTGAATGAGGACGAATTCGGATCTCAAGTTTGGGTGAAATGGAATATGTCAAAAATAGCTAGGAGGACCAAGACCAAGGAGGGGCATTAGAATTGGGACCCATGCATTTGGGTGCCATAGCTCTAATGGTTTTTCCAAATCATTAATGGTTTCTAGTTTGTACATCAATTTATCGATGCTTGGAGTTGTAGTTTGTATGGTTAATTTGCAAGTACCATTATGTTGTCGGAATAACTCTAGAATTTCATGTTGGTGAAACCCTTGTGAACACTTGCACTGCAATTGTATTGTAATTTTGTTAAGTTTATTGAATAATACATTGGGCTACTTTGGAGTGTGGTTTTTCTCCTGATAGGGTTTTCCCCACTTACACTTGTGTTATGGGATATTGTTTGTTGCATGTTTATATGTGTATCTACTTTCTATGATGGTAAAAAGATCAAAATTTGCACAACACTCCCCTTAGTAGACTAGTGTAGGGAGTGTTTCCTGTTTACCTTGCTTCCTTTCAAGTTGGAAGTCGGAGGCAAGCTATTTGAGTCTTGCAAATTGTTGTTTTATTGACATTTTGAGGGGTTTTCTTTGCTTGTGTGAAGGCAATGTTAATGTTGTTTGGCAATGTGAAGATTGCACTTGTAGGGTAACACATAAGAATATACTTGCTAGTCATCAATACCATCCCTCTCCACCAATTCTCAAGTCCTCTTTGCAGTCTTCATGGCTTCATTCCCCCTTGCTATGTTCAAGATAGTTTTTTAAATTAGTGATTCAAGTATAGACACTCTCGCCAACTTTTCTTCCCTCTATCCAACAAAGATAAATAATACTATCTTCAGACATGGTGCTGCTTTTTTGTTTAATGGAGAAGGACTTTGGCAACAAATGGGTTGGCGTACATCACCCTCCCTCTTGCTCTTACACCAAATTTCTATCATGTAACCCATTATTATTATTTTCCACCCATGCCTTAATAGTAATTGTTGATTTTGGAATCCTTGGCTAATGTTTGGCCCCTTTCAAATTATTAACATTTCGTTTAACAAAATAAATTAGCTATGATAATGGCATGCCATTATTAGAACTTGGGCTTCTTATTTATTTGTGTATATATAGTTAAAAATTTAACAATGAATAGTTATGAGAATGTTAAAACTGGTAACTTAGATATTATGATATTTCTATCAGGATTCAACTGTGTAGTTTTTCAAGTCAAACTCATTAACCCATGTTTCATTAGTAGTGATTCACAAGAACCCATCTCTCATGATAATGAATGGTCCACTTAGCACTCACTACTAATGAAACACAGGTCAATGAGTTTGACTCGAAAAACTACACAGTTGAATCCTGATAGAAATATCATAAATTGGCACGCTGTGGAAAATACCTCCTACTTATCAAATTAGATATTAGTTAATTGTTTAAGATGCCATATTAAATCACAATTAGTGTGTACTATGAATAATATATCCAAGATGACTATTGGGGCGGTCTTAGCTAAAATTGATGGCTAAGCTGGAAAGGCTATAAGACATTGGAAGAAAATATCATTTACTCTCATACTAGCATTGAACCAAGGAATTGGCAAACACCATTGACATTAGACTTGAATTTTGGCATTAGAATACTTTCCAATTGAACTGTAGAACATGCATCATCTTGTGTCTTGATATCAGTGAAACAACCAATGTATCTATCGATAAGAAGTTAGAACGAGTGCCTTAGGGGTATGTGAGAATAAGCTCAATGGGACTCTTTGAATAGCCAGTAAATGTTCAGATCATAGAAGATCTGTTCCACTAAGAAAAAAGACTTCATTTCCATATAGAAGCCATCCCAGCCTCAATCTTTTCCATGGGAGAAATGTATTTACTTGCCAATTACATCCATGTATGCTTTTAGGATGCATGTTGCAGGAAAAAATGTTATGACTCCATGTAACATGGATCGCCATAGCTTCTTCACAGCTAGCAAGTTCTTTTGACAATTCGAGTAAGGGTAAGGGGAGCAAGAACAATCCCTAGTGCATATTCAATATTCATAGACTTGAACCTAGACCTTGTTTAAGATAGTGGACCCACTTTGCCATGTAGACTGCAATGAGCTGACCTTAATTGCTAGCAATTGATATAAAGAACACCTTTCCATCTGCAAAATGCTTCTAGATGTGCTTAGATGTATGACACTGGTGAAGAAAATCCTCATGGTCGAGACTTGTAAACTATGTATCTTGTGGACGTGTCCCCTGCATTGTTTGGACCCCATCCCCCATCAGAAATGTTTTGAGGATCAGTCAGAAATGTTCCCCCACCATTCCTGAGCCTCAGAAATTTAAGGAAATGTTCCATAAATGGGAAAGAATAAATAGGAAACATTAGGGGATGGCTAGATGATGCTGAGATGTCTGTTGTCCGTCCCAGGGACAGATACCCACTTTGCCATGTAGACTGCAATGAGCTGACCTTAATTGCTAGCAATCGATATAAAGAACACCTTTCCATCTGCAAAATGCTTCTAGATGTGCTTAGATGTATGACACTGGTGAAGAAAATCCTCATGGTCGAGACTTGTAAACTATGTATCTTGTGGACGTGTCCCCTGCATTGTTTGGACCCCATCCCCCATCAGAAATGTTTTAAGGATCAGTCAGAAATGTTCCCCCACCATTCCTGAGCCTCAGAAATTTAAGGAAATGTTCCATAAATGGGAAAGAATAAATAGGAAACATTAGGGGATGGCTAGATGATGCTGAGATGTCTGTTGTCCGTCCCAGGGACAGCTATCTGTCCCCTATGGCACAAGCTTGGACTCACGCTGTAAGGAATGTCATAAACTTGGTAGTAATAAAGATTCTGAAACAGCGGGCAATACAAAAATAAATAGAGTGTGGATTGCATATGATTCATGAAACTGTGTGAAAAAAGCGTGTGGAAGACTGACAACTTGGTCCATCATAGAGTCCACTGCGTAAATGACTGGTTGTGATTTGGCCGTGAAAGTGCATGGAAGGAGGCAGAGATAGATGAAAGCGTTCTAAAGATGTGGTTTGCTGAGATTGCAGAGTTGTGTCATACTGTCCCACCATCACAATAATGGAGTATGTATCAAATTTGAACAATGAAAACACCTCACAGTCCAGCTCATAAGACTTATTCGAAACTTGTCTTTCATGCCAGTTTAAAATACTATTTTCTCTAGTATTTAAGAACCATCTATGAAGATGCGATGCTACACCATTTCTTGAAAGATTTTCTATCCTTTCCTACCATGTACTGTATTGTTTGTTTATAACTTTATATCATGAGATATATAATGAATAAATCATTAAAAACCAAGCAATGGTGATTTTTTTTCATTACTATTCTACATTTAAGTAACAGGTTTTTGGAGTTAAAGATTATGCATATTTAGTTGTTTTAATGATATTTTAGATTGAAACTTATATATGCTTTTTAAAAATTATAAATTGTTTCTTACTAAATCAATAGAGTGTTAGAAATATAGTATTAGTTTTACGTTTTTAGGTTTTAATTTCAATTAGGAGGTTAGTTTTAGCTGTTGAAATTTTGTTGTTGAAACTTGTGCCTTTTAATTTTTATATATTATATATGTACATTGATAATGAAAGCAATGAATTTTGTTAATTTGTGTGTCAACTCTCATGTGAATTCTTAATTCAGTTTTAATGTTATGTAGTATGATTCTATAATGCATATGATGAATGCCTTATCACATGAATATCTGAAATTACTTATAGTTTTAAATCTTCCCTATTCTTTTAAGTGCTATCCTTTGCTGTCCATGTCCCAGAAACTTGGTGGAACATAACTTGTAAACAAAAAATACTGACTTACATGGGTTCCATGGTCAACTGTTTTATACTTTCTTTCTCATCTTGCATACTGCCCACCTGCTATGATGCTAAAAGACTTCATGGGTGAAATACCTATTTCCTCTCGAGAGCTAAAGTAATTGATTGAGAAACAGAGAATTTATAAACTACATTTTGTGGCATTTAGCAATGCACATCCTATGTATTCACTTATTTAAGAATTCAAGTTTCACAGGGAAATCTGTTTAGGCTTTAGTGTTGGTTTAGGTCTGGCTCAATCTGCTTCCCAACTAGTTGTTTTTGCCCAAGATACCAATTATACTCTTTACCATTACATTAGAAATAACATCAAAACTTGCCTGCGGACTTTGACTTGACCATTCCATTTGGTAAGTTCTTGCTTATTTTATTGATTTGGTTTGCTGCTTTATGTGGTGTAAAAGGATTCTAGTTAACTTATATTTGCTGCTTTAGAATTTAGACTTTTTCTGGAGGACACATGCCAAAGCACTTCTGAGTAACCTGCGTAAAAGTTTTTTATCTGACGTGTGTGAGCCACCTCACTCAACAAATCTCTTTTCCCTAACGATGAGTGAGGGGACTTACTTGAAACATTGGATAAAACTTCCATGCGGGTCATCCAGAAGAGGATCGGCAGATGCAATCTTTATTGCCCAACTCAGTATGTCTCATCACAGAATTAAACTCCAAGTTCTTTTGTCCACTCTTTTCAGATACCAGTGCTGACAGAAGTTGATCGCAGTGTACAAAATAGTGCAAAGCTAGCTGCTAGGATGATGGACCGAACTCCAATAAGTGAACTTGTTGGCTGAGGAGAAAAACGGTTCAACAATGTTGCAGCTTTGGCGCAGAAATTCAAGCCTTCTCTAAATCCAGATGAAGAATGCTGGCCTTGTGGAATAAAGAACGATGAATTTTGCATAGAAGAGGCAAGGTTAATTCGCGTATATTTTAGTATGTGCTACCAGAGATTTGCAAAATTTTATTTTTTTTAAAATATTTGTAAACCGAGTCAATGTACATATCAATTGATTGATAAGTAATTTGTTTCTAGAGATTGTTGACGATGGATTTTGTAGCATATTCACATACAATTTATGGTGTATATTAATCCATTTGGAAGATGATTTGACAATTACTGTAAATCCTCTTATTCTAATTGTTTATTCAATTAGCTAATTGTTTATAATAATTGATTTAGATTCAATTCAAATATGTTGAACACCATTTGATTAATCTAATTAAACGTTCAGGTAACTAGTAGCCACAGAAAAGTATATATTGGCAGAGTTTACAAGAGTATCTGATGTAATTAACTTAAAATTTTAAAGAAGATTAATTTAGAATCAACAATAAATTAATTTATAAAAAAAAAATGAATTGTGTCAAATAAAGATGACTTGAGTATCATATCAATCTTTAACATGATTTTTTATATTAAGAATTATTTGAGATTTGAAGTTTCAATTGTCTATTTTAATTAAAAATAGATTATTGAGAAAACAGAAAGATTTTGTATGTGATTTTCAATATAATTTGTACTTCATCATTAAGATGCTTGAAAAAGATAATCATGATACATATGATACCAATCTAGGAGACCACTTTTCCTAGTAAGGAAAATTGTAAGAAAACCCCATTTGCAAAGAGGATCAAATAGATCCCAAGAAAATGCCATATATGGATCCTCCATTACACCAACAATCAACAATTGAATTGGAAGAGGCATGAGAAAACCATATAGAGAAAATTATAAACCATATTTATTCATCCCATACCATCTAATACAAGTTGCCCTTCAATACATTTTAGTATGGCTAAAAGAAAGACTACTCACTAATTAGCTTACGTAAGGCCTATCTTGGGATAGCGGATCATATTTTAGCTAAAGGATGCAAATATGAGAACTTTTATGCAACAAGTCTTCCATCCCATTTACAAAGAGGATCAAATAGATCCCAAGAAAATGCTATAAATGGATCCTCCATTAAACCAACAGTCAAATGGAAGAGGCATGAGAAAACAAAATAGAGAAAGTTATAAACCATATTTATTCATCCCATACTATTAAAGACAAATTATTCTTCAAGACATTTTAGTATGACTAGAAAAAAGATTACTTGCTAATTAGCTTACATAAGGCCTATCTTGGGTTAGAGGGTTGTATTTTAGCTAGGGGCCTAAGACTTTAAAACTTGTGTTTGTCAAATCCTTTGAATCTTTGTATACCCTCCTACATCAAAGGATAATTATAGAATGGGTAATATATGCCTTTAGTATCATCCAATTGTATATCATTTTTCACAAAAGGGTTGAAGACTTAAAACTCAGAGGCAACGATTTCTCATATCTCTACTTACATGCCTCCTCCCATCACCATCCCTCTCATAAAGCTAGGGTCCTCAACACCCTTGCAACCTAAGTTTACCGCATTTGTGATAAAGACCACGTTGAGCAAGAGCTTTCAACCTAGCCAAAATTCGAACCAATCCCATACCCAAACCTATTATATATGAGCTCTCTCGGTTTGCCACCCTCCCTTATGTTGAAGGCCTCACCAACAAAATTTCAAAAATCCTCGGTAAAAAAGGTATTTCTTGTGCCTTCAAGCCTATCTACACCACCAAAAAGCTCATCCCTTCGACTAAAGACCCCTCACCTCCACTTCTCCAACTTGGAGTTTACAAAACTGATTGCTCTTGTGGCCTCCCATATATTGGTGCAACTAGTTGATCTATTAGCGCTAGAATCAAGGAACATAGTACTAGCGTCAACCATGACCGGATCTCCAAGTTTGCCCTAGCTGAGCACTCCCTCAAAACCAAGCACCACATTTGCCTTGAGAACACCCCAAGTGATGGTCAGAGAAAAAATTATTTCAAAAGAAAACTCCAAGAGGCCATCATTATTAAACACCATGCCACCAATCTCAATCGAGATGAAGGTTGGCACATAATCCCAGCTTGGCAACCCCTTCTAAACTCCCTCCATTCTAGCCCCCCTTCTTAATGTCATCTATCTCCCCTTCTCTCTCCCTCAGTCTAGGTTCCCCATCTTTTCACACCTCCCTTGTTTTTTTTCTCCTCTTGCTCACACTTTCTCCATTTCAACCCTTGCTTTCCCTCAAGTGTCCTCCTTCTTCCCCCTAGCTTCTCTCATTTTTCTCAACCACCACCTCTGCTCTCTTGCTAGCTTTGTGTTTCCTCCTCTTGTTTTGTTCGTTGTGTTATTTATATCTTTTTAAAGCATACATACTCATATAGGTGTATGTATGGTTTTTTGCGCTTTTGTTCATATGGATGTTTGTATGTTTGTATGTATGTACGTATGGATGTATGTATGTATATATGTATGTATGTATGCATATGCATATGCATACACACATATATGTATATGTATATGTATATGTATAGGTATAAGTATATGCATATGTGTGTGTGTGTGTATATATATATATACCCGCATATTTATTTATTTATTTATCTCTAATTTTATCCTTTTTGTTTCCTTTTCTATTTTCTTTATAATTTTTATTTGCTTGTTTTCCGTGCCGAGGTTCTCCCCCTCCCCCACCCTGCCTGACCTCTTTATTTATGCTTAAATTTTCTCCTTTTTCTTTGCAATTTCTATTTAGGTGCTTATTCCCCTCTTTGCATTTACCTTTTTATTTCCTTTTTCCTTTCTTATTCTTATTTTTCTTTCTTTGTTCTTTTTAAAAAAATTGTGCTTTCTTTTTCTTTTTTCTTTAATTGTTTTTTCTGGGTTCATTACTCTAACTTATTGGTTTATTTAATATTTTAAAAATTGTTTTCACTTCAAGTGTTTTTTAATTTTTCTTCTCTTTTTCAATTCTATTTTTATAATATTTTTGTATTATTGATACAACTCTTTTTAAGAGGTATAATATAGGTCTTCTTATTTAGTTGTTCCTTGTCTCTTTTATATGTATGTTTGTTTGTATGTTTGTTTGTTTGTATTTTTATGTTCACACACACACACACACACACATATATATATGTATACTTATGTATAAGTATATGTGCATATATGTATGTATTTGTGTGTATATATACACACACATGCATATTTATTTTCAATTTTGTCTTTTAATTATATGTTTAATTGTTATATCATAGGTTAGTATTTTATCTTGTATTTTCTTCATGTTTATTTTGAAATATTTACACTCTTGTATTTTTATCATCAGTTTTTTATTCTTGTTTATTCTTGATTTTTAAATCTCCTTTTCTCAATGTTGGATTATTGCATTAATTTATTTTTTCTCCCTCTCACTCATCTTCTCTTCCTTTTTAAGACCTTATCTGCAATCCAATTCTACTCTTTCCTCTTCCTAATGATGGATCACTAAGTGTGATTCGAAACGCCGATCAAAAAGCATACACAATTAAATCCAAAAGCTTGCTCTACAACCATATAGTCTTTTATGTAGTTAGATTTTGAAAACTTAGTTATATAATTTAATTGACCTTTAAAGGAAGTACTATAGTATTTTGTAATCATGTATAATTATTGAAGAATCAAGATCATATCCTAATAAATATGCCAAGAGTCAAAATGTGCCTTCTAACTTATGTATTCTTGCTTAGTTGCATTATGTATCCACATGCATGGTCACATTGAAATAAAACATAATTGCAACTATAGACAATAAAGGCTTTCATCCAAAGGGGACATCAATCTCCCAATTTTTTATAAAGGATTCATCATTCTACATTTAGAGGCCCTTGCCTCCTTGCTAGAGTCCAAGATTGAAATTGGGCGATTAGATGAACCTCTCACTAGGTTCTTTATTTTTAGCTACTTGTACTTTTGCAACCCCAAGTTCGTCTTGTATTTCAGAATTCTTCTAGATAAACTTAATTACAATATTTATATATTAATTATAAAAAATATGATTAATTTAAGTATCATTACTTAATATAATATAATAAGCCTACAAATAAAATATTATATTATACTAATATTTATTGACATCTTTTAGATAAATATATTTAAGACATCTATAGTATCGTTATTCCAACTTCATTGATTTTTACTAATATCAGGCTTATGTGATATTTTGAAACTTTTCTTAAGCATTAACAAAGCAAAAGAAATCCAAGTATGATTGTTTACAAAATTAGAGTATTTCATTCCACCTCAAATTGTCAAGGGTAAAGGTACAAAAAGAAAAGAAAATAGGGTACTTTGAAATTATATATTAAGAAAGTCAAGATTGCATTCACATAATATATCCACAAAATCCTTTACATTAATAAGATATGTTGGAGCTCAAAAGAAAGTTAAATTTTGCCACCTACAAAGTCCCAAATGCATTTCATGATAGTGAATTTGACATTTCCATGTATCCAACATCCTAAAACACCCATAAGGGATAATTATATCTAAGTAACACGCCATAAATCATCAAAAGAAGCTCCCACAACTATTTATAGAAACCCTTATTCACATTGGGCAAATAATAATGGAAGAGATTATGATTTTTTTGTGCCATGCACTTTGCTCATGGCTTTGAAGGAGCCTTTTTTTATGGATACAACTTAGTTATATAGGTATTGGAATATCTACCTTTAAGTAGTTGAGTAAGTGTTCACCTATATAAGAAATCTTCTTCAACTAAGCTATTACAACTATGGGGATCCATTTTGTCAAAGTCACCAAGGGATTGAACCTAGCCTTCACCATATTTGGGTTTCTAGTTGTACCTTAGTGGATGGAATGACACACCATCATCCTTAGTAGAATCCATTTGTTTCAATAAACTCAAACTTAAGGATTTTTTCTAAACAAAGCAAAGGGAATATATCGGTTTTAGTGGATTAAACAAAATTAGCAAATAAATCAATCTTATATAACCAAATAAGAGGTCCAACATACAAAGTCATATGGGCATGGGAATTTTGAAGCCTTTCAAAACATATTTTTCAAGTTATGGGTTATATAATTGTCAACGCTAGAAATATTGTGTTTTGAATGTCTATAATTGTGTGCTAAATATAGAATAGGATACATGTGCTAGAATTCCACAAGTGTGGAGCTAGGGATAAGATATCTAAAATGCATATTTGGAGTGGATCATGTATTTTAGGAATGTAGATTAGAATGGATACTAGTGTTTATGAAAATATGTACTATTGATAGAATCTTGTGTAGACACTTAATTCTCATCACCTTTTAATGTTACGTCAAACATTGCATTTTGATAGCATGTCAACATTTCTTAATTATCATGTTAATTCCACTTTTCATTTGCCACCACTAATTAATTAAATAAATCATATTATTTTTAACTAATTAGGCTAATGTTCATCCATTTATTCCAAAATAAATAAAGAAATCCATCTTTACATATTCTTCGCAAATAACAATAAAATCTAATTCTCTTCCATGATTCCTTCTTGGTTGCATGGAGAGGGTTCTTGGGCTTTCCTTCTACTATGTGAGGATCTATGGTTTGCCTTTGGTTTGGATGTGTTTGTGCACTAGGTGTTGTTGGATTTAGGGCTCCCAAATCTAGTTGTCTTCTAGTCTTTTGGTCTTGTGTTTGTAATGGAGGAGCGTGGTGCATCCCCGAGTTTCGTGATTTATGGAATCATGGATCTAGCAAACCATTCTTCCTCTTTACACGCAAAGGCCATGGAGTATCTAAATAAAATATTGACTAGTGAAGGATCTTCATCTTTGAAAGGTTTACCCAGAATCAAGAAAGTGGACGGATGTTTGGAGAGAAGCCAAGACTGTTCAGTCTTGGTGATTTAGTCACAGTCTGTCTCAGGTGATGTTACTTACTTGAGAAATCATGCTCTAATTTGCAAATTCATGGGGCTTCAACTTTCTTTTCCAATTCTAGAATCTTGGGCTCGATGGATTTGGAACCTCGAAGGTGATATGGAGATAATGATGGCTACCAACAATTTATTTTGGTTGTGTTTTTGTGCATGGCAAACAAAAATAAGGCTTTTGAAGGTGGTCCTTATTTTTATAATCAAGTTGGTCTCTTCATCAAGCTCTGGAATGTGGGGTATAATTCTATTGAGGAGCTCCTTTTGAGGGTCCCTGTCTGGGTCCATCTTCCACAGTTGGAGTTTTGGACAAGTGACATTAGGCATATGATTGCTCTTCTACTTTGTAAATTGGTTGGTTCAACTCAACAAAATCTAGCTAGAAAGGTGATTTCACATGCTCGAATCTATGTTGAAATTGATTTAAATAACCCTTTGCCAGATTATGTGGAAATATGCCTTGGATCCTCTTCTTAAATTCAACAACTCAACTATGAAACCCTTCATTTTAGATACTGAATCTGTCATGAGTATGGGCATTTGCAAAGTAAATTCCCTCGGTTCAATCAGGTGACTGTTGTAGTTAATGCTCCCTCCAAATTTTCTCCTAAGAATGATGAGGGGAAGGCCCCTATGTTTGAGGCCCTTATGTTTGAAGGGGTTGCAAATACAGAGGGATGTATTCCTATTAATCCTCACAATAAGGGGAGAGGCTAGAAGAGAACCCTCAAGGACAAACAAAATGATGGGATCTTTAATCGGTTTGATGCTTTGGAGGAGTTAGTTTAGGAAGAGGGGATTCCAGTTGAGCTACCCTCTAGTGTTGGGTCCTTGGGAGTGACCTTGTCAAAAGACAGATAGAATGATAATCAGAATTTACCTTTGGTAGATTTGCGAGTTGGTAAGATGGATACAAATTTACCCTCATGAATACCAGATGTATCAAAACCAAGTGGGAATTTAGTCTTGAAGGATGTTGGAGCCTTGACTGAACTAGCTCCTTTTGAGGTGAAAGAGGCTTTGAATTCTAGGAAAAGCAGTGGGGCTTTGCATGCCTTGGGTTTGCAACAAAAACCCCTTAAAAGGGACCTCCAGAGAAATATTCTAAGGTGGGGCATAAGAAATACTAAGAGAAGGTAAAATTAGTTGGTGAGCCACTGGTGGATTATGGATTAGTGAAAACCATTGACTCCCATTTCTCCCTATCTCATAAATGATTGTTATTTTATGGAATGTGAGGGGTATGAATAGCATCCCTAGACAAAAGGCTATTCACGAGATGATTGGTATTCATTCTCTTGATAATGTATTTATTTAAGAACCTAAATTGGCAGTGGATGGTATGTTGAATACAACTCCTAGAATCTAGATTCATGGCTTTTGTCAATGTGTTGGGGCCCATGGTAGCTCTGGTGGTGTGGCTTGTTTTTGGGATCCAAGGAAGGTTGTTCCTCTTTGGTGGATCTTGAGTTTCTCTTTTGTTTCTATGGTTGTTTCTAGTTTGGATTCTAGTGAAACTTGTCTTTTCACTAATGCTTATGCTTCTAGTGATCTTCTTGGAAAATCTCAACTTTGGTCTCATGTTAGATATGTTTGGTTTCTTGCTCCCTTTCTTCCTTGGAACATGGTAGGTGATTTTGATTATGTTGTTTCTAGCTTGGAGGAAAAAAGAGGTGGCATAGTCAGGCTTGATCCACCTGCTAACCTCCTAAGGGACAATATTGATCTCTTGAATTTAATTGATGTAAAGTCGAATAATGGCATCTTCACTTAAAACAATACAAGAAGTGAAAATTATATTTCAGAGAGGCTTGAAAGATTCCTCATCTCTTGTTATTGGGTTGGGGGTAGGTGGACTACCAACTGAGAGATCTTAGATTGGAAAGGTTATGATCATTGGATGATTAAATTCTTAGTTGTTTCATTTAGAGCTCCTAAGAACCCTCTTTTAAGTTTCAACTCATGTGGTTGTGTGATCTTTCACTCCAAGACTTGATGATTGAATTTGGTGACACAAAGGGAGACCCGATTATGGTAGGGATATGTATTCCTTTGCTAAAATATTGTAGTATGTTAAATATAGGCTTAATAAGTGGAATAAGCAGTGCTTCAACAACCTTCACTTCAATAAAATGATGGCTCAAGATTAACTAGACACTATCACTCGCCAAATACATGATCATGGTCTAACTAATGATTTGAGTAGAGAGGAGACAATAGCTACTAAGGATCTAGAGGAATGGGAGTTGCTTGAGGATTTTTTTGGAAGAAAAAATCTTGTATTGATTGGCTTCAGGAAGGGGATAGAAATACTACCTTTTTTCATAACTTTGTGAAAACTAGAAAGAATGAAAATATTATTACCTCTCTTGTATCTTTAGAGGGGGCTTTAATTTATTCACTAGAGGGATTTCTTGGGAGGCTTCTTAGTTCTTCTCAGTTTTTTTTACTGAGGACTCCCCTTGTGAGTGAAGTTAAAAACTCTATTTTAGACTTCATTCCCTCTATAGTTTCTAATGAGATGAATGTGGACCTCATTCAGCCCATCTCATTGTGGGAATTGGAGGTGGTTGTGTTTCAAATGGAAAAGGAAAAGCCCCAGGCCCTAATGGCTTTCCAATAGAATTCTTTTGAGACTTTTGGGATATTATCAAATTGGATCTCTTAGAGGTGGTTTAGGATTCACAAAGAAATAAACAAATGTTAAGAGCCATGAATTCTACTTTTCTATCTCTTATTCCTAAAACAGAAGGTGTTAATTGTTTGGACATTTTAGACTCATTGCCCTTTGCAATGTGATTTACAAAATTATTACTAAATTGATTCCAGAAAGGCTTAAGCCTTGTCTCAACTCTTTGATTTCCGAAGAGTAGGGTGGATTTGTTGTTGGTAGAAAAATTATTGATGGGATTGTGATTTCTACTGAGGTCATTCATTCTATGTCGAGCTCTGAGGAGAAGGCCATGTTCATCAAATTGGACATGGAAAAATCTTATGGTAGGGTCAAATGGGCCTTCTTGCAGAAATTTCTTCTAGCTTTTGGATTTGGCAGTGAGTGGGTTAATTGGATCATGAGTTGTGTAACTTCTACTTCCTTTTCTGTTATTATTAGTGGTGAGCCATCTAAGTTATTCAGGGCTTCTAGGGGTCTTCAACAAGGGATCATTTATCTCCTTATTTATTTATTTATTCATTATTATGGTTGAAGGGTTGGGAATATTTATCAAGTCTTGTATTAGACAAGGGTTGATTCAGGGTTGGATTTGGGGCAATAGTTTACCTCCTCATTCTCACCTTTAGTTTGTGGATGATACAACCTTGATGGGCATGACCAAAATTCATGAAGCAATGAATTTAAGGAAATTTTTGGACACCTACTTGGTTGCCTCTAGTCAAAATAATAATGAGGACAAGTCATTTGTTTTATTCTTCAATACTCCTTGGCTTATTCAGAGCAGGATTGCTCAGATTCTTCAATTTCAAATTGGCTCTCTTCCTCTGGTTTATCTTTGGATTCCCCTTGCTATGGGATCTCAACTTAGAGAGTTTTGCTAGGATGTTTTAGATAAGTTTCACAAGAGGGTAAGTCATTGGATGTGTAGATGGCTTTCATCTGATGGGTGTGTGATTCTTTTGAAATTGGTGGTTCAAGCCCTTCCTATTTACAGGTGCTTTGTGCAGGTTGCCCCTTTGAGCTTTGTTAAGGAGTTTGATATCCTTTCTCATCAATTTCCTTGGGTGGGAAATTCTCTCTTTGAAGTAGAGCTCAGTTAAGTGGGAATCTGTTTGCAGGTTGAAGTAGGAGGGAGGTCCCAGGCTCAAGCTTGCGGGTTTGAATGGTCAAGTATTAGCTACCAAATTATATTAGAGATGGTGTACCTGTCGATATCAGGATTGGGCTTGGGCTATAACTCTTCTCATAAGTACCTCTAGGGGTTGAACATCTTTGACATGGATCAGTGTAGCCTTCTGGTAAAGGGATATATGATTTGGGATACTCTCAAAAGAGGGGAAAAGCTCATCAAAGAGGGTCTATTTTAGATTTGTAATAAGGGCTCAATTGCTCTTTTCTGGTTTGATTCTTGGGATGGTTATCCCCCTATCATATCAATGTTTCCTCATTTATAGTCCCTCTATAACAAACTACTTGAAGTTAGTTGGAGTAAGGTGGAGGACTTTAAAACTATTCAATTTTTGGGTCAAGTGGAGGTGGTTAGCTGGAATGATCCTTAGGACTAGGCTTTGGGAGGTACTGAGGAGGCTCGACAAGAGCTAGCTAATATTTTGGCTGGTAGAATGTGTAATTTCCTTAAAGGGAGGAATACTCTGGTATGAGGCCTTGATCCAAAGGGAAAATTCTCGGTTGCCTCGGGGTACTTGGAGTTGGATAGATAGTTCTATGGGAAGGTTGGCATTCCTTGGTGGAAGCAATTATGAAACAAATTTTCTTGGCCCAAATGTAACTTCTTCTTATGGTCAGTAGTCCAAAATAGGTGCCTTACCTAGGAGAATTTGCAAAATAGAGGTTTCTTGGATCCTTCTATCTATGTTCTTTGTAATGGCAGTGAGGAATGTGTTTCACATCTCTTCTTCCAGTGTCCTTACTCTAGGGAGATTTGGAACCTCTGGTGGGGGGCTTGAAATCATGCTTGTGTTCATGCCACATATTTGGTTGAGTTCTAGGAAAGTTTGGATAGACCTCCAAATAAAACCTCTTTTCTTCAGATAGCTTGGGTTATTGGACCTACTTTGATTATCTAGCTTCTTTGGTTAGAAAGGAATCAAAGGATCTTTCAAGATGTAAAATACCATCAGTAGGATCAGTTACAAGGAATCTTTAGAGACTATTTCAGCAAAATGTGATTTTTCAGTTACAATGGATTCTAGTGATTTGGCTATTATAAGGAATTTGAATTTAGTTGACAGAGATTTTGGCTATTTTGTAGGTAGAAGACCTCGTTAGGCCAAAAAGAAGATTCATCAGGAGGGTCAATGGCTTCCTCCTCCTCAAGGAGTTCTGAAGGTAAATACCGATGGCTCTTCCAAGGGGAATCATGGGCATGCAGGGATTGGTGGTATTGGTAGAGATAGTGTTGGAGGTGTTGTTTGTTTCTTCTCTATCTATAAAGGGCAACATACTAATAACCTTATGGAGGCCCTTTCTATTATGTATGCTTTAGAAAGAGGTTGTTCCTTTGGATGGAAAAAAGATTATTTGTGAATCTGATTCACAGATTATGGTGGATATATTTAATGAGAAAAGGTTGGATGGAGCTAATTGGCAACTAGTTATAGTGGTTAAACAAATTTTGAATTTGTGTTGCTCTTTGGAATATATTTACTTTTTTTATATTTCTAGAGAGTCGAATAGAGTGGTAGATTGTCTAGCTAAGTGGGCTTCAAAGCATTTAGAGAGGTGGGATGTTGGTGACTGGGGATTCTTGTCCCCAAAATATTATATCTTTGGAAAAGTTAATTATGAAGGACAAGAATATGTAGCTGGATTTTCAGTGGGGTTCATTTGTTGATTTTTGGTTGTTTCTTGGTGGGCATGTGGCCTTTTTCTTTTTTAATCTTTTTTTTGAGTTAAATAAAGTTTTACTCTCTTTTTCTAAAAAAAATATATTGATGCAATTAGGTGTTATATTAATGTTTGTGTGGTTGTCTATTCAATTTTCTTGTTTGATGTCAATAGTGGCATGGTATGATGATTAAGTTGTGTTGTTGTTCTTTCCATCAAGGTTCAAACCCCAAGGGTGTAATTAGTGGATTCTTAAATTGGGGATGAGATCTCCCATTTGTGACCTCACCATTCATAGCTCTGAATCAAAAGTGTTTACCCCTTAAAATAATTTTTTTTGTTTTATCTTTGTTGAAGTTTGTATAGATAGTTGTATATTTTGTTATCATATTTTATATTCTAGAAGATTTCTATTATAGAAAGTGTTTTATGTTTACTAGAAAATAAATAAATAATTGAAACTCATAGAAAGAAAATAAAATTATTTGACATCCACTACTAAAAATTTAGAATAGTATCTATCTAACTTTATAGATGAATCCACAACATATTTATACATGTGTATTAATATTTCAAATTACATTAATTTATTTTATCTTCATTTTATTTAGTTAGTGTGCTAGATTGTAGGACATTTCTTTTTCTACTGGAACCATAGACCATGCATTTCACTAATGCAATAAACTATTTTTTTTAATGAATTTAGTGGATTAAATAACATATTATAATATATTTATTGTATTCATCAAATATAGCAATCTTTGTGTTCAAATATTCAAAGGGGAAACTGATGAATAGACATAAGTATATTAATGTGAATACAATAAAAAACACAATTAAATCATCAAATTTAAACAGATCTGTCAAATTCAACATGAAAATAATTAACCTATCTACCTATACAACACAAATAATCATCCAACTTTGCATCTCGTTAGTATTGAAGACCAAATCAAAGAGATCTTAATCATACTAATTTAAATAATAGACATTTCAGTTATTATATTTGACTCGCCTGTCAATCCCCTTTCACCCGGGGCTTGTGAATCTCCATAGCTTTCTCCACGAGAATGGGAGCGATTCGTCCAAATCCAAAGGTAACTAAATAGATTTTTTTTGAAATGGTATACAAGGTTTCATACCCTTTACACAGAGGGCCCAAAAGGCCAAAGAAGAGCTAGTTCAAAATAGGAATGAACTAGGAGAGGACAGACCCAACACAAAATAGCTAACAGGCAGTCGTTAAACCACATATTAGGATAGGATTCCAGAATCTGAGTGGACCAAACTGACACACTTGACCCAAGGACACGAAGAAGCAACAGATCAAGGGAGTCCCCTCTTCTTCCTCAACACCAATGACCAGGAAGACTTAGCATCCAAGTCCACTGAGCAAGGAGAGAGGAGCGAAACCTCAGCAGCCACCAAGGAAGAGCCATCACCACACAAGGGGGATTGTTGCACAGGTGAGGAGATAGGAAAAGACAAAGGAACAATAGAAGCAATCGATGTAGTTCGGTTAGGTACAGTCAATACAGTGTCAGCAGATCGAACCAATGGTGGATCCACAGTAGTGAGGTCCAGGTGAGGAGCAGGAACAAGTTCCTAAGTAGGCACAATAGGTTCAACCTCCTCAGAAGAGATAGCAGTAGGGGCCACCATGAGGTGATCCAAAAGAGCATCCTTCCACCAAGTCGCAGCGCCATTGCAGCGGGCTTGAGGGCAAGCAGAGGCCAAATGACCCACCAAAAAGCATATACTACACCGAAAGGGGAGACCCTCATAGTCCAAGAGTTGCTTCCAAGGTTTTTCCTCTACCAGTAAAACTACATCTCCATGGAGAGGTTTGGAGATATCCAGATCAACAAGCAGTCGAGCGACAGTGGTATGCCCAAATTCCCTAGTTGTAGAATCCACCATTAAGAAGTGACTAACTGAACAAAATGTTAATAAATTGAATTAATCAATATTAATAAAGTGAATTAATCGAAAATTATAACCTATAGCTGCTCAAAAGCAAAAAAAAATCAAGAAAATTGGTCTAAAAACATTAAAGAACAAATATATACAATGTTATCACTCTATGAATTCTAACAAAACAAAAATCACCATCCTAAAGGAGAATATTAATACAAAATAAATGATTAAAACACATTCTAACAGTATAAAAATCATCAAGCCCTAATAGAGAAATGGTAATGAAAGAGAAAAAATAGAAATCATAATAAAGGAAATGAAAAAGGACAACCAATAGTTTGGCAAACCACTCGGCCCACAACACATCTTAAGTCTATATTTAAAAATATTTACATCAACATTGTCGTTTGACGAGGATATCTAGACGGGAATTATCATCCTCAAAGACATAAATAGAGTATAAAATGTTCAAACCCTGTTTAAAATATCCATAGCGAGATTTTTGTTGTAATCAATTCTAAACCTCTCATTTCATGGACTCCAATGATTTGTAGATACTCCAGGCACTCTCCTATAATTCGACTTAAATACTTCCAATAATATCCAATTTAGATTGGTCAAATGACATCCGAATAAGGGAAAATTAATGAGGAAAAGCTTCTTGAAGAAAAAAACAATAACAAATTTGATATCAAATTCAACATAATCAGATCAAAGGTAAATGGACAAAATAACTCTTATCGAAAAAATTTGCCTCCTTGAAACTAAAGAAGGCTTCGTCCTCCAAACTCCTGACAATTTTCGTCTTCCATTATAAACCAACGTTTGAACAATTATTGTTGCTCATTATTACTACCAATTGCACGTCATTTTAAATGTAGTTTCAAAAACTTTATACAAATTGTTGGTTGTCACTGTAGGAAGCCTCTCGGCTTAATGATCTAAGAGAGAAATGTAAAGCATGTGGAATTGATAAGGACATTCAATTGGTCTACAATAAATTGAACAAAATTGGTCTTGATTATGCTTCTTTTATTTCCAGCTTTCATACTCATAGGTTGACTATGGGATATGCATCTACTATACCTTCATTTGCATCATTTTCTGATATGTTAATACATGAGCAACCAAAGCTTATCTCGATGGGTCTCATCAAGTCTTATAAATCTCAAGCATTATTGGCTAGTGAGGTGAAAGAATCAAAAAATACTGATAAGAAACAAGAAAATCTAAGAATAATCCACATTCATATCAACCAAGGAATAAATCCTCTTCCACAAATAAATCATCTAAGGAGAAGTCTACTTGTTCATATTGCAAGAAGGTTGGGCATGATGAGCATTCTTGTTATAAGAAGGATATTGATGATTTGAAACATCTTCTCAATAAGAATCATATTGATTTTCCTTATAAAATGTCTAAGTCACCTTCTTGTTCTTCTTCAAAAATTTCTAAAAAGGATGAACATTGTAATACTATAGGTAAATCTCTTTGTGATTTTTTAGGTCTTGGATCAAGGAGATGGCTTCTAGATTAGAGAGTATCTAATTATATGGCATCTTCGCAGTCTTTATATTCTCTTATTTTGAGCCTTGTACTATGTCTCTTATTTTGATGGGAAATAATACATACATGAGTGTACTTGGGAAGGGGTCTATGGTTTTTGGGGAGGGCACTTTCAATGATGTTTTGTGTGTACCCCACTTGATGGTCATTCTTCTTTGCATATATCAGATTACACATCGTGGAGATGGGAAGACTGTGGAGTTAACTCCTAATTTATTTAGTTATCATTAGAGACTTGGAGAGTAGAGAGATTCTTGCTACCGAGATGGTTGATCATTCATCTCGGTTGTACACATTTGCAGATTTTGCTTTTGATGATGACCTTGTTCCTTCAGCTATTGATCATACTTACCATGATTCAAAGGAGACATTTGGCTTCTTGAACTTAGGAGTTCTCGCATTGGATCCCATTCTTGAGCCTTGTATTTCATCTCCTCCATATTTTGTTGCATTTGATGATGCTCATGTTGGCACAAGTTTGGCCTCTTGTGATTTAGTGCAACAAGATCTTCATCGTCTTCCAACTACATCTACTTGGGATGCATACTTGACAAACAATGGTGGTTTTTTTGTTAGGTCCCACATTTTATATTTGGGAGACACCATTGATTGCATACATATTCTCTTTGATGGAGATGATCCTTCTTCAGTTGTTGTGAGGGAATACTCTGACCCTCTCATTCATTTTCTACATGATCACTCTTTTTAGTTTGACATGAGTGTCGATACTTTTGGAAAATATTTGGAGGAGGCTTCTTTGTCTTCATAGGAGGCATATTTGTCTTTGGAGTGTGTTCTACATCCATCTCTAAGAGATTTTGGATTGAAATCTTTAGTTGTGTGACCTAGAATGTATGTTTGGAGTGTGTCAGCTTTCGGCATCAACATAGAGACACTTGAGCATCGTTCAAAGATATCACATCTCATTCTTCTTCCCACATCTTCCTTTCAAGAATGGGAAGACATCTTGCATATCATCCTAGTTTTGTTTCTTCCTAAGGGGAGGAATTTTGTTCGACGAGATTGGATCATCTTCAACACTTAATGTTGAACTTCTACCATTACAAGAGACTCACCATTGATAAGGGGTTGCATGGTCTCTCTTCTTCTCTCTTATGGGGGGTATTTTTCCTTGCATGCTATTTTGTCCCTCTGATGCATCATTAAGAGTATTTTGTATTTTATCTCTCATTTGGGGAGGAGTTTTGTCCCACTGGGTTTTCTCCTTTTCTTTGTTTGTGAGATATTGTATTGCATATGTACATGGGTACCTAACATGGCCTTATATCTAAGATCCATCTTTTCACCTTTGCATAATAATCGGCTCCCTAAGTTGTACTTAAGTGGGGTGTTGGTGTAAATAGGTGGTTTACCTATCTAGGTCCTATTTACATGTTAAGTCCACTTAGGTCCTAGGAGGGAATCTTTCTCGTTAGCATTAGTTGTCACTAGATCTTATCTTTTGGCATTTAATGCTTGTATCCTACATCATTTAATATTTGTTAGGGTAGTTATCTCATTATACAGGATTAAGACAAATGTCAAGATCTTGTTTAATCCTATCCCATATTTTTCCTTTATAATCAAGACATCATTTGTACATCCTACACAATTCAATTCAGTTGTGTAAATCTAATATATCACTGTAATCTTTAGTATTGCATACTGGATATATCTTGCATCCATTATTGCAAATCTATGTTCTTTTTTTCTCTCTTCTAGAAGGTTGTTTTTGGTTTTTACAGGTGATCCTGGAGGCTTGAGTCCTTGAGTGACTCTAACACTCTCCTCCCTCTACCTTTGAGTCTCCTCCTATCAAAAGTATTTTTCCATCGATTGTTTCAACCCTTACTTTGAGCCCATCAAGAATCCCTTCATCTTCTCAATGGTTAAAATAAATAGTTTGCAAAAAGAGAAAAATCCATGAAATTATTGAACTAAATTTCATTTTTGTTGCCAAACTATTATACAGTCCTTTCACTAAGCCAAAGAAGATTTAGTTTGCCTCAATATTAATGCTCGATTTGTTAGGGGATCAATATTTATAAATTATCAAAACATTCAATGAAAAGGACAACAAAGAAGTCATGGAAGATGACTATCAAATTTCAAGGGTTGATATGGGCCCCTTAATGCATGAAAGAGACACATAATTTTGAAGTTTTAGTTGCCAAGATTATGCATAAAACTAAAAAATAAAGTGGCCTAAGAGAATTTAGAAGAATAGGTACAAATATTGATTTCTTGTATTAATTTTTCTAAATTGTTCGACGTAGGTGATAGATGCACCTCTAAGCATTGAAAATTTTGAAATTCAAGGCATGGACAAAGAGGTAATGGAAATATTTAATAAATTAAAGATATCAAGTTTCCACAATCCATAATGTTAATTTACTTTGATTTATGGATTCAATCAAGTGTCACAATTTTTGCATCAACGTTTTGGATCACACTCTGTGATCCATCATCGGGATAGAGAGCTGAAGGAGATGTAAAATGACATCTTTTTTATAAATGTGAAGATTTTGGAAAGGCTTTTGAATCTTGGGTTGAAAAAATAACGCTAGATGACATCTTTTTTATAGAAAAATGTATGTTGTTGTATAAACATGTAGAAGAAGAAAATGTGACATTAAAAAAGATCTTTGAGAAATTAGGAAAGAAGA
Source organism: Sequoiadendron giganteum (assembly GCA_007115665.2). Lineage (NCBI taxonomy): Eukaryota > Viridiplantae > Streptophyta > Pinopsida > Cupressales > Cupressaceae > Sequoiadendron > Sequoiadendron giganteum. The sequence continues at coordinate 517,328,844 of CM021109.1, forward strand.
AGATATCTAGAATTTGGAAAAGAGGTAAATTGAAGAGATGATGAAGATTGATATAAACACTTTTCTCAATGAAAAGGTTGTAACAAAAATTGAAGAATTTGATACCATTATTACATGGATCAGAAGCATAGAATTGAGAATCTTTGCTACCAAAAAGCTATTAATAAACTGAAGAAGCTCACAAAATAAATGGATAATATCAAAACAGATATTGTCATAGGTATTATGGATTTGGAAATAAATATTCTCAAAGAGGACAATATAGTGTAAGAAGACATTCAAAAAATTAAACAAGATTTTAAAGACTCAATTTATAAAAAAGTTATTTATCCTCAAAAATGAAAATTTAAATACCATGACTAAACTATCAACATTTTCTTATGTGGTGAAGGATTTCAAGAAGCAGCTGTTAGTGATTGATAAAATAATCAAAGAATTTGATGATCTTATGGCAATGTGGAAGCAATGGCTAGAAAATACGGGGGTCCCAGAAATGAAGAAATTTTCTTCGATGGTAAAGTGGTACACAAATCATAAAGATGATTTGAATTCTCCAGGAGTATCAAATAATTTGATAGAAGAATTTCTTAATTTAAAAATATTTTTGAAGTTTAAATTTAAGTCATTTATAAGACTTATTTGTATTTATTTTAAGACTTTATATTGGACTTAAAAGTTTTATGATGTTTATTGAATCCTATATTTAAAATTTATTTATTGAGAATGGTTATAAAATTAGTTATGCAATATAGTCTATAAAAGGAAGGGTTTATCTCTTTGGAAATGACTTTTTGGAAAATTTCATAATGGAAAAGTGGTGAGAAAGATAGTTGTATGACTTTTCTACAAGGAAATTAAAGAGAATGTCTGCAATTTTTTGCTCAGATACATATTTTGTCGTTTACTTCTCTTATTTTTAGTGAATGATATGTCTTTGCAGTATCTTGCAGTTCTTGACTATGAAGCCATTAACTTGTATGCCTAAAATCTATGATAGCATCTAATGTGGGAATCTGTGGTATTTATATTTCTTAGTTGCATGTTATAAATATATTACAGTTTCAATTGAGGTATGAATTAATACTCATATGTTTATTGAATAAATACTTCTTTCTCTTTTTTCCTAAATCAAATTTGAGTGTCATATTTTGAAAATTCCAACTATTATCATACAAGGGAGTCTCCCCTCTCGAATGCAGAGGTAAGATGACTGAAAAGAAACTTTGCCAACTGTTGGCACAGATTTTGGTTCTTTTCGATGCAAAAAATTTAAGTTTATTATAAGTATTATCATAGCACAAATCTATTTACCAACACACAAATATTTTTCAATCATGCATTTATCTAAAAGAATTGAATTTAGAAAATGAAAGGAAAATAGAGAGAAAGTCCTTACGAAATATCTTTTCCATCAATTTGACATGAACATTGTTGCAAAATAAAGAATAGAGACTCAAATATATCTGTATTTCACCATAATTATTCATAGTTATATAAGAATTTATGCAAATATTTAAAATAAAATTTGTCACTAAGAAATTAATCAAATGTATCAAAATATTTTCATAGAAATTTGATATTTCGAAGTAGATAATAAATTTAAAGGCATGTATGATTTATAATAAATAATGACCTGCAATTGGCCTCCAATCAATATTTTATATAAAAATATACAAGTAATGATGAATTAGGAGAGAAAAAATGTAATAGAGTTAGCATTTGCGATTCTCCAACTTAAGCTTGACAAGTATCAACAATTTATAATCTTCTCTTATTGAATAGATCAATCCTTTTTATAGAACAAGGATTCCTATAGTTAGTTACAATATCAATGGTACAAAATTAGTTAGCACAAATCAAGGGAAACAAGGATGGTGAAGAGCACATGGTTGATGTCATTGCATGGATAGTTAGCACGAAAAAATTAGGAACATGAATTATCTTTAACTTGATTTAACTTGGTTAAGATATAAATCCTTCAAAATCCTTCACTATATTTACCAAATCAAAACTTCTCTCCTCCTAGTATCTCCTTTCAAAACTGTATTTCAAATTTTCCTTTTCAGTGTATTGTGCATATAAAATATCCTCAATTTTGAAAACACAACAAAACTCCATTAAACTTTAACTAATTCATGTTTATTTTATACAACTTAGAAATAATGGTATGTATATTCAAAAGAAACATCTTCCTCTACTATCACCTTCTTTCCCAATGCTTCTTGTCTTCACAAATATTCCCCAAAAGCAACAATTTGATATTTTGAGGTAAATGATGAATTTAAAGTCATAGAAGATTTACAATTAATAATAACCAAATATTGGTCTCAAAATCAATATCATATACAAGAATATATAACCAATTTTAGTGAATGTGAATAGAAACCATGAAGAAAACTTAAATTTGGAAATTCTCCACCTTAAGTTTGGATAGTGTCAACAATTCCTAATAAGGTGGAAAAGGTAAACCCTAGGACTCCACTTTGTGTTTTCACAAGGGTCTACTTTTCCATAATCTTATGTATGTCGGGATACCTCTCATCATTAAATTCAAGATTGAATAGGATAGGAGATTAACTTGCAACCTGAAAGGTGAGACTACCGATCCTAAGATCTGAATTTAAGGACTTAGAAATGAATTTTATATGAAATGCAATGATAAAACTAAAAAATGATATAAATGACCTATTCTAATGCAAAAACAGCAAATCTGGAAAATAACAGACAAAATCAAACTTTGGAAACAAATTGAGAAGAGTTTTATACACTTATGATAAAAATTTGGGGATGAAAATGGAGTACTAAGTCGCCCAGGGTGGCAGTGTCCTTATTAGTAAATTTCATATTTAATTTCACAATCCTCTGGAGCTAGATTAGATCTTTCTTTCCCCAGGTTTTGCACTGTCGAATCTTTGTCAAGTACCAAAATAATTGAGTTTTTGTTTGTTGTCAAGTTGTAGGGTTTGAATGCAAGAATGAACAAAAGATCTTCAATCTTCCTCCAAAATTCTTCAAACCTATAACCTACACATTTAAAGAGAGAGGAAGGGTTGTGCCATATAGGGGCTTTCCTCAATCAAACCCTATGTTAGTGTTTCCACCTCCACAATGGTAATGTCAATGAAAGAGAGCTTATCCTTGTGAGGGATAGAGGCTAAATGACAGAAGAATGATCAATTAATAATGGATGTAGCTCACTAATCATATATAATTCCTTGAAGGAATGAAGTCATACAAATCTCCTCAAGGTTTTCTTACAAATTGGCTTGATATGCTTGGAATACCTACAAGGGTTAGTCCTCATAAACAAAATGATAACATAAACATGAACAAACTCACATAAAACTTGGCATGATGCTTCAATACTGAAATGTTGCAATAAATATGCTCTTGGCTACTCTTGACTTGATAATCCTCTTGATCATAAATTGTTTGTTAGTTTTCCACTTAGTTTTCAAATGGTGAAATGACTAGGTATCTATACACTTCTAATTTCTTGAAAATTAAATCCTAATAGCCGACATTTGACATTTAAAATTCAAATAATAAAATACCAACTCTAACATATTAAAATTTGGATGAAAATAAGGGGACCAATTTGCCTAGGGCAACTAGGTCCTAGCCCTATTTTCTAGGATCTAAGGCTTCGGGGACAAAATATTAAATATTTGCATTGGTTTTCTCTATGGTTTTTCTTGATAAATGTCCAAATGAGCTATAAAATGCATAATTTAGGACATTAGGTTTACAATTAGGTTCATGCACTTAAGGGGGGAGAAAAATATAGTGTGAAATTGGCAAGGGTGACAATTTATGACACTACATTCAGATTCACACTAAAGTAGAAAATATGTCAAGAGGGGCCTAATTATCTAAATGTTGAAGAGATGGGATGACAATGAATCTATGGGGATATGCAAGTGCCCAGGATTCAACACTAACTCATTTGACTGCAAAATACGACGAAACTTTCCGACGAAAGATATATAATTAGATGAATCATCAAGTACATGTGTACTTTTCAACAACAAAATTGTGCCCGACGTTCGTCAAAATTTCGACGAACGGATTTTTTTGTCAAAATATCGACGAAAAATACAATATACCGTTATCCCAAGGTCTCAATATATACTTAAATAAAATACAACCGATGTAACAATGAGAAGGCAACATTTTGTAGTGGGACCTAGTTATAATGACGTGGGTGACATTGACGACGAGGATGAGCAGCTGAGATTAAATGAGGTTGATTGAACAACATACTAAGCTAGTGGAAGATGGTGTGTGTCATGAAATATTGGAAATAGTGAACGGTGGAGATCAAACAGAGCTTTGATCGGACGTCTTTCTGGGAGCTTGGTGCGAATATTGTAGATTCCCTTCTTGATTCTTCGGAATTACACAAGCGGTGTACTTGAAAGCCTTATTGGCGTGAGCGAACATCATCAATAGGACACTTAGGGATGTCCCCTTGATACAACAATGACCTTCCTAGTGGAAGATGACATATGTCATGAACTATCGGAAATAGTGAACAATGGAGATCAAACAGAGCTTTGATCGGACGTCTTTCCAAGAGCTTGGTGCGAATATTGTAGATTCCCTTCTTGATTCTCCACTTAGGGATACCCCAACAATACAACAATTACCTTCCTAGTGGAAGATGACGTATGTCATGAACTATTGGCAATAGTGAATGGTGGAGATCAAATAGAGCTTTGATCGGACGTCTTTCCAGGAGCTTGGTACGAATATTGTAGATTCCCTTCTTGATTCTCCAAAATTACACAAGCGGTGTACTTGTGCCTTGGTGGATCTCTCACCATGACAAGTGTTGCATGAATGACGATAGTGCAAACATGAGGATGACAAGGTGAGAGTAAACCCTGGGTGGAATATGAAAGCCTTATCGACGTGAGTGAACATCATCGGTAGGACACTTAGGGATGTCCCCTCGGTACAACGATGACCTTCCTATCAAATGGACAAATAATAGTATTATATTATATAATATTATAATAATATATTATATAATATTATAATAATATATTATATTACAATACAATATAATATAAATATTATATTATTATTTTTATTATAATAATATAAATATTATATTATAATAATATATTATATTATTATTTATATTATAATAATATAAATATTATATTATAATAATATTTATATTATATTATATTATAATAATATATTATATTATTGTAGAGGAATGGAGCACCAACGAAGTCAGGTTTTCCGCAAGCATGGCAGCCTGCTGTATAGCCAGAACCGACAGGGCAGATAGCCTTTCAACCAACGAAAGGAGAGGTTTAACACTCGGCCACAACAGGCGTCTTCAAACAGGGCTTGGCAGGCTCCAGAGAAAATGGGTGGAGGAGTGGGCAAATTTAACCCAGGGAAGGGAACACAGGTCGAATGGGGTGATCAATTCAAAGTTAGGAGTCCACTGGAGCGTTTCAAATTTTAGACCATAGAGCCAAAGTTTTGGCGTCCAAAACAACAAGCTAAGCGGGTTGGCCCGAGCCAGGTATTCCCAAAAATCTCCCACGCTACTGTGAATGTTGTGCTTGTTGAAAATATTGAATGGAAAAACTCTATTAGTTTTTTAAAAGCTAAAGCTTTCTTTTTGAAATGGGGTGGGAGATGGCCGGCCTACTCAAAACTTAGAGCTTGGTGTGATAGACATTGGGGTCGTGAATGTGAGCTAAAAACGCTCGAGAATGGCTTTTATATGGTCATTTGCAAGACTATGATGGATAAGGAATGGATCCTCAATAGTGGACCCTTTGTTATGGAAGGGCTAGGTTTTCATATTAAAGACTGGATACCCAATTTCAATCCAAATAAAACTGTAGTTGATGACATCCCAGTCTGGATTAGGTTAAAAAATCTCCCACATGAGTATATGGATCATGAAACTCTTAAGATGATTGGGAATCGGTTTGGAACATTTGTTAAAATGGAGGAGGTGGTTGACAGCACAGATTTGAGTATTTACCCCAGAATATGTGTGCTCAGGCAAGGGATTCATTCCTTACCAGAAAAACTGGAAATCAAATCTGGGGAAGGGATTTGGGTTCAGAAGTTGGAAATAGAAGATGCCTTCTTTGAATGTCTAGGTTGTATTGGGAAATCACATTCCAAAGAAAAAGATAATTCGAGGGGTAAGGAAAAACTCTCCTGTCATAATAATCTATTGGAGGTTATCATTAATTTGTCAGAGGGGTCACAAAAGGAAAAATCCAATGCTAAAGTAGAATGGGGTGTTCAGAACCGAAATGTCACTCAGGAAATTAATGGTTTGGAAGGTGAAGGGTGGCCAGTAAATCGTCAGGAAGCAAATTTTTTATTTGGAATGAGCTATGGGAAGGAGTTGCAACAGTGTCAAGCAAGGGCTGATAAAGGTCAACTTTCCATATCTATCCCTACTGAGATAGTGATGGGTGTTGAAAACCTGCAAGGAGGACAGGTGAGATGCCTAGAGGATGTAACAAATGGAATTAAAGGTGGAGTGGAGGACTGGCAATCACCATAGAAAGACTCACTGTATCAAATTCACCAGAATACTGGCTGGAATGTGGGTAATCAATTTCAGGTGTCGGGTTCGCATAATCGAGCAGAAAAGCCTGGTATGCCCTGTCTGGGGTCTGCCAGTAATCATTTGTGGAACTATAAATCACCAGGGGATGACACTACATTCAAGGATATACCCATATCCCCCATAAGAAACCTTGACACAGACTTTGATGGGGCTTGTGATACTGGTGGAAATTTGGATTTCTCTTCCTCGGAGTAAGATACTGAAGAACCTCAAGATGCTGAGGACTTTTTGGGCCTTCAGGACAACCTAGCAATTGTGGGAAAGCGTAAGATTAACCAATCGGCTGCTTTAAACATTAAGGCCAAGATTGGTGAGAAATGCAGGAGGGGTCCTAAAACAAATAGGATGCGTCTTGAGTTGGCTGGTAATGCGGCGGGACAAAGCAAGTTGAGGTCAGGAAAAGGCTATGCCTTTTCCCAATGATCATGAAGATCCTCTTGTGGAATGTCAGGGGCTGCAATGCCCCTGACAAGATTCGTTTGATCAAAAGATGCTTTGATCAAACGAGGCCAGCTATAGTTTTATTACAAGAAACGAAAATTAAGGAAAGTGAGATGGAAACTTTTGCAAAAGGGTTTGGTTGATGGAGGTGTTCCATGTCAGGAGCATAGGGGGCTTCAGGTGGTTTAGGCTGTTTGTGGAATGAAACTTATGTCAATGTTCAAATAGTCAGACAAGAAAGGCATTGGCAATGGTGTAAAGTGGTATCGAAGCAGCTGGCTACAAGTTTTTGGATTCTTAACATTTATGGTCCTAATAATTCAGCTCAGAAGAAGATGCGTTGGTTAGAGCTTTCTGATATTTTGAAGGGTATGTTGGGGGTTTATGTCTTCTTGGAGGGGAATTTAATGTTGTTATGAGACCCTCAGATAAATTTGGGGGACTATGCTGGGCTGGAAGGAGTCAGCAAGACTTTTGTGATTTTGTCCTAAATAATGGCTTATTCGAACTACCTTTTAAGAAAGGATATTTCACATGGACAAACAGGTGTGGGGGTTTTTTAAATATAGCAGAGAAGTTGGATATGTTTCTCATAGCAGGTGATTGGGCTGAGTAACGGTGGCAATGTGAAGCAGAAATCCTCCCCATTACGGGTTCAGATCATTACCCAATCTCTCTAAGGCTCCAAGATGAAGCAACCCCGGATAGGTGTCCCTTTAAATTTGAAAAAATGTGGCTGAGGGCTAATAATTTTAAAGGTTTAGTGCAAGCTTGGTGGATGAATGCCCCACAATGGGAGGGAAATAAAGCCTTTGTTTTTTTCAAAAAGTTACAATTTCTTAAAGAACAGCTGAAACTTTGGAACCGTGAGTCGTTTAAAAATATTTTTGTGGAGAAAGAAAGGTTGGAGTGGGATCTTAACTTGTTGCATTCTAAAATTATTGAATTTGGAATGACGGAAAGTGACTGCTCGCAGGAAAAGGAGTTAAACAAATCCTACTCTGAAACTCTAGCTCAGGAAGAAGTGTTTTGGAGGCAGAAATCCAGAGAAACATGGCTGAAAGAGGGTGACCGGAACTCAAAGTTCTTTCATAATTCGGTAAAGGTGCGCAGATCCAATAACAAAATTCTTTCAATAAATAACAGCATGGGTGAATTATTACAAGATATGAATCAGATAAATAGGGAGGCGGTAAGGTTTTTCTCTGCTAGTTGTATTAAGCAACCAGTACAGCTTGGCCAGCATCCGGAGGTATTGGAGGTGATTCTGAGGTGCATATCAGAAAACCAAAATAAGATGTTAGTGGAGCGAGTTACTCTAGAGGAAGTAAAACGAGCCCTTTTTGCTCTGGGAGGAGACAAAGCCCCTAGACCGGATGGCTTTCCGGCAATATTTTTCCAAAAAATGTGGGATGTGTTTGCTCAAGACTTGTGGGGATTGGTGGAGGAATCAAGAAGAGAAGGTTTTATCTTAAAAGACCTGAATAACACATTCATAGCCCTTATACCGAAACGGGAGAGTGTAAATTCCTTTGAAGACTTTCGACCCATCTCTCTATGTAATACAGTGTATAAACTCATTTCCAAAGTAATGGCTAACAGACTAAAATCAGTTTTGGATTCGGTGATCTCTTTATAGCAGAGTGGCTTTTCACCCAACAGATCTATTTTTGAAGGGGTAATAGTAGCCCATGAAGCAATTCATACTGTAAGAGTGGCGAAGGTGGAGAGAATGATGGTCAAACTAGATATAAAGAGGGCTTATGATGAGGTGGATAGAGATTTTTTGTTGCAAGTCTTGGATCGATTTGGGTTTAGCTCTAAGTGGATATGGTGGGTGGAAGGGTGTATAAAGACACCTCGTTTTTCTGTTTTAGTGAATGGCAGTCCACAGGGTTTTTTTGAGTCCACAAAAGGGATTAGACAAGGTGATCCGATCTCACCGTTTCTATTTATTATTCTAGTTGAGGTGCTTGGTAGGCTCATTGCAAAGAAATGCAGTGAAGGGCAATGGAAGGGGATAAAAGTGGCAAAGGGGATAGCCCCAATTTCTCATCTACAGTTTGCAGATGACACCTTTCTATTGGGGGACTCCACTCTTCAAGAAGCTCGGGTGATGAAAGAGACTTTGAACAGCTATGGACTAGCTTCGGGCCAACACATCAATTGGAAAAAGTCTGAAAAAAAATTCTTTAATACTCCTAAGCAAAGGCAAGTGGATATATGCCATATCTTGGGTATGAGGGTAGGAAAGCTTCCAAGTAAATTCTTGGGTATACCACTGTTTGGAGGGGCAAACAGATCTGATTTATGGAAGGATCTAATTGATTCGTGCCTCAAACGAATGGATGGCTGGAAGAGTAAATGGCTAACCTCAGCTGGGAGGATTCTAATGCTAAAGTCAATAATTTTTGCTATCCCAATCTTCTCAATGATGTGCTTGAAGGTGCCCAAAAAAGTAATACATACAATTGGGCAGTGTATGAGGAAATTTTTCTGGAATGGCGCTAGCCCAGAGGACAAGATCCCTCTATTGGCATGGGAAAAGGTGTGTAAAGCAAAAGACAACGGTGGTGCTGGCCTGAGAGATTGGCAACTTCTGAATGAAGCTCTGGGAGCGAAACTTGTCTGGAGCATGTATGTGAATCCGGATCTACTTTGGGTAAAGGTTTTGAAAGCAAAATATCTGGACTCAAATGTGGAACATCAGATCTTCACTATCAGTAATCCTCTGAAAGGATCGGCAATATGGAATTTTATTGTCTCTTATAGGCCAGTGGTAACAAATCATCTCGCATGGCAGATTGGGCATGGTGGCCAGGCAATTTTTTGGGAGGACTCTTGGAATGGGTTGCCAAATTTGGGAGAAAGACAAGATTTGGCTGATCTTAAGATCATTTTATCCCAAAGGTGGGGGATCAAAGTAAAGGACTATGTAACCCTAAAGGAGGGTCCTTTAGGACAGGAGTGGGTATGGAAGGATGTGTTAACAGAGGATTTGACCCCTCAGCAAGCTCATTTAATGTGTGAACTTTTTAAGGAACGTAGGATACAAATCTCTGAGACTGAAGATAAAATCATTTGGTGTGGCTCAACCTTTGGAAAATATTCAGTGAAGGTTGGATATCAATTATTGGATGCAGAGGAAAGAGAGAGGTTCTGGGCAAAAGAGTTATGCTAGAATAAGGATTGCCTACCCAAAGCTGGCACCTTTGCATGGTTAGCAATTAGAGGTCGAGTTCTCACGGGGGAAAGGAGGAAGCGTTTGGGGTTTGTAGGCCCCACGAAGTGTGTTATGTGTGGGATGGCAGAGGAAACGGTGGATCATCTACTACTTCAATGTGAGGTGGCAGGTATGTGTTGGAATCATGTGAGAAGGAAACTAAATTGGCAAAGTCCTTTACCTTTGACCCTTAAAGAATTGTTTGAGAGTTGGTCAGGGAGGCCAAAGAAGACCCTTTTATCAAGTGTTTGGATATGCACTCCTTCTTTAATCATTTGGGAGCTCTGGAAAGAAAGGAATCGTAGAATTTTTCTAGATAAATATGAAACCTTAACGAGGTTGATTAGTAGAATGGACCATAGTATAGAGGAGGTGGTTAGTAATGCTGCTTCACAATCACAGAATTGGCTTAAACCTTTCTCTTTGGGTGATACACTGGTGCAAAGAGCCTGCCCTGGAATTCGTCTCAGAACAGTTACTGGTCAAATAAGGAAGCAGACCAAAGGTTTAGAAAGTTCAAAAGTATTCTAGTGCAAACCGGAAGAGGGCTGGCTCAAGGTAAATTTTGATGGTGCAGCTAGTGGTAATTCGGGCCCATCAGGAATAGGGGCAATAGTGAGGGATCATCAGGGCAACACTATTGCCTTTGCTGCAAGAAAATTGAAACCAGGAACGAATAATGTGGCTGAGGCCAATGCGGCATTGCTTGCAGTTAAGTTGGCCAAGAGTTTTGGTGTGGAAAAAATACAGTTGGAAGGGGATTCTCTAGTTATCATTCAAGCAATTGTGGATTCAGGTGAAAGAGCATGGCATCTGCAAAACATTTTAAAGGAAATCAAAAGGGAGTTGGGAACCTTCGAGAATTTTGCCGTAACACATATTAGGAGAGAGGGTAATAAGGAAGCGGATGCATTGTCTAAATGGGCAATATCCTTTAAAGAGGAGGAGATGTTAGTTATTGAAGATTTTAGAAATCTCCAATTGGAGCAAGGAATAACGGCTAGTTTATGAAATGACTAGTTGGCTAGCGCTGCAGGTAATAAAGGATTACAGTGGGAAGAATGATGATCAGTGAAGGACAGGGTGTTACATCTCGCGGGGTTCGGATAGTATGTGCTAGCGGCCCTTTAGGAATAGGGAAATTTATCTTGGGATAAGACAGGAAGTGTGTGGGTTGGCGCAACTTACCAGGCGAGTGGGGAAGCATATGGGAGAGGCCAACGTGCAATTAAGACAAGGACAATATGAGGATGATGACGACGCAGGAGATGGTAGAGAATTGAATTTCATGTGAGGCGAAGAGTGGCAGTATTAATGAAAGTGTCATCATGAATTAGTAGTTAAAAAGTGAACCCAGGGCTTAATCAGTTATCGTGGCTTGGTGATTAGGTTGAAGCGAGTCTTAGAAAAAGAAAAAATGGAGGCAATGGTGGGCTTCTCTACCAGTCTACAGCAGAAGGCATTTTTTGGGCAACCAACAATGAGGCGACTAAAACAATTACTGTTAGTGCCAAATGATGGGGTAGTGAAGGTGGTTCTTGAAACACTAGGGCCTCATTTTTGGGAGGCAACACACAGGGGATGGAAAAACGCGGACATTGCTTCCATAATTTTTGCATGGGCAATGGAGTTAGGGGAAAAGCCGCAAGAAACGAAGAGAGTTATGTTGACTCTGTTTCAGGAAGAATTATTGGGTAAGTTTGAATCTTTTATGGAGTGGGCAGTGCCTGGTTATGGGTTTGATGTTTCGGAAGGGATTGAGGAGGTTGATGAAGAAACAGAGGATGGGTTAATCCTGTTCATAAGGTGGCGAAAATCGACGGACAGAGAAGCATACAAGTTAAACATTCTTTATGCGTGGGAAAATTTGAAAGCAGAGATTCGACGGGTTGAAGTAGAGTGGCGCGAGAAAGCGGTCGAAGTTCCAGATAGCTACCCGAAGAAGAAACGGTCAACTTCAACAGGAAGTGGGCATGGGAGGGAGTAAAGGCCCCAGGAAATCGTTGAAGGGATGGTGGGTTTAGGGCCTGTTTGTTGGAAGTTTTTTTGCAGCGTGGAAAAGCTGGACCAGGGTGGGTAAGGTAGTAATGTAACGAAACAGTAAACTAATAGTTGGCCAACTAAATGGTGTTCGGAGTGACTTAAATTTTGAATAGAATGCAATGGGTGTGAAAGATGCTGGTAAGGATTACCTGGTTTGACGAGGAAGATCAAGGAACAAGCAGTGTTGGAGGGATGCGAACTGCAGATGATTGCGTTGGTGCCTGGGATATCAAACTGAAGAATCAATGGGGAGGGAGCTGGTAGCTTTGGCTACACATTTTATAAGCTGAAGTTTTGTGAAAATTTTGTAATTTAATACCTGACATATGTAATCTCTTTTAATATTAATAAAAAATATTGTTACCTATCAAAAAAATATATATATATATTATATTTTTATTTAATAATATATTATATTATATTATTATAATATTATATTTTTACATAAATAATATATTATATTATATTATTATAATATTATATTTTTACATAAATAATATATTATATTATATTATTATATAAATATTGTAATATAATATATTTATATTGTATTGTAATATAATATATTATTATAATATTTATATTATATAATATTATCATATATTTAATAATATCTAGCCCAAGATTTATATATTGTAATTTAGTGAGTTTCATTTCCATTTTGAATGTAAATTTTAGCGGGCAAATACCCTAATGGGCGGGCATAATGGGCGGACAAGATTTGGTCGTAATTTATTGAATTTCATTTCCATTTTGAATGTTAATTTTAGCAAGAAAATACCCTAATGGGCGGACAAGATTTGGTCATAATAATTATTTTAATAAACAAACTTTAATAACCTTGTCGAAGCCTTATTTCCAGGTTGCAGTTCGCCAAATCGAAGAAGTGAAAGGTCAATACCAGCAACAAAGAGTTGGAGGAACCGAAACCAAAAGCGGCAGGGAGGACATATGGAACAGGGCGTGTGAATTGTTTAATAGAATGCCTCAAAGAATTGTGGTCTCATGGAATCCAATATTTGTAGGATATGCTCAAATGGTTTTCCTGGAAAGCATCGGACTGCCTAGGGAAGGGAACTCGACACCATGACCATAGTAGGTGGAAGTACTTTCAGCCAATATGATGGAAAAATAGTCCCCTTGAAATGATGGCAATCACCACGGTAGCATTTATTACTTATTCATTTAGAATGAATGAACTGGGGTAAATTAAGCCATTGAATTTCTTTATGCATCTGTAGAAATGAAACAAATGAGTTAGCTACATTAACTAGTTTTGATCAACTTTACAGAACTGGGATAGTTGTATATTATAGAAAATAGTCTTATAGTATTTAGTTGTTGGTTTAATTTGAGTTTGTTTGGTTGTTGCATTTTCAACCAATCTATTTGTGTGCTTATCCATAGCCTTTGTTTCTTATCATAGCATTTCTCTCTGATCTCACACTATGTCCTTAACCTCTTAACTTACTTGCTTATCCCTAGATACTCTTCCTCTATGAGGTCAAAGTTTGCAATGTACAATAGTGTTAATGAGTAACATTTTCAACAAGATGTTGGAATTTATTTCAAACATTTAGCGGTTAGAGAATTGCATTTGGTATAAAGCACATGGGGTCATGATACATGTCTACTGATAAATTTTAATGGATATGGCTTTACACGTATTGATTGCCATTGCTTGAAAACTCCTTAAGCCTTTCCAACAAATCTATTTTGTGCATAACCAATTATTTGTGTGAATGAAATTCAATTCATAACAATGCAAGTTGTGCAACATGGCTGCCCATAGGATCAATGCAATTGACCTTCGATGTCTAAAATTTTATAATAGAATTTCCTTCACAATCATAATGAAAGTGGTCATGAATCTAAGTTGTCTTATACCCAATCATGTGTGTAATCATAACAAAACTTGTAAGTTGAACCCTTGTAACTATTTGAACCAAAAAAAAAAATCATGGTTGTAATGTGATAGCTAAGAAAGAGAAATCTTTGCTTGAGGGTATGAGGAAAATGTAATATGTATAGTAGTTAGTGTGAAGTCCCATTAGTTTACCAATATATGGTAATTTAAGAAATGGGGATCTATCAATAAATAAATGTGCATTACTATATAAAGGAAAGGAATTTTATAGCGATCCTATTACTATTAATGGAATTGACCTTTGGTTTTATTCCAAAGGTATATAATACATAGATATATATTTGATATGTTATCAAGGTCTTTATGAATCTTCTTTTTGTGGGATTAACATTTTATAATATGGATAAGCTTTTATTCTAATTGAATCTAGATACTGACACTAATGGTTATATAACTACCATTATAATATTCTCTTTATATTTTAGATAAAAGCCCTTTTATTGAATAGGAGGTTTAAGTGACGAATGAGCTCAAGAGTATGAGGATAATATTCACATTGTATAATATATTTGATATGTTATCAAGGTCTTTATCAATCTTCTTTTTGTGGTATAAACATTTTATAATATGGATAAGCTTTTATTCTAACTAAATCTAGATACTAGCACTAAAGGTTATATAACTACCATTATAATATTATCTTTATATTTTAGATAAAACCTCTTTTATTGAATAGGAGGTTTAAGTGACAGATGAACTCAAGAGTATGATGAGTTATAAAGGTACGATAAAATTTCAACAAATGCATTAGGTATGGTCAAATTTGAAATTCTTGAACAAGTTGGCACTAATGCCCTAGATATGCCATCCATTTTAAAAGTTGAAATTATACATCTTTTAGAGCCTTCTATGTTAGATAGATTTTAATTTTTTATAGGTATTAGAGTCCAGAGTTATGAGGGAAAAAATTTGTTGTAGGCTTCAACACTTGTGTTGGAAGTTGGTCTTTGTTTTATGGCCTTAACATTGTATGAAATTGCAAAAAAACAAACTCTAGGCCATTCGGCTTGTTCTAGAAGTGGACGGATGCTTTAATGGTCTCAAGCATTTCTTTTGCAATATCACTAATTCTATGCATTTTTTATTTATTAGACTTACTCTGATAAGCTAGTAATATATTTAAGATATTACTTTGATATCTATTCATTTGCAAATGCATTTCTTTTGCAATATCATTAATTCTATGCATTTTTCTTTTATTAGACTTACTCTAATGTTTATGGGTATATGCATTTCAGATATTCATTGTTTATTGCTATTTAGTAATATTTTTATGGATAGTACAGAGCAAGGAGATATTGCTCTGATAAGCTAGTAATATTTAAGATATTACTCATATATTAATTCTTTTGCAAATGCATTTCTTTAGTAATATCATTAATTCTATGCATTTTGATTTATTAGACTTACTCTAATGCTTATGGGTATCTAATTTTATGATATTTGTTGTTTATGCTACCTAGTAATATGTTTATTTTTTTATTGTGGATAGGTATAGAGCAAGGATAAAATGCAAAACTAGTGCCTTACTAGATGCATTTACAGCCCATCTCATGTGCAACAGTGGCATCACTGAAGACATGCATTCACACCATTTAATTTTTTTTTTTCAATTTTAAAAGTATAATAAATAAACAATTTGCATACTACGAAAGATTTTGTATTCAAAACTCTATATATAGAGTTCTTTGTAACATATTTTATATACAGTTTGAATATATAGATAATTATTTTCCAATGTTGTACTAGTGTTTGATGATATGGTTCAGAGGTGTAAGGTAATCAAGATTTGTCTTCTTACTTCAGAATCATATCTATTGGTTTTTTAGTGTTGAATTTTCTTTATAATTTACTGAATATAGACATCATCATGAACTAAAATGAACATGGCCACAAGGCTTCAATCAGCAAACTCACCCACACCAATAATAAAAAAAATTCAAATGTATGTAATAGCATACATTTGGACGAATAATTTTTAAAAAAAATTGCAAGTTTCGTCGCAATTTCGACGAACCTAAACCGACGAAACAATAAAACCTCTGACGAACTTTTGGTGATTGTTCGTTGAAATTGCGCCGAAGTTTGTGTTGATTGTCCGATGAAAGCCAATTCCATTTTTCGTGGCGATGACCGACGATGTTGGGTCGTACTTTCGACATATAAAAGTTGGTTGAAATTGCGATGAAAAAATAGCGACGAAATTTATATGAGTGTTTCATCGGTATTTCGAAAATAGTTTGTCAAAATACCAATGAACATTCATCAAAATTTGGAGTCAAATATAGTAGTGCAAGATCCTATGGCAAGACAACATAAAGGAAAGGGAACACACATGCATGTAATACAACAAGACAACAAAAAACATATACAATCTCAACACAAAATGCAAAGGAAGGGTATGAATATCACGAACTAGAAATTTGCATTATGCTAGGATCCACACCCAAGGCATTCATGACTCATGGGACAAAAAATTCCAATATTTTCTAGGTGAACCATGAACCAAAGGCATGATGGGCTAGTGAAGTCTGATATTCACTAAGTGAGCCTTTGTAAAACAACGTAGCAAAATAAGAAATACACAAAAACTAGTGAGGACTAGTTTTCACTAAGTGTGTACCCATGTCAACCATACCATGAGTTATAGTCCCAATAACTTTGATAAGGTGCTACATAAATTATCAAAATTCTATGCCAACGCATCATTAAGTTCAGCGCATGTGAACAAAGTGAAGCAAAAATGTTATGCCAACACATCACTAAGTCCAATGTGTTTGAACAAAGTGAAGCACATAATGGAATGTATGCCCCCACCTTAAATTAATTTCTAAACACCATGTTGTGAGCAATTGTTTTAAGGTATAAAAATGATAAATTTCATGTGATATGGTCATGAGAGCTTATTTGGAAATCTATAATGAAACAACTTGCACGAGAAGAATTTAATATGAAATATGCTAAAAATACTTAATAATATGCCACTTTGAGGGGGAAACCTCCTAATCCACTTCGAGGGGGATACCTCTAATAGTCTTCAATAAGAGCACAATACTCAACATTATGATGAAATAAGACTCACAACTTCCTATGTATACCTATTTATGTCTAGGATATCACTTAGGTCGACTTAGATAACCCTATATAAGCCCTAGGTTGACCTAAATAACAATATAATAAAGATAATATGACTTAAATAAGAGTTAAGATAGCCACAAATTGATTACTCATAACCCGATACACATTATAGGAGTGAGGGCATAACATTGCCATCCTCTTTACAAAATCATTGTCTTCAATGCTAAAATTTTGCTTCTTCTTCACCCCCTTTTTTACTTCTACTTCTTTTTTAGTGTTGCTTCTTGTTCCTACTCTTGTCTTGCTCTTGTTCTTGTTCTTTCTCTTTCTCTATTTTACTTATGCTTCTTCTACTACTACTTCTTGTTCCTACTCTTGTCTTGCTCTTGTACTTGCTCTTTCCCTTTCCCTTTCCCTTTCCCTTTCCATTTCTCTTTCTCTTTCTCTTTCTCTTTCTCTTTCTCTTGTTCTACTTCATGTTTCTTTTTCTTTTTCTTCTTTTTTGTGGCTATTTTTCATTGTAAAGAAGGTCTAGAAAGATAATTTTGCAATACATCACCCAAATAAAGTCAAAATACTCTAAAAAAAATTGTAACTTACCAAGGCCTAGGCCGCACTCTAATAGAAAAATCTCCCCAGAATTAGGTGATTGGCAACCTTGAGAGCGAATTTTTTGAAAACCCTAATTTCCCAATAAATCACTTATTTATACTTCAAACTATTTGAAATTTTGTTTGTTGTCTCATGTAATATATCTCCAAAAGCTCGCTAAAACTAAATAACCAATTTTGTAGGATTTAGGAGATATGGACCTTCCAAATAATTTGGGCATAAACCCTAATTCCTATGAAATATGGAGTATATCTTCTTTAATATGTCCTTCAAAAACCCTTTTAAAATCATACTAAAATTCACCAAAATCTAGGAGATATGGGCTTCACAAAATGACCTCCAAAATTGAAAAAATTCCTTATCGTAACAATGCCAAGATCATGCTTTGATACCACTTGTAATGAAACAAATTGCACAAGAAGAATATCATATGAAATATGTTGAAAATACTTGATAATAATATGCCACTTTGATGGGGCAGCCTCCTAATCCACTTTGAGGTGGATACCTCCAATAATCTTCAATAAGAACACAATACTCAACATGATGATGAAATAAGACTCACAACCTCTTGTATATACCTATTTATGCCCAGGATATCACCTAGGCTGACTTATAGAACCATATATAAGCCCTGGGCCAACCTAAATAACTAAATAAAAATATAATAATGACAATTTGACTTAATTAGGATTTAAGGTAGTCACAAGCTGACTACTCATAACTTGATACACACTATAGGGGTAAGGGGATAAAAAAATCCCTATGCCAATGATATGTTTCCAAATGAAGCTACCTCATGATAAGGTTTTTCCCCCAATTCAATGCAACAAACAATACAAAATATGAACACATAAGGGATCCACAAATCTAGGGTCAGTATACATCTTTGCTACCATAGTGTTAATGAGCTCGGAATTGACATCATTCCCTAAATACTCATAGAACTATGAACACAATGGAAGAATGACATGTAGAGAAAACAAATAGACTTTTGGGACAAGATGGAAGAGACCTAAATGTCTCCATGCCTTGCATCATCCCCAAAAGGAAAACACAAGAAAAAAGAACAAAGTATATGATATATAGAAGAATGGAGATACAAATAGATGAATGGTGTGACAGATTCATTTTCTTTGTATCCTTGTGCCAATGGAATAACAAGGGTCCTTCAAAGAAAACTCACAAACATAAAGACATGCTAAGAAAAACAACATGGTAGATCACATTATGTGCAAACAAACACAAATAACACATAAAGCAAACACAAAAGATTATTGCACATGTAAGCCAATCTAAAACAAATCGTTTGCATCCCAATGTTGTTCATCATATATGAAAGACGCGCAACTAGACAAAGGGACTACAACAATTTTCGTATAAGGAGCATCACCAGGTTGAACACATGGTAATCACTCTCATCAAGAGGATCATCATAGTTTCCCCCATCTAAATCCATACTCAGAAAATAATAAAGATAGTTCTTTATGCACTTGTTCATCAATTTTAACATATTCATTCTCATCATCCAAATTTATTATGGTCGTTGGTTTAATGACAATGGCAGTTGTATGTTCTTGTTTTATTCTTTTTTTTGGATGGGACATGTAAATTTCAATGTCATGTTTTGGTCAAAGTTTTAATTCATCTTGATTTGTTTGCATGGGTGTTTGATCATCAGGAAATGTTTTATTGTTTTCACCCAACTAATGAGCAATAGCACGACGTCTACACCTATGCTCTTTAGCATTTTTGTTTCTTCTTGTGCAGTTTTCAATTTGTGAAGGGGTAAGAGTGGGTTTCTCAACAATTGATCTTTTTTCTTCCCTTGGGGGAGGAATTGAAGGGACCATCGGAGGTTGGGAAGTTGCTTTATCTTTAGGTCTATAAAAAAAAATTCTCTTTTAATGGCACAAAGGTAAAAAAATTATTGTCTCTTGGTCTCTTGTATGATATTGATGGAGTAACTCTAGCATAGATATCTTGTAAACTTGGAAGAGCATTTGCTTCGGGCATGGGTTCATCCACAACTTGTGGGGTGGGAGGAACAACCATAGCCTTATCATTTCAATAATATTGCTAAGAGATAATTTTGTTATGTGTTTTGTCTTAAAAAATTTATATGACCTAAAAAATAAATCCTCGCGAGGTTTAATAGGTTCCATGGGCTGAGGCCAAAAATAGTATAATGAAAATTTTCTAGGGAAGCCACGATATTAAACCCATTATGATGCACTGTATATATTTGATTTTCAAATGGGAGCTTTATACACTTGTGGATTATCGACGAGACGGTATTCATGGAGCATAACCATGGGTAACCTAGCTTCACACAAAATTGGTCTGACGTTGGGATGATGAAGAATGATACATCTAATTGTTTCAATCCAATTTTAAGAGGAAGAATGATCAAGCCTATCGTAGGACGTGCAAAACCATCCTGATTTTTTATCCATGCTTTCAATCATTCATAAGAATCTTGATAAAGATCATGCACATAAAATAAATCCTTAGTGATCACAGTCTCTAAGCACACAAGATCAATGAGTATTCCTTATGTAGGTTTGTCATTGATACGTCCAACGATAAAGAGAGGACCATCTGGTGCATGTATAGATGCATCAATATGTGTGAAAACAATGCCAGGTAACAAAGTGGTTCGTCCCTTACAAGGTTGGACATATATTAGGTTAACCATATCATTTAGATCATTCTCAAAATCATTCTTGTCATCACAAGCTTGCACAAAGTTGGATATGTGATTGGTTATTGGATTTGTGAAAATTTACAAATTTTGATTGGGTGGAGCTACAAACTTGTTTCCTTTATCATTAACATTGGCCAACTAGATGTGATTACAATCGATGAGGTCTTGCAATTGATGTTTAAGATGCATGCATCATTTTATGTCATGTCTAGGTGTACGATGATATTGATAAAATGCCTTTGGGTTGAAATTTGGAGCTAAGGGTTTTGTTGTGTCCACGGGTCTAATCGGGGGTAATTGGATTAGGTTCTTAATAATTGTAACATGATCGAATCATAAGAGTTAGGAAATTGGGTAAATTGTCTTATCTCTCAGCCTAAATCGATAAGGAGTTGAATTTACGATTGCAACTAGGTGGGTGCAGAAAGATGGGGAGCCAAAAAGTGGCCAACCATCTTTTAAATTTTTTTAAAGTCATAACACAAGCGTGTTATTGTCAATATAAAGAAAAAAAGGAAGTTTCATTCACTTTCATTTATGCAATTTCTCGTTTGTCTGCAACCTTCAAACCCTTGAGTATGCTCACATTATTGGAGAGCTAATTCTTTGTCGAATCTTTTCTGAATCTTCGCCAAAATTTCACCACGACATCAAGGAGCTCAAAGGAGTAAGTTTTAATTTTTTGTGTGAATTTGTTACTAAATAAGTAGATTTAATATGTTTTTTGATGTAAATTTATTTAATTTACAGGAAATGATAATGCACCTCCTCAAAATCCTCCTTAACCTCAACCCCATATACCTGTTGAAGAACAACCCCAACAAACACCTCCAACAATTCCTCAATATGCTCTAGGAACTCAAAAAAATTAATGGGGAAAATTGAAAATAAAATAAACAACAAATTGAGGATATAATTGCAAGGTTGAAAAATCCTGTAAGCTCAACCTCGCATAGAGCCACACTTGCTCAATCACTTGAATCAATGTTATCAAATGTAGATTCAATTAGCAAGCAAATAACTAGTTGGTCGGATAAGAGAAGAGAGTATAGACAATTTTATGCTGATAAATTATCCTATAAACAAGTGAAAGATGAAAAAATTACAAAATTTGACTTGTGTTCCCTATTCACAAACCCTAAAACAAATCAAACTTTACACCCTTCAAGCAAGAGGTTCCCTATCCATTAGTGCAACCACCAGGGATAAAGAAATATTTTTGGCAAAGGTGGTGGATGGTTTTTTACTATCCTCCATGCAACAACAATGAGGTGCCGCAATATGTTTTGAGGAAACTCTACTATGAGTTTATCCTCAATAAAATTCCAAACTATTTTGATATGCGGAACTTCTAGGGTAGAGGTGGAGGCTCCGCACATGATAGAGCGGGGGAACATCTTGACCCACAACGGCCAACGAGACACGCACTTGCTAGACCAGAATATGAGCATGTGGCTATCCCTTCCATTTTGAACGAGAGTGTTGAGGTCAAAATACTGCAGTCAATTATTTCCTTGACCCAAAGCCTCATACAACATGCTAGTCCTATAGCACAAGGTGAGCAAGGCAAGTATTTGGGCAGTAGAGTTCCAACTCATATTTTTCAGGCTTGCGGGACACCCTATGGTTATGACCCCATGCATAGTCAGGACGTAGGTGCGTAGGGTACATCTGCAGTTGATCAAACGATGATAATAGCTGTCATCCTTAATGAGGCATTCAACCTTGATATTCAAGTAAATGTTAGCAAGTTCATTGAATTTAATTTATTAAATCTTTTTTGAAATGCAAGATTAACTAAATTATTTTAATGATTATAATGAAATTTTAGGGTCATAACATTCCAGTTTTCAATGATCCTCCACCTCCTTATTACATGATGACATGTACTATCAAGGTATGTAACTAGTAAATAATTATAAATATTACATGTGAATAGCATTGTTATATGAATGGTACTCTTATATTTGATTTTGGATGTTGAATAGGTTAATCTTGAAGATTTGACGACAACACCTCCCAGTGGAGGTGGACATCGAAGCTTCACTTAGGTAATAAAATAAAGATTTTAACTAATGAATTGTAGAAAATATATTTTTATAATTTATATTCATATTGGTGATTACATTGCATTGCACATATTTCAAACTCAAAGCATTACTTTACATTGCATAACTAATAACTAGATGTTGATAGATGACAAAATTTTAATTACAATATAGTTTTTTACAAAGTCAACATAAGTAGTTATGCAATTACTTCACATTGCATAACTAATAACTAGGAGCAGTTGCCAATTGCATTTGATTGACGTGGCATTCCATGAGACCACATTTCTTTGAGGCATTTTTTCAAACAGTTCACTACCTTGTCTATGCTATAGCTTACTATTATGCTTTGATTGATTTTCTCCAAGAATCCATAGCATAGACAAGGTAGTGAACTGTTTGAAAAAATGCCTCAAAGAAATGTGATGTCATGGCATTCCATCACCATGAGACCACATTTCTTTGAGGCATTTTTTTAAACAATTCACTGCCTTGTCTATGCTACCACATTTTTCATACATGTCTACCAAAGCATTTTATCAAATGGTTCACTGCCTTACTGTTATTGCTAAAAGCCTAAAACGGGTGCTTTCAAACAAATTATGGATACCTGGTAAAAATTTATCAAAGTATAATAGTAAGCAATAGCATAGACAAGTTAGTGATCTATTTGAAAAAATGCCTCACAAAAATATGGTCTCATGGTAATGGAATGCCATGAAAAATTGATTGTCATGGTATTCCATCACCATTAAACCACATTTCTTTGAGGAAATTTTTCAAACACTACCTTTTTCTATGCTACCACATTTTCCATACTTGTCTACCAAAGCATTTTATCAAATAGTTCACTACCCTGTTGTTATGGCTAAAAGCCTAAAACAAGTGTTTTCATACAAACTATGGATGCTTGGAAAAAATCTATCAAAGCATAATAGTAAGCAATAGCATAGACAAGGTAGTGAGTTGTTTGAAAAAATGCCTCAAATAAATGTGGTCTCATGGTGATGGACCACATTTATTTGAGGCCTTTTTTCAAATAGCTCACTGCCTTGTCTATGCAGTGCATCGCCATGAGACCACATTTATTTGAGGCATTTTTTTCAAACAACTCACTGCCTTGTCTATGCTATAACATTTTCCATACATGTCTACCAAAGCATTTTTTCAAATAGCTCACTGCCTTGTCTATGCTATTACATTTTCCATACATGTCTACCAAAGCATTTTATCAAACACTTTCTTTTTTGGCTTGAGCCACATGGATTTTTGCCTTTTCTTTTTCCACTATATTATATTTGACGACATTCAAATGCCCTATGCCTAATTTCTCCACATTGAAAACATGTACCATTAAATCCTTTCCTCTCCCTCTTCCAAAATATTCATGACCTCTAGTATAATCTCCTCTACCTCTAGACTAGTTTCTTGAGTGTAAGAACTTGTCTAAGAGGTGCTAGCTTCTTCTTGCTTCACTGAATAACCTCTTCCACTATTTGACTATCCTCTACCTCGTGGGTTTCTTCCCCTTCCTCTTGAACAATTTTGTTGTTTTCTTGCTAGTTTCTATTCTACCTTAAGGGCATATTGGTAGGTTCCTTCCACACTTTGTATTCTAATTAGACTAAGCTTAACTTGAATTGATAAGCATAATTAATTCACATACCTTGACACCTTCTCAATATCATCATCATGTTTCGCTTTAATACTCAATTTGTAGAATTATTTGGTATAATATTTGATGTTGGATTCTCTTCGTTTCAAATTTTGCAACTTCATAAATAGACTTAAGTGATAGTTTGTTGGCAATAATTTAGCCTTCGTTTTGGTCACTGTTTTATTCCACGATTTGATCTTTTATTTTCCTCTTCTTTGTCGGTGTGTCTACAGATGGTCCCATCATAAGGATGCATGTCCTTTTAGTTTAGTGCAAGAAAATTTCACTTTCTTTGGATCTTCAATTGATTCAAAGTCAAAATACTTCTCCATTTATGAGATCTTGTCTACTAGTTCTTCAAGATTCAAACTACCATTATAGCTAGGAGGATCCAATCTTGGATTACTGCTTATTTTGGACATTGCTTTCAAAAATCTCTCTTTTACTTGCTCTACTTAACCTTCAATCAATTCATCTTCTCCATCTACCACTTTTTCCTCATCCTCACTAACATCTTCAACATGTGCCTCTCTTCTTTGTGTTGCCTCCATTGCATCTAACCTAGTTGTAATTCTTCTTAACATCTCTACAATCGCCATATCACCAACATGTGTTTCTTTTCGACCATGTCCTCTCTATGCTATGTCTCACTCAAGTCCTCTACAGTTGCAAGCTTCCTCTCTTCACATTCCCACAATAAATTTATTAGAACTTCTTTAACACAATCACAACAACCTATAGCTCTGATACCACTTGGTGCAGTTGATATCGGGGTGTCTTAATAGATAGCCCAATCACATAGCTTAATGTTCACTTTACAAAAGCAAACTCAAATTTAGCTATTGGCAGTATTTAAGAGTACAAACAAAATTATTTTGATTATAGTCTTGTATACATTCCTCTTTCTAGTATGACCAGCTTCCCAAAGATCATAAGCTAAAATTGAACCCCAAAACAATCGCCTATCCTCCTAATATACTCCTTGTGTGAGGTAGTTCAACCATCTCCAAAATGGTGCTTCAACCGTCGCCTCAAACCCATCAATTCATTGCCTCATCATTTCACATGTCTTTATTATTCTTTGTCAGGGGTTTCCAATCCAATGAGAACCAGGAAGTGATTGCCCTTTGTCAATGGTTTCTACCTTCTTAGGAACCTTTGCCTTGTTCTTTGTTGGGTTTTCCAATCCAATGGGAACCAAGAACTAATCACCCTTCGTTGGTAGTTCCTACCTTCTTAGGAACCTTTGCCTTTGTTGAGTTACTTCCTTTGCCTTCTGATTGAGGGTTTTGACCCCATTAGCAACCCAGGACTAGGCTCATGATCAAAGGTTCCTATCTTCTTACAGTATTTTGGGAGTCCTCATTAGGGATTTTGACCATATCGAAAACCTAACACCCTTAGCCCGATGTTGGGGGTTTTATCCCTAATAGGAACCCGACACCCTTGGTCCTATGTTGGGGGTTTCAACCCTTTTGAGAACCCATCACCCTTGGCCTTGTGTTGGGGTTCCAAACCTATCAAGAACTCGACACCCTTAGCCTTGTGTCGGGGTTTCCATCCCTATTGGGAACTTGGGACCTTGGCCCTATGTTGAGGGTTTTATCCCTATCAAGAACCAACACCAAGCACCAACCTCCCAAAACATTTAACTCAAGTTTTTGTCAAGGATTCCAACCTTTTTGAGAACTCGACACCACATCAAAGGTTCATCTTTGCAAAACTTTTCAATCACTTGAATAAAAATCATCAGAGCCATGCTAAAAAATGGGAACCTATTAGAGCTAGCAAAGGTTCTTGGAACACTCTGAACCTGAGATCAATTCTTGATGTGGCCAAAATATTTGTCATCCAATTTCCTCCATATTTGACCTAGAGATGCCCTTTTGGCTCATCTACAAGATGAAGTCTTAACTTAGCCAAAATGCAACCTAAAATTGTTTCCTGCTATAACTCACCAAAACCAATAGCAGCACAAAAAAATAGGACAAATTGAATATGAAAAACCAAAAATGTTTTTGATGACACGGGATTATTTGTGAGTCTAAATATTCCTAAGGGAACGGACCCACTAGTTGAGCATGTTTCAATAGTTGTTATAGCATTTGTTGATTTAATGCCTAATATTTTTAACAATATTGAACCAATAGTTGTGACTTTAAAGTTGTTAGTGTTGATGATAACTATCAATAATTGAATATGTATTCCTTAGATCTAAAAAGCAACAAATCATGTGATGCCACATTAACGCATCAATAAAACATGATTTAGTGCACAAGTATCCATCTCACTTTTTTTTTGGACCTTTTGGACACCTCGACAAAAAACATGTTGATGGGGCATCATATTTGATGATGTGACCCTAAAACCTTAGGTATAAGCAAGGGCGTTGCCAAGCAAGCTGTTGTAAAAAATTGAATTTTTTTTTAAATTTTCACGTAAGATTTTGAAAAACGCAAAGGTAGAGTGCTCAACTACTAGATCATTTCCCTATATCATTAAATAAATCCAAATGATGTCACCACATTTTTCCAGAAATTATTTATGAAACAAAACAAAGTACCATAGATTTGTCATAAAATTTAGAAATGGGACTGCTAGAACTCTTCTAAAAGAGACTGGCTATAAACAGCGAGAAGGACAGGAATTCCTAGAAAATGGCAATTTGAAGTCCGAGAAGTCTTTCAATCAACGAGAACCAAAAAGTATTTCCGACAAGTCAAAATAGATGTCCATACACTCCACAGAAACTTGGATCCTAAACACAAGGGCTTATGTCCAGATTTCAGCATTACTGAAAATGCAATTCAAATGTAAATGCACAACTCCAAGACACACAATGACTCTTTGCAAGTCCAGCACTCTGCAAAATCTTAAGCCGAGCTATTAAGATCACAAGCATTAACAAGTGGTATTTTCGCACCATACAACGTGGAACCCAGTAGCATTGGAATAAGAGTATAGGCATAGTTGGGCGCTCCTCGAAATTGGTGATCCGGCTATACCATGGATGCCCTCTATGACAAAAAATGGATTAGCCACGTATTCTCTTATCTCTTATTCTCACATGCATTCCATGTTCCCACCCACCATAAATATCCCATCATGTATGTTTCTCCCTTGCTATCAACCCAAGGACACTGCATTGGAATGATTAGGTAAAAAGAATCTTATTAGCGTTTCACATGCTTACTATCATTGATTATAACCGTGTCATGTTTCATAAATACAGATCTCTAGAAACTTTTTCAAGCACTGAACCAACCCCCTCTTCTCAAAGTTTCGTGCTCACCCACAAGGATCAAGTGCCTTGAATACTTTATTTATTGTGTGAATGAATGAAAGAAAGATTTTAATGTCGTTCACAAGACTAAACAGTTTATGGGACCGAAACAAACAAACTTAATTTGTCTTCACACTCTTTTCTGAATTAGATCGTTTGCTATTAATTTTGACTAGAAGGTTGACCGTCTGATTGATCTTATCCTCTTCAAATAACCACTACATATTGTCCACACCCAAACTATTTTTGTGTTGAGTACGGATATCTTCATAAGTTGTGCATTCCATGATGAAGTGTCATTCTGTTTCTACTGCCCCTTTATTGCAGAGCATGCAAGTTCTTTCTTCCCAAGTTTCCTAAAGTATCTTCCACCTACCAGTCTCACACCTAAGATGAGGTCATCTCGTCTTCAATTCGCTTTCCCTTTAATAACTGCACCTAAATAAGTTTTTTCACCATAATCCTTTGTCAGGTTAAACTCTTTGATGTAGCATGTTTTTTTCCGCCCAATTTGTCTTTTGACAACATGGCAATCCTAAATTTTTCCTTCACATAGTTTTTTATTTCACTATTGGTGCTAGGACACTCTTGTAATTTGTTGTCCCATATGTTCAACCACTTGTTGTTCTGCTTCATCCAAGTTTTCTTTTTACGATCTAATGTCTCCTCCATGACAGTTTTGAGCCAACTGTTGTTATCCATGTTTTCAACCTTCTTTAAATAACTTATTTACCTGGTTATCGCTGATGCTTCCAATAGAAAAACCCCTGCTTCAACTAAAAAGATTTCATATGGGACTACAACATTAACTTTGAGATTGTTTGTTATTAAGTGTTTCTGAATTCTTTTTATTTGTCTCCAACTACACTTTGACATATTGCTTCCCCACACTTCACACCCATAAAGTACAACCGGTGTGACAAGCAAACCAAAAAAAGTTTTTTTGGTTTTCTAATCCCGAAATTCAGCTTTTCTACACCTATTTTGAAGTGGGTAAGATGTTTTCCAACCTCCCTATATCATTTTCGTTCTACAATTCTCCCAACTAAGCTTTACAGTGAAAGTCAATCCCAATATATGTATTTTTTCACTATATCAAACAGGTTGCCTTCAATAAGAAAGGTATGTAGTTTATCTTTTCTATTCAATGAGAAAATCATGATTTTGGTCTTGGTAGTGTTCACTTGCATCCCAACGTCTTGACAAAAGTGTTCTAGAGCTTTCAAATGTTATCTTAACCCATGAATTGTTTTTGAAATTAAAATAAGATCATCAACATATTGAAGTAATTTCACCATATACCCTGCCAATTGAAGTGATGATTTATCGGTGTTCAACCGTGTGGTTTCAAGTCAATTTTCATCAGAATATGTCCCCTTCTTATCAAAATCCAATGCTCACCTACATGGTATGGTACCTTGAACACTTTCATCAGTACATTATGATGCACCAAAGCTCAATTGCATAGTTTCAAGTCAAACTTCATTGACCTACTACCACTGATTACAATGCTATATTTCACAAATATAAACCTTTACGAACTTTTTCAAGCTCGAGACCTTCTACTGGCCCCCTCTCATCAAAGTTCTATGCCCACCGACATGGCCTGGGTAACTTAAAAACATCCTTTGTGTGATGATTTATCGGGATTCGATTGAGTAGTTTAAAGTTATCTTCATCCATCCATATCCCCTTCTTATCAAAGTTCCATGCTCACCCACATGGACTAGGTGCCTTCAAAACTCTCTTCACTATGGGTTGATGAATATTGACTTGAAACTATGCAATTGAGCCCTAATCAAGGTTACCCAGTCAAGAATTGAACATGAACAGTTTGACAATTTCAAATGCAAGATGTATATCCATGCACACGGACTGTTTTCAAAATAAAGAAATGTGGAAAAACAACCTTAAATATACATACAGCATATTTCATGAAAATCTGGGTTCAACACCCAGTCTTAATACATATGAACTTGCTAAATGGGTCGTGAAACACTTTCACCATCCCAAAAAGCTATTATAAATTTCTTGCCCATCCAACACTATACATTTGATTATATACAAAGGCTATATTACCAATATACAAGTTTTCCATATGATACACTCAGAGATGAGTTGAAAACAAACTCTGGTGGAATCATTTCCAGTTTTAACATCAAAAATCAGAAACTTCAAAATTGTGCACCTCGTAATACGAGGACAGATTTAAGGAAAAAAATATATTAGTGATCTCATTCAAAAAAATTGTGAACCGCTCAATAGGAACAGCAAAGAGCATCTATTTATGACTCTGAAGTGTTGAATAACTTGCGTGCAAGGAGAAGAGTATGATCTGCTGTATTAGTTCTCTGCAAACGGCTCCGAGATAGATTTTCACTGGATACCCTAGAACCACTTATAGGAAGGGAGACTCCATTGGTTTGCAGCTGATCTTGGAGCCATTCAACAACTCGCATCCACTCCACCTGCTTACCAAGTAATAGTAACCGTGTATCTGGAGATTGAGCAACTAGCTTTACAACAAACTTGATCAGTGTATAACGCTTTTGTGAACTCATTCTTTCCTGTAAGATACCAGAAAAATACAATCAATATTTGTAATGCAAGTACCGATTATTCAAAGGAAGACTAAGTGAAGCTCAACGTACTTGGGTTGTAAGTAAGTCCATGATTCCAAGAGGGAAATTCTCAAAGCCAAGAAGAGTTATCTCTTGCCTTGACTGCACAATACCAAAGGTACAAAACCACCCACATGTGAGATAAATGAAACAGTTGACTAAAAATACAAGATAGTTGAGAATGAATAGAAAAGGTACCAATTGCAATGAATCATTCAGGAGGAGTAATTCCATCAGCAGATCTAAGAGATCATTTATTTCATTATCTAAAGACCTGTGCACAAGCTCCATTATATCCTGCAGCAAACACTGCCATGACAGATATTCAAGTCACATCAAGAACTAACGAGGGTATAAAATTAGAATAAAATCTTAGAAATAATCAAATATCAAATCCTCACCACACTGAAAGCCTGGTTCTGCCAGCTACAAAATTTCAGTAGTTTGATGGCTTCCTCCTGGTCTGCACAAGTGTCAATCTGAAATTTGCCAAAATTACATCAGAATGATTCTTGTCGTGCATATTATAATCATCAGTAATCCATCAACAATATCAAGCCTGACAAGAATAATATTTTTTTATTTCATTATGGTATAAAACTACTGAACGCACCAGAATATTAGTATACACACGATGCTTAAATATTGCCTCTTCCGCATCCTTAGGTAAGGGAAAGGTTTGTCCCGGGAGCTGTAGAGGATTTGGAAGAACCATCCTCTGCTCAGCATCATCTGCAAAAGGTATTCTTTCATTTATTTCTATAAAAAAAGACCACACACAAATGGTTGTTTGGTATAAACAAGCAACAAAAGCATTAAATAGTACACTAAACATAAACACTTACTGTTCAGTCCTGATGTATCACAACTTCGCAAAAGTAAAGAAACAATTGAATGCAAATATGAGATGTCTGACTTTGCAACCTGAAGATTCACTTTTGTTGTGAAACCAATCTGAAAACAAAAACATCTTGGATAAGCCATACAAACAATTTAACCCAATATACCACCTCTAACAAAAATAACACAATAAAACCAAATTACCAGACGACTAAAAATCATTTTTTGCAACAAGTGCTTGCGCTGATCTGGCCCAAGTCTAGCATACTCCATTATGACTTCAAAATACTGTAACAAAAGAAAACCCAACAATTGTCATACAAACTACTCTTAGTATGATCTAAAAAACCTTCTGATGTACACACATTAAATAACAGTTTAGAGACTATGCATTGAAAAACAGTAAATAAAGAAAGATAAATGAACAAAATGATATTATCAATCAAAATTTGCCCTGAGAGCAGTCAACAGATAGGTAAGTAAATCATCAACAGTCGAGAATATATACTTTGCTGCTGTGAGATTGTGGGAAGGGGGACCCACTAAGTAAAATGAAATTACCAATTACAAAGGCCACTCATTCACCTCATTCATTACAGTTCAGGAGATCAAAAGCTTGCTCTAAGAACTGAGAAGTCTCCTTTGAACTCAAACTCAAAATGTAAGACAACAATAGAATTGAAATGGCATCTAGCTGGAACTAAAAATTCAATAAGGTTAGGTGTTTATAAAGCCATGGCATTCAATAATAATACAGAAAGACATGTACACAATAATACTGTACCTAATGCATTCTACACTCAGAGAATTTAACGGTGGTCTGAACCAGTTTCATTTTAGACACCAGATAATTACATAATTCATTGAAGGATATCTGAATGAACATTCAACAAGGTTCAAATTTTGGAACTCCCCTGTAACCTTTAATGTTTCTCAAAATTACACTGATTGACACACGGAGAGTAGGTGCCAATTCAAGACATCATCATATTACAAATTTCTACTAGGATCAGATTTACGGAAACATAAGATTCAACTATAGTTTCTTATGGACCCATTTCTTTATTATAATTTTCAGTTTCTTTATTGCTTGCTGATCAGACGTTATCTCCTCCAGATCAATGAGAATGCAGTGGATAGTTCATTCCATAGATTCTTGATGAAGCTCAGAAGCTGTTCCAGAATCATTTGCAAGATGCACATTGAAAATACACCTTGTAGTCAAATATCTCTTGTTCACAGAATACATGCAACTTACAGAAACTATCCCCAACTCATCAGCTGCAATAAGTTAAAGGTATAATTAAGGTTGGCTGCACTCTCTAATATACATCTACAAAGGAATTGCCTAAAAAATAAAATTCTCATAAAGAAAAAATCTATCCAGGAACAGTTTACAAAATTCTCATAACATGTGCTTGGGGTGCTCACTCCTTTATGATTTCACAATCTATTGCTTTTAACAAAATATGAGTAGCATGGTAGAATATTTGGAAAAGTACATTGAGAATACAAGGACCCCATGCTATTAGGCTTTTTCTGCACGGTGCATCACAAACCTCCCCTCTCCTCAAGTTTACAGGTACCTTGAGCTATACTGATTTTGATCTCTTTACAATAGATAGTTACTCCATCAATTCTTCAAGAAGCTCGGGAGCTGTCGCATAATCATCTACAAGATGCACATTGGAAATACTTTTCGCAGCCAAATCCCTCTAGTTCACAAAATATATGCAGCTTACAGAAATTATTGCACCTCATCAGCAGCAATAAGCTAAAGATATAATGAAGGTAGGCAGCAATCTCTAAGATATTCCTAGAAAAGAATTGACCCAAGATAGCTTCTCATACTTTTAACTATGAATAAGAAACAAGCTTATGCATTGATTTAATGTACAGTGAGCTAAATCCTGTTAGATTTATATATCAGATTAGAATGCAGAATTTCATTCAAAATTGACACAATGACACAGCCAATACCCTGGGAAAACCCTCCAACCTGAGGGAGAAAAACCCAGCCAATATATCTCTTGTATATTGATCAAACAAGAACAGAAATCTGTTTACAACTTAGGCACAATGTAATGCCGATACAATGAATGATAGCACCTCTCTAAGGTGTGAGATACAAATGAATATGCTTCTCCTTATTATCGATCTGCTGCTACAGATAAAGATCTTCTGCCGAATGCTATCTCCTCCTCTTGCTGGGCGCAATCTTCCTCTTCACAAGAATGCGAACTATGAATGAACTTGATGATGGTAGCAAAGAAGAGACCCACATATCTATATTCACTCGTGCCCTTTCACAAAGGATAGGTCGGCCTCAAGAAAAACGTCCTTTCTAGAAGGGCGCAATTTTCAATGAGGAGTCGGCCATCATAAATAATTAATTATTATTTATTTCGACTTTAATATTTTATCTTTTGTTCTTTAAATGAAGGCACCTCTTCATGATATAAGCTATAAATAAATTTAAATAGCTAGAAGCTATGATTTAAATTTATTCTTCAATTCACCTTGAAGTATTCATCACATATCTGCAAAGTATCATTAACACTCCCTCTCAAATAGGGAGGAATACTTTTAGCTATACAAAATGTATCACCTCATAGTGATGTCAATTAACATGGCTCAATCCATGAAAAGAGCTTATCACCTCATCGTGAAAGCATATCAAATATCACCTCATCATGATATCAACCATCATGGCTTCCTCCATAGATGGTATGTACAAGTACTCATCACTTAACGTGATGTTGTCACCTCATCGTGACTTTCACCATGGCTCCCCTAGAGGGTGAAACAAAAGTACAAGTAAATCATCACGGACTCCCTCACGTGATGTTGTCATGGAGTCACACACATGACATCCACCATGGCTCTCCCAAAGGGTGGAAACAAGGGATTTCACCTCGAACTCTCTTCTCTTGCAGGGAAGAACTTGTAACCAAGGGATCTCACCTCGAACTTCTCTTGCAGAGAAGAACTCATTACCAAGGGATTTCACCTCGAACTTCTCTCACAAAGAACTCATTAAAGAGGATCATTGATACTGAGACTCCTCAGTTAAGGCTGTATTCTCCACCATACCAAGCTTATCTCGAAAGTACACAAACTTTATCCTGGAGAGAGGCTTGGTGAGAATGTTTGTCGTTTGCTCATCAATGCTGATATACCTCAACTATATAGCTTTCCTTAATACCATATCTCTAATATAATGGTATTTGATCTCAACATGCTTTGTTTTGTCATGAAACACAGGATTGACAGAAAGTTTCACACAGCTTTGGTTATCATAATGAATGATAGTAGGCTCCATTGATTGTCCAAACAATCCTACAAGGAGCTTAGGAAGCTACATTGTTTCACGAGCTGCCACACTAGCTACAATGTACTCTGCCTCTGTTGTACTCAATGCCGCTGAAGACTGCTTCTTGTTGCACAAGGATATCATAGCAGATCCCAAACTGAAGCAACAACCAGAGGTACTCTTTCAATCTGTGACACACCCTGCCCAATCAGAATCGGTAAAACCATGCAGCTCCAAATCCACACCTGTAGTATATCTCAACTCATATCCAACTGTGCCACGTAAGTATCTCAAGATATGTTTAGCTGCAACAAGATGTATTTGCCTTGGTTCACACATAAACTAACTAAGTGCACTCACTACATAACAGATATCAGGTCTAGTGTTAACTAGGTACATCAATGAACCAATCAGCTGCCTATACATCGTAGAATCCACAAGTTTTGAACTAGCTACAGCCTCCTTCAACTTATGTAAGTTTGTTTCCATAGGTGTAGACATAGGTTTGCAATCATAACAGATATCAGGTCTAGTGTTAACTAGGTACATCAATGAACCAATCAGCTGCCTATACATCGTAGAATCCACAAGTTTTGAACTAGCTACAGCCTCCTTCAACTTATGTAAGTTTGTTTCCATAGGTGTAGACATAGGTTTGCAATCAATCATACCAAACCTCTTCAGAATGTCGATAGTATACTTGCCTTGACTTAGAATCATCTCATCTAGTTTTTGCCAAACTTCTAAGCCAAGGAAGTAATGCATGAGACCAAGATTCTTCATCTCAAACTCAGAAGTTAACTCCTTACATTTTAGAATCGAGTGTTCTTCTCCAGTGATAACCAAATCATCAACATACAGAAACAGAATTAATGCTCCACCATTTATTACCTTGAAGTAGAGGTTAGAATCTGCATCATTCTTTGAGAAACCCAAACTCAACAAGTAACAATCAATCCTTTCGTACCAAGCACGAGGAGCCTGCTTAAGACCATACAAGGCCTTCTTCATCTTGCAAACATGAGACTCCTTCCCATGTACCTCAAAGCCATCAGGTTGCTCAATGTAAACCTCTTCTTCTATGACACCATTAAGAAAGGCTATCTTTACATCCATTTGGTGAATCTTCCATCCTGATGCTGCAATGGCAATAATGGTTCTGACAAAAGTATAACGAGCCATAGGAGCAAAGGTTTCTTCATAGTCAACTCCCTCTTTTTGTGAGAATCCTCTAGCCACAAATCTTGCCTTGTACTTCTCAATGCTCCCATCAACTGCATGCTTGATCTTGAAGAGCCATTTAGAAGACACCACAGATTTGCCTTCAAGTCTAGGAACAATATCCCAAACATCATTCTTAAGTATAGATTGATACTCCTCAGTCATAGCATCTTTCCAAACTTGTTGACTAGAAGCTTCTTCAACACTTGAAGGCTCTGACTCAATGATATGACTCATCAAGGCTACATAACCGGAGAGCTTATGAGGTCTCTTACTTTCTCTGAAAGTTCCTCTTAGGGCTGCAAAACTTTCTGCCTCTTGCATTATTTTCCTAGCCCAAAGAGGTCTCTTCTTTCCAATCACAATATCTGTAGGCCCATCAGTAGGCTCCAAGGGTTCAGCTAGATCATCATCTTCCTTTGATTCTAGAACCTCCCACTAATTCTCAGGAATATGGTCAACTTCCATATCCTGAGGAGACTCTTCTTCATCAATCTCCATATGAGATCCCTTGGATCTTCTAAATGCAACATCCTCCTCAAATGTAACATATCTACTGATCTCAATAGTCTTTTGACCCGGAATATAGATTATGTAAGCTTTAGAAGTCTTGCTATAGCCTACAAAAATTCCCTTCTTGCCAGAAGGTTCTAATTTTGTCCTCTTTTCCTTAGGTATATGAATGTACACTGGACACCCAAAGATCCTCAAATGACTTACTTCAGGTTTCACCCCAAAGAATGCTTCTTCAGAAGTAATGTTCTCCAAGATTCTGTGAGGACTCATATTCTGTAATGTTCTAATTTTGTCCTCTTTTCCTTAGGTATATGAATGTACACTGGACACCCAAAGATCCTCAAATGACTTACTTCAGGTTTCACCCCAAAGAATGCTTCTTCAAAAGTAATGTTCTCCAAGATTCTGTGAGGACTCATATTCTGTACATAGACTACAGTCTTAGATGCTTCAGCCCAAAGAAAAATTTGCAGGTTTTGGTCATGAAGCATGGCTTTGACTGCTTCCACAATAGTTTTGTTCTTCCTTTCCGCAACACCATTCTGTTGAGGATTATAAGAAACGCTAAGCTCCCTTTTAATCCCTGCTTCAATGCAAAAGTTATGGAAAATAACAGAAGTGTATTCTCCTTCGTTATCAAATCTCAACACCTTGATCCTCTTCTCAAACATATTCTCCACCTGAGCTTTGAATTCTCTGAATCTGTCTAATACTTCCTCAGATTCGTTAGACCTTAAGAAATAGATCCAAGTCTTTCTAAAGTAGTCATCAATAAAAATAATGTAATACAAGAAACCACTCGAAGATGCAACAGACATTGGACCACATAAGTCAAAATGAATAAGATCTAAGACACATTTGGATCTACTCTCACTATTATGGAATGGACCTTTAGTGTTCTTACCCAAAGCGTAGCCTTTGCAGGTTCCTTCATGCTTCAAGTTGAACTTAAGGAGACCCGTGACCATCTTCTCCATAACTGGTAGTGCTCGAAAGTGAAAGGGAGCCAATCTTCGATGCCAAAGATCACCCAAACTTGCGGAGTCGTGTACTAGAGCTTGCATGGGGCGCGTGCAAAGCCTGTAGAGACACCCATGTCTAACTCCAACCATCCTGGCAATCTTGAAGTTAGAGTTCTTCGCCCATATGAGAACTTTGCCTTCAGAAAAGGCAACCTGAAAACCCTTGTCTTCCAAGGCTAATATGGAAACAAGGTTCCACTTGATGCCTGAAACGAATAGAACATCATCCAACTGTAATGAATCGTCGGAATCCAAATGTAGTGATGAAGTCCCAACTCCTTTTACCAAGTAACTAGCATCATCTCCAATAATGACTTGATCATTAGAATCTTTTATCACCAAATCAGATAGATGTTCCCCGAATCCGGTGATGCGGCAAGAGGCACCATTGTCTATCAACCAGGTGTTGGTGTCGGTAGATACATTACTTGATAAAGTTGAATAGAATAGGTATTCACTTGTATCCTTCTGCATAGAGGCTTCATCGACATTAGCAAAGGCAGCCTGTTGCTTAGGCCTGGAAGGGCATTCCCTTGCAAAGTGACCATATTTGTCACATCGGAAGCATTGGACCTTGGAGAGGTCCCTCTTCTTCTTAAATGCGGGGCCACCATCAGCTCCTCTATCTCTGTTTCTTTTAAAATACCCTTTCTTCCTGCTTTTCTTCTTTGAGGATTGAGTGGCAAGAACATGAAGATCTTCATTGGCAGAACTTTTCCCAAAACCTCTTGCAGCCAACCTAGACTCTTCTTGAATACAGTCTGCCCTCAATCGATCAAACTTGTGAAGCTTCGATCTTGCACTGATTCCTTGAATATAAGACTCCCAAGATGAAGGGAGACCATTGAGAGCCAGCATGGTTAGATCCTTGCTATCAACCATATGCCCAATAGACGAGAGCTGATCTCTCAATTCAGTTATTCTCATAAAGTAGACAATGATAGTTTCTCCCTTCGCCATCTTCAAGTGATGAAGTTGTTGCCGGTTGGTGTTGTTAATCTCGTACATATCCTCTAGGGTTTTGAACATTTCTTATGCAGTCCTTAACTTGGAGACGATAGGAACGATATCATCCTTCACCAAATCAACCAACATTTTCTTTGCCCTTGTATCTTTCTTCTTCCAAAGGGCTTTTTCCTCTTCTTTCGTAGGCTCGGGGGCGGAGCTCTCCACAAACTCTGCCAATTCGCTTTCCTCCAAGGTAAGCATGATCTTGAATCTCCACGAGGTGAAGTTTGATACTCCCTCAAGTGTATTTTCAACCTTAAGACCATTCACCATCTTGACAAGTGAACGAGGATGAGAAAAAAAGAAAATCAACAAGGTAAGGATGATAAATACAAATCTGATCGGCATCTTCTTCAAACCTGCTCTAATACCATGTTAGATTTATATATCAGATTAGAATGCAGCATTTAATTCAAAATTGACACAATGACACAGCCAATACCCTAGGAAAACCCTCCAACCTGAGGGAGAAAAACCCAGCCAATATATCTCTTATATATTGATCAAACAAGAACAGAAATCTGTTTACAACTTAGGCACAATGTAATGCCGATACAATGAATGATAGCACCTCTCTAAGGTGTGAGATACAAATGATTTACAACTTAGGCACAATGTAATGCCGATACAATGAATGATAGCACCTCTCTAAGGTGTGAGATACAAATGAATATGCTTCTCCTTATTATCAATCTGCTGCTACAGATAAAGATCTTCTGCTGAATGCTATCTCCTCCTCTTGCTGGGCGCGATCTTCCTCTTCACAAGAATGTGAACCATGAATGAACTTGATGATGGTAACATAGAAGAGACCCACATATATATATTCACTCATGCCCTTTCACAAAGGATAGGTCAGCCTCAAGAAAGACGTCCTTTCTAGAAGGGTGCGCTTTTCAATGAGTCGGCCATCATAAATAATTAATTATTATTTATTTCGACTTTAATATTTTATCTTTTGTTCTTTAAATGAAGGCGCCTCTTCATGATATAAGCTATAAATAAATTTAAATAGCTAGAAGCTATGATTAAAATTTATTCTCCAATTCACCTTGTAGTATTCATCACATATCTGCAAAATATCGCATAATCATCTACAAGATGCACATTGGAAATACTTTTCACAGCCAAATCTCAAATATTTCTTGGAACAAAGGTTGTCACCTAAGGAACAACAAAAATGGGTCACAAAGATGTTGGAATATGATTTTGAGATCATATATAAGGGCAAGGAAAAAGTTGTGATTCATGTTCTATCGAGGCAAAATGAACCCACAAAGCCACTATTGTATGCTATTTCCATAGTACAAGCAATTTGGGTAAATGAGGCAAGAGAAGAGTTGGAGAAGGTCTGAAGGAATCAAATACACAAATTCTCAATGAAAAACTCAACAAGAAGATTCAAGAATGTCAGACAAATTTGCAAAGAAAGGAAATGTTTTGTGGTACAAGGACAAGCTATATCTTTGCAAGAATTCAACCCTTAAGTTTAGGGTGTTGGAAACTGTATGCTTCTCCAATGGATGGGCACTCTAGGTCCTTGAAAATTTATCATAGAATCAAGCAAAATTTCTTTTGGGAGTGGCTAAAAGGGGATGTTCAAAAATTTGTAGCAATATGCATGGTATGTCAACAAAATAAAAGGGAGACAATTAAGACTCCAAGTCTTCTACAACCCTTATCTATCCCAAGTCAATGATGGGAGGGGTATCTATGGATTTCATCACAAGTTTGCCTAGTTCTAAAGGAAAAAATGTCATCATGGTTGTTGTAAATCGTCTCACCAAATATGCACACTTTTGTGCTTTAGCACACCCTTTCGTAGCAAGCACTATAGCAACAACCTTTATGAATGCTATTCAAAAACTACATAGGACTTCAAAAGTGATAGTAAGAGATTGCAATCCTATATTTAAAATAAAAAATTGGACTAGCTTGTTTTCTTGTCAAGGCACTCATCTAGCTTGTCGATCATCATATCATCCCCAATCTGATGGACAGACAAAGGTGATTAACAATTGTTTGGAAAGGTATCTCCATTGTTTTGCTTCAGATAAACAAGAGATATGGGTGTAATGGCTACCACCAGCAAAATGGTGGTATATCACTTCCTTCCATACTTCCCCCAACATGTCTACATTTTTCATACTATATGGGTACCAACCACAATCAATCACCTCTTCATTGATGGCACAACCAAAGGTTTGAACAGTTGAACACATTCAACATCAACAAGAGGTACTTGCTAGCCTCGAGAGAACCTAGCAATGGCACAAAATAGAATGAAGGGGCAAATTGATCAACATTGTAGAGAAAGGACTTTTGAAATGGGAGATTGGATCTTTGTGTGATTACAACCATATAAGCTAAGGACTTTAAAACGGCAACGGAAAGATAACAAACATGCACCTAAGTACTATGTCCTTATAAGGTGTTGCAAAATATTGGCATTGTAGCATATAAATTGGAGTTAACTGTAACAACAAAAAATCATCCAGTTTTCATGTTCCATGTTTGAAGAAGGTTATTGGGAAAAAAGTTATAGCCAAAAATAGGTTACCAAAGCTTGATGAGGAGGGGAGAATTGTGTTAGATCTTGAGGCAATTCTTCAGACATACACCAAGAAGCTACAAACAAGGGCAATCACCAAGTATTTGATGAAATGGAAGTACTCTCCAATCGAATGAGTTACCTAAGAAAATGAAGATTTTGTGCAAAAGCAAACCTGATCAATGTTGAAGACAATGCTTCTATGAAGAGTGGGGGCATGTTATGCCCTAAATATTATATGTGCTTAGGGCTATTAGTAGTCAACTTGTGGCTACCTTAACTCCTAATTAAATTATATAATCATTATTATAGTCTTATATAGGTGGTTAAGTCATCCTAGGGGTTATAAGTAAGTATCTAAGTCAGCCTAAGTGGCAGCTATGGCATAATTAAGTGTAGGAGCTAATGGTAAGTTTATTATCATATTGCAAATTGTGTTCTTGTTAGAGATATTTGGAGGTTTGCCCCCTCGAAGAGGCTTGTTATTCTCTATTATTATCAAGTGTTTGCAATATATTTCACATTATATTCTTCTCTTGTGTCAATTATTTCATTACACTGCCCCACTAAGAATATAGCTACATATCTACATTCTTAGTCACAGCATTCGCCGAATTTTTGGCATGAGATTCGAAATTCGGCGAATCTTAAAAGAACAGTTTGAAATTCGTTTTAATTCGCCAAAAAAATTGTATGGAATAAGCACAACACAATGTTTGTAGTTTATTGTGTTTTTATCGGCTTCATTTTGATCCTCCTAGCACCTTTGATCATTCCCTCTTGGCATTGGTGCTCGAGCTGTCACCAGGTGCCCCCACCAAATCATCTGTGTTGGAGCTCACTCTCTACCAACGGTGGCAATCCTTCACTAAGCTCTGTGAGTCATTTAGGTAGGCCGTCACTTTTTTATTTTCGGGTTTTCTTTTATTTATTTTTATTTTATAAAATTTTGAAGTTTTAATTTTTGAACTGTCATTCATATTTTATGCTGCCATTCATAATATTAGATTTTTTTATTTTCGGGTTTTCTTTTATTTTTTTATTTTATAAAATTTCAAAGTTTTAATTTTTAAACAATCATTTGTATTTTATAATCACTTTTTTTAGCGTTTATTTATATTAAAAAATTAATATTTTATATATTTAAATTTACTCATATTTTTATTTTCTTATTGATGATATTATTGATATGTTTTTTAAATAGAATAATTGTTTTTAATTATATTATAAAATTAATATTTAATATATTTAAATTTATTATTATTTTTATTTCCTTATTAATGATATGTTTTTAAATAGAATAAATTTTTTAATATTTTTTATATAAGAAGAATTTAATGTGGAATTTTTACTTTGTGACATAGATTATATATAAGAAAATATATTACATCAGTATATATGATATTTACTAGTTTTTATATATTATTAATATTATTTAATTTTTTTTAAACAATATTGTGGATATATTATTTATATTTATAAAAAATTACATAAGGCGAATTTAATCCAAATTTTTTACTATTCGAATTTTTTCCTTGTCGAACTTTATCCGAATTTCAATGTTGCCAAACTCAAATTCGAATTCGAACCTTGTGACTTAGTCTACATTAACAAACTTGAGACATGCATTTTACAAAAAGATGTTCAAACAACACATACATAGGACCTATTGACTCAACCATGGGCCCCTAAAAATATACTCCTATCCTGAACCTCTACTATAAAAACTTCAAGAAAATAGCCAAGAAATAAAATATCAACACATTAACTTGGCAAATTGAAAGGCGGAAGTCAAGTGCTACTGCAGTACATACCATATGCTATAAAAGGTTGAGCTAAACAACCACATCTAGGACCCATACCAAGCAATGAGATTATATTAAGTATGCAACGCTATTGACTTCAATCAAATGTATTGTTAAGATCAACCTTCTGCAGGAAAATTTGTAGACCTGAGTCCTAAAGCTATCCCAATGTTTCCCATACTGATGATAAATGGTTGAAATACAAAGCTTTGAACAGGCCATGTTTGTTCATTGCAGACAATTGTCCTTGAAATATGCTTCAACTGTATAGCAATAGACTTAACCATGTAGTCAAGAATCAAATGTGTATTAACTAATAGGCCTCCATCCCAAAACCCAATATTTCATATTCACATGGGAAAAAATTCAATGAGGTATTGCACGGTTCTCAACCTTAAATGCCAATTGTTCTACTTAAAGATAAATCCTATGTGAGTTAATATTGCCATGCCATACACATCACAGATGTGTGGCATCATTTGTTCAAGAAGAGACCTTCAAAAGGGATCTCAATTTTGTTTCTTGCCCATCTTTTTGAATCTCCTATTATAACTACATTTGACCTAAAACATGAAATAAATGCACATAGACTTTCCAAAGTCCTTTCCAAGGGCAATGAACTAGAGCTAGGACATCAGTACAAGATATTTTCTGAAAAAAAGGGGGGAAAAGCGAAACTAGAATTCTCGGATTACAATATTCACTATCCTTATGCATATTCAATAATAAAGTAGCTCCTACTACATTCGAGAGTGGCAAAAAATTTAAAA
This sequence comes from Sequoiadendron giganteum, assembly GCA_007115665.2. Taxonomy (NCBI): domain Eukaryota; kingdom Viridiplantae; phylum Streptophyta; class Pinopsida; order Cupressales; family Cupressaceae; genus Sequoiadendron; species Sequoiadendron giganteum. The sequence goes on from CM021109.1 coordinate 517,372,149, forward strand.
ATAAAATTCTAGATATTAATGACAAAAACAAAAACAAAAACAATATAGATCAAGAAGCTGCCTACATCATTAAGCAAGTAAAAATTGCCAAAAAAGGTGGATTGACATGCCAAAATTTAACATGCAACTAGAAAATTTCCATTCTATTTCTTTCGATTATACAGAAAAGGAATAGAAAGCCACATACCTTGTGAAGATTACACTCTAGCATTGCTCCATCTTTAAGAAACGCAAGTAGAACATCAATCAAGTCATCTATATGAAAACCATCTACCAATGACACACAAAAATCTGAATAAAGTGGATCGTGGAGAAATTTGACAGCACATCGTAATGCTTGTACTAGAAGAGTAACAAACACCTGCAGCCAAAAAAACATATCGTTGAAATTTTCGACAGAATAAGGCCCAGGTTAGCACCATTTTAAAAAGAAAAATAGTTCCAAACTATAAGGCCAGTAATTGATACAAGTCACAGGCATAAACAAATTGATTACTACACTAAACAGAGTACTATATAAAAATGCAGAATCACCTGTTTAATCTCCTCAATGGGACACTTCATAAGGTACTCAAATAGCCAATTTGGTTGTTTTACCATTGTATAAATATAGCTGTTAGAGGCAACAGGACTGCATTCAAACATCTTAAACAAGAGAGCCTGCAGATGCATGAATACATGTAAATTAATATCAAATCATTCCATGAGATAAACTACCAAGCAATTATGTAAGAAGGTAAGCCCAGAAGCTTAAAATTGAAATATAAACATAGTGAGAAATTTAAATTTCTATTGGAATGGCATTCAAAAAATTAATTTACATACACAGTCAAATCCAGAAACACCATTACACAACATCATGGACCATGAAAATCTAATGTCTTTACCTTCCAATGGTTCAGATCATCCCGCAGATTCTGATGGGTGTGCATATATACAGTGAACAAAAATTTTGTGGCCAAAATTGTATTTAACTTTGCAAATTCATCTCGAATAGCATCTGTCATAAGAACTGATCTTGTGCCATGCTGTCCGTTCACCAGCTGTTTTGTACAATTCCTATTTATTTGGAAGAAGGGATCAGTAAAGATTTAAATAATAGCAAATACCTGGCATAAATAAATTTAACTCAATCCTCAGTAGCATCTACTTCCTGAAATTATTAATACGGTGATTGATCATGAACAAGGAAAGGCTGTCATTTAAGGACACTCTCCTTAACAAGTACATTAACCCAGTCAAAAATCAAGTCAAAGAATAAGATGATATCACGAGTTAAAACATCATTGATATATAAAGCCTCACAATTGCCTCTGCATGTCTACCAGGAAACACAGTATCAATTTTATAGGAAAACAAATTAAGGCCTGTCACAAGGACTTCTTGTAGACTCATATGGGGTAGATACAAAACAAATTCTTGGACCTATCGGCCATAATACATGTTCTAAAACTCCAATATCCCATGTTTGAATTGGGTTCCAAAAGTTCTTACAAACTTATAACTGAATGTCATGGCTAATATTGAGTTCTTACAGCCCCAAGTACACCCCGCATCAGAAGGAGAAAATCAACCACATACTTGAATTGTTAGAGGAAATCCTTCATCTGGATTCACAACATTACATCTACTAAAAAAACCTGGAAAAGGCCAATGACATAATTATTCAAAATTCAACTTCACTATGGCATCATCCCTTGATTGTATTAGTATCATCGTAATTACTACAATTTTCTTTTATCATCCAAGCACAAACATTTCCCTGCATTAATCAGTCCAAGTTAAGTCTTGATGGGACTGAAATTGCAAGGCGAAATCCAACTCATAAAAGAGAGTCTAATAGATTTTACTACCTCTATTTTCATCAGTATTATTTTGGTCATTGCAGTCCTAATAAAATACAATAAGCATTTGAGGTAACTCATTGCCCCACAACAATTCACTTAACAAACAATTCTAAGGTGGAGGGGACAAATAGCGGGAGAGCTGTTAGAACTACATTTTCATAAAAGAATGCAGACAGAAGACTCTTCAGCAGCAGAGGAGGATGTATTGCAAATAATTTGGGGTTGCTAGAGGATGGAGCAGAAGACACGAAAGAGGAGGAAAGGGAGTTCGAAAATTTGCTAGGAAACAAGCTTCCAAAGACTATTTTTTCAGGGGAGGCTGAATAAATCTAAGAGAGATTGCTTGTCTTTGGAGAAAAAGGCGAGGCAGAGTTTGGCCCCCTTCTCTAAGAATCAAGAGTTGCCTCATCACAAACCTGCAAACTTCATTGGCTGCAAAAATGCCTCAAGCCCCTAGCATTCTTGCACAGATTTCAGCAAAGCGTTGCTTCAAAAAGATGGGGGGATCCATGGTGCAGATGCAGATCAGCAAGTGCCATGTAAGTTTGACATTCAGGAAGAGAAATCTCCAATGGCACCAGAGAAGTTGTTGGTTTCTGATTCTCTCTTTTTTGCCGGGGATGCACCGTTCAAGCTTTGCAGAAGATCCTTCACAGGTGCAGCTGCCTAGGAAATATGGAGAGCTTCTCTGCTCTTCAAGAATTCATCTTTGGTAGGTAAATTTGTAGGAAACCATCTCAAGGCTGCTGCATTGGCTAACTGAATGAGGAAAACGTGGCAAGATTGCTGGGTATATTTGTCTTTAGGGTTCAGTTTGTTATCTATAAAGTCTTGTATGATGACTACCGACATTGCTTAAAGGGTTGTACAACCATATGGGAAATAGATAGATGGGAGATTCTGTTCAGTGGAAGGATAGAGGCATTCATTGGTTAGTTGTTATAGGAGAAATTGGAAGTCTCATAGGGAGATTCAATGGAAGTTGGCTGCCTTGTGATTAACAATAAAGATGGAAAGCGTCTGCATCAATTACAAATGCCAACCACCGAGACTTAGTCAGCTATGCTAGTGGTAACTAGTATATTTGGTCAAAAACCTTTTTAATTAATTTGAACTTTGAAGTAGTGAACGCATGAACTAGGGAAACCTTAATGAAATTTATTTAGTCTTTGTGAGCATAAACAAGCAAAAATGCTTGGTATATTTGTCTTTAGGGTTTAGTTTGTTATCTGTCAGGCCTTGTATGATGACAATAGCATTGCATGATGACTATTGGCATTGCTTCAAGGGTTGTAGAACGATATGTTTAACATTGAATTTTCTGAACTGGTAGGGTAAAATGTGTTGCTTGATTCAAAGGATTTTGAGATGCTCATTATCAATCTGCAAGCTTAATCTATGTTGACTGTGTTATAAAAAAATTATAGTCAAGTCTATAGGAGCCATTATGAATGTATATGGTATTATGGGGGTTGATATTGTAGATGAAGAGTTGGAAATACATTATAGGGCATGGTTACTCAGTATGGCAGTCTTTAGGCTCAGGTTTACTGGGTTTGAGCTTGTAAGCTTGGAACTCTATCAAACTGAGGATGGGTTTTGATGTTATATATACCAACAATATATTGTGTTTTGAAGTCTGCATCGTGTCAATTGTCATTTTATCATCTTGACATTCACCCTTAAGCCTAGGTTAAGGGGTTCAATGGCAAGGCAAAACTGGTTCATTTATGGAGTCCTATGATGCATAATGTTTCATGCAAATATTTTGGGTTGTACAAAGACTTGTGTAGGATCATGCTATTTGGGATCCATTATGTCCTTAAACAATTTTGTGATTTGGGATGTGAAAGCTATATTTGTTCCAGTTTGACAACGTGCGAAGGTGGATTTGACTACTATATGTATTGCTTAACATTACTTAAATCAATTGATATTTTCATTGGTTCTATTATTAATTCGTGGACCTATTAATCAAGTAAGTACTGTATTCGAAAGAATAAATTCTTAGAATCTAAATCATACTCCAAAGCATAGTTATCAAACTCGAAGAGAACTCACGGCTTTTTACAACAACGACCTACTTGTAGGAAAACTCGCAAGTCTAACTCATCATTTTCTAACGAGTCCAAGGGAAAAACTTGGCAATCTTGCCAAAAGCGTTGAAAAAACGATTTTTTGCCCCATAAATCCAACCACAACCTCACACTTCGCACACAACACTCTTGCATCCTTCTGAGCTATTTTGAAGGCTTTTTAAACAAATTTGAGGGGCAAATTTGAAGAATTTCACAAACATGTTAGTAAAAAATATTTTTCTTTCTTGCAAGCATTTAAATTCATTTGGGCTGTGCTAAAATCTAGCATGTAGGATAAAACCAATTCATAATTTCCTAAAACTTATTACTCTTTTGGAATTTACTTAAAATAAATTGGATTCATCACCATTTTTTGTTCATTTATAGTGATTTTAGTAATGAACTCATTGTTTTTTATGTACGCAAATAATATTTTTGGTTTTAACCTTTTTTTAATAGAATAATTAGATTGTATTAAATTTATGCTTATTTTTAATTTACGTTGATTTATAGTAATTTTAGGCTAAAATTATGCTGACTTATAGTAATTTGTGTTGAATTTAGACTAAATATTTTGTATTTAAAAAATAAAAATGTTGTACTTTCACTTGTACTTGTAGGTTAGATACAATGGCAAATAGAGAAACATTTGGATCAAGCTCAAGCTTAAGCTCATTCCAATCAATGCCGATTATAGGTGCTTGTCCTCCTGGAGCTAGAGACCCTAATTGGAAAAATGTCATACCAAGACCGACACTTAGAACAATCGTTTGCATTAAATGCCAAAACCTGTATCATGAAAGCATAAATCACCTCAAATACCATCTTGCAAGCACTACCCATCTTGATGCCAAGCCCTATACCAACACCACAGAAGAAATAAAACAAGAAATGAAAGCACACTTTGCATTGGCAGAAACGAAAAAAAATTACAAAGGGAGAAGACAAGGGCAGCCATAGCAGCATACATAACTAATGGTCATACTCTTCAAATGCAAGCAGAAACAGATGAAGATACAGCATTTGAAGGCATACTGGACTCCCTTCATGGTCCACGCATACAAAGCACATCAACATCCACTTCATCTACTTCAAGTAGAGCACCTACATGCACACCACATAACTTTTTTGTTCCCAAAAAACACACCTAGAGCACAACCGTCATTGGAAGGTACAAAGTGGAAAAGGGAGGTGCATGGAGAAGCAAATAAGCATGTGCCAAATTTTGGTACTTCAACAACCTTCCCTTCAATGTGGTGAGTAGTCCTTATTGGGAGATTTGGTAACCACATTAACAGTAGCAAGAAAAGGCTACAAGGCACCTTCTCAAAAAGACTTAAGTGGAAGGTTGCTCGCAAATTCAACTAAAGAGGAAAGTTAATAGTGGAAGGATAGAAGAAGCAATGGTGAAAGCATTATTACAATATTCTTTTAGATGGGTGGACCGACAAAAAAAACCACATGATTATCAACTTTTTGGTAACTTCACATGGTGAGGTAATTTTTTGGAAGTCAATTGATGCTTCTAAGTTCTAACAAAGTAAAAAATTGCAAAAATCATGAGTCTAATGTTGGAGGAAGTTGTCTTGGAGGTGGGCATAGAGAATGTGGTTCAAGTCATAATTGACAATGCTACAGCATATGTGATATGCTAGGAGATTGCTCAAAGAGGAGCATCGATCACTCTTTTGGACCCTTTGTGCAGCACATCGCCTTAACCTTCTTTTGGAGGACATAAGCAAACTTGATTGGGTGAGACCGGTAACTGTATCACTAAAGTATTGTGTCCAAATTGATAACCAATCTATTGAAAAGTGTTTTATCAATCAAATTAAAAAGTTGAAAGATTAGTAAGGGAATACAAAACAAAGGCAAATCTAAATCTATATTACTTCAATATAATTCAATTGTTTTCTCAAATGTATTAAAATGTGTGTGTTTCCTCTCGTGATTTGAGGTTAGGTTCTTTGATGGAAAATGTGTCATGATAAGCCCCAATCCGTTAGTCCTAAACAAAAACACATTGAACCACACAACTCTTGAGCTATATCTTGACTAAGTATTCTTCAAGACTTGCTCAAATCTTTGCAAATAGCACATTGTATTTTTAGAGGTGACTTTGTCTAGACATGTTCTAACTTCATACTCACCTACAATGAAAACAAAAGTACCCCTACGCCCACTTTATTTTTCCATTTTGTTTTGACCCCGTGATTCCAAGGTTTTGTCTCTTTTCAACCAAGCGGAGTTGCAAGCAACAAAGAAAGGTTTAGAACATTTTTTGGGCATTTTTAAAGTTTCAAACAAGTTTGGAGTGTTTTCACAGAGGTATATATTTTTTTTTTTCAAATTAGAATTGATAAATGTTAAAAAAGGTGATGCAACCCTTTTGGGTTTTTCCCCTCCATATCCTAACCCTAACACATGTTATTTCATTCTATTTTATCTTATAAATATTTGTTGTAACAATCTTTAAAATCTTGTGAACTTTTTTTTCTATGTTAAAAACAACAATGGCAAGTTCAAAGCAAAGCAGTGGTATGAATGATCATGCATGGAAGCATGGGACATGTTTTGATGAAAAAGCAAGGTCCACTATTATTTTTGCAAGCTTCTTATGATAGGAAGGATCAATAGATTAAAATATCACCTTCCTCAAATACCTAGACATGATGTGATAGCATATGATGGTGTACCCAAAGAGGTTGTGAGAGAAATCAATGCCCTACTTGCCAATTTTGACATGAAACAAATGGAAAAGAATAAGACAAAGGAAGCAATGACAGCAATGATGAATACCAATCTCAATTCATCTACAAATTCATTTGTTGCCCTACTCAATCAGCTTCCACTTTCCTCTACTAATGGGATTCTTGTCTTCCTTCTTCGTCTTTATTTCATGCAATGTTTGAGGAGCACATCCTACATTTGAGAGTATTGCTTGGAATAAAGAGAAACATCATTAGACTAGGATGACAGTAGCAAACTTTTGATACTACAATAATTTACCCTTCAATATGACAAACAACCCATATTTGGAAGGGTTGATAAATGCACTAACAATTGTTGATAAAAGAAGTGTAAACCTATATTTAAAAACATTAAAACTTAAAAGTTAAAACATTCACTTTCTCGAATTCTCCTTTATGTGTGGCTACTTCTGCTTGGAACGATATCATGGAGAGAAAGGTGTAGAAACTGAGCAATAAGGCGTAGAAACAGAGCAATGAATGATATCGATCAAGCCAAGTATAGTCTACAACGTTGGAAAAGAGGGTCAAGCCAAGTATAGGTCCGTTGTACCATCTATTTCCAACAATATTTGCCATTTGGTGATTGCAACTAGGCATATTCCAGTTTGGGATTGGTATTCAATATATAAAGGTAGATATTATTGCCTATTGGTCAGCAATAATATTATTTTAGGGAGCAAAATTATTGTATTACAACCTTTTTTATTTTGTATATTGAAGATTGGCTATCAACGCAAACCCAATCCTACTCCTTAGCATTGAGACCAAAACTCAAAAAAAAATATGGGTTGGCTGCATACTCAAGGCATTAATTGTTTATAAATTTATAATCATTAATCAGTGAAAGGCGGAACATAATATTAGAATAGATAGGGTATAATCAACCCCACAAAAGCATCTATTACAGAGATGAGAAGCCTTGACATAAGACTTTGAGAGGAGTGCCTCTGATTTCCAAATCCAATTAGACTAATATGTTGATTAAATTTAGCAAAGATCCTCTTATACTGGACATAAGCCTTTTCTCTCTCGGTCTTCAATTTGTATGTATACCTCAGATTTCTAATTCTCCCTGCTTCCCCAAGGCAAGGCTTCTTTCTTAGCAATCAATAGCACCTACAAGAATCATAAATTGCTTGGTAACATAGAATTTCCAATTATGAAACGATGGATGAAACTTGTACCCACGAACATGTAGCCTAATATTTAATATGTTTAGGGAGGCTTAGTAGTGTAAAGCATGATTTCGGTATTATAATGATGTGTATCTAATGGTATATGCTACTAATATTTATTTATTTTTGTGTAGAATGTAAAGTGGGGGAAAACAAGGCTCGTACCCATAGTGGAAGTATGGTGATCATGTTCTAGGGTCAAGGGTACAAGTGGAAAAGCCACAATCACATGTAAGTTATGTCAAATGTCATGGCAAGGTACTTACACGAGGGTGAGGGGTCATTTCCTTCACATACTTGGAAAAGGTGTTGATCCTTGTCCAAATGAGGTACAACAATATGATATTGTGAGGGATCAAGAAAGGGTTGATGGGAAAATTTCTAATTTGAGCTTGCATGCTTCAATGACAAGGGCAACTACTGCAACTAGAAATCAAAATAGAGAGGTAGAGGTGGATGTGTCTTCTGGAGATGTACTAGCAAAACGTTCTCACAAGAGACCACACATTGGTAGCTCAAACCCCCATGGAAGATTATTTGATGTGCAAGGTTGAAAAGCGGTTAATGCAGCTATTGTGCATTTCTTTTATGCAAATGGAATACCGTTTAATGTTGCTCACTCACCTTTCTATGGAGAGATGGTCCAAGCTATCAGTAATGGACCAGCTAGGTATAAACCACCTAGGTATGAAAAGCTTTGCACTACTGTAATTATAAAGAAAAAAATCGATTAGAGCAACAAACTGCACCAATGAAAAGAGTGTGGGATACAGAAGAATGTAGTATTGCGATGGATGGGTGGACATATGCTAGAAATTGTCCACTACTTAATATCATGGTAGCATGCAAAAAAGGGCCTTATTTTTTGAAAGCAATAGATTGTTCAGGACAAGAAAAAAATGCAGAGTTTTTTTTTAACCAGCTATGTGACTACATTGAGGTGGGGGCATCACATGTAGTCCAAATTGTTATACATGTTGCCCATGTTTGTAAAGCAACAGGCATGTTGGTGCAAAAAAAGTAGAAGCATATATTTCAGACACAATGTTGTGTGCATTCATTGAATGATGCACTCAAAGATATTGGCAAGTTCCAATGGATTTCCTCATAGAAAAGGGTAGAAAAATACAAATGTTCATATGTAACCATCACCACACACAAACCATTTATCAAAAATTTGCCAAGGTGGAACTTCTCAAACCTACTGATACACAGTTTGCTTCTTATTTTATTCTTCTTCACTGTCTTTGTGAAGTCAAAGGAGCTTTGTGTTCCACAACAGTTAATGATGCATGGGCAACTTGGAGACAATCTACATCAAATACTGCAATTGAGATGAAAGGTACGATCCTTGATGACCATTTTTGGGCTGATGTTAAATTTGTTGTGGACTTTATTAAGCCCATATGTGAGGTGACCAATTTTGCACATTCAGACAAGCCATGTTTGGGAGAAATTTATGAAGAAATAGATTCCATGTGTGAAAGAATCAAGAAAATAATAGAAGCAAAAGATCTTTCTCTATATCCTTTGATAGAAGAAAAGTTACATGGAAGATGGAACAAACTTAACACACCCCTTCATTGTGTTGCCTATGTCTTAAATCCTAAATGGTATAATATACAACTAACCAATAAGAGGGCTCCATATGACAATAGAGAGGTAATGAAGGGATTTTGGGCTGTAATAAAAAGTTTTATAGCCGAGGTGAGGAAGTTTCAATTATGAGGAGTCAATGAAATAAGTTTTCACGTGGGCATGGTGCTTTTTCTTCCGTGGAAGCTTTATATGATATGCAAGCAAAGACAGACCCTATAGAGTAGTGATGGAACCATGGATGCGAAACCCTTGAATTGCAATCATTTGCAATAAGATTACTCTCACAAGTAGCCAGCTCTTCATCTTGTGAGAGAAATTGGAGTACTTATGGTTTAATTCATTCACTAAAGAGGAACCGATTAGGGTCAAAGAAGGCAAAGAACTTAGTGTACATTCATATCTCACTTTGTCTTCTCTCTTGTGTAGATCCTAGGTACAAGGAGGGTCCTTCAGCAAAATGGGACCAAAATTCACCCGATGGAAAAGTTGCAGCCATGGTGGATGAAGTGGTTGAAGCAGATGGCCTTCGTGATTTACCCCCAGTTCTACTACCAACAGAGGAACTTGCGTTTGAGAGTGATGAGCATTTGGAGAGCATCATAGCTAAGGACCTTGATACGGATGATCATGATGTAGAAGTGTAGATGATAGATTTCTGATTTTTGTTTTTCGTTTGCATATCAGCCTATCAAACTATCAACATTTCTGAATTTCAATATGTAATTGAATATTAAATATGCAATATCAAACGTGAACTATGAAATATGAACTCTTTGACACAATGACATTTGTCATTTGAGTATTTTAACTTTAAAGTTAATGTTCATTGTTAAACAAACTCAAGGTTGTTTATGATTGCTCAAATGAATCTAGAAAAATTCAACTTCAAGATAAACTTTAAGATATAAGGTATTCTGATTTCAAAACTATGGATGAGTTTTTATTAAAATTTGATGCTTTGAATAATCAATTGCAAAGTTTAGGAGTAAAATTAGAAGATCTTGGATTAATTCATCTTATTCTTAAAAAATGTCTTCCTAGGCAATTTCAGCAATTTATTACTAATATTCATGCTCAATTAACTATTCCTTCTTTAGCTACTCAATTAAGTTATGATATTTTTCACAATTTATTAAAACGAGAAGCTAAGCTAATTCAGTTTGGAAATTTTAAGTCTAATGAACATGCTTTTTTGTCTAATCATAAGCAAAATTTTAAGCATCATTCTAAACAACATTATAATACTAAACCTCATTATAATAATGGCAATGATCCTAGAAAGTTTAACTCTTCTAAGAGACCTCATTGCACTTATTGTAATAAGGATGGTCATTGGCAAAATACTTGTTTTAAGAAGCAAAATGAGAAAAAGGCTATGAAGCAAAATAATCAACAACAAAATAAGCCTAATAATCATAAGTTTCTAAACAATGCAAATAAATCTAGACATGTTTTTACTTGTGGTTATAATATTTCTCAACCTCTTGAATGGGTTAGTGATTGAAGGGCATCTCAACATGTTACTTCATATAAAGAAGTTTTTGAGCCTATACAACCTAATAAGTCTAATGTTCTTCTTCAACTTGCTAATAATCATTCTTGTAAAGTAGAAGCAATTGGAGATGTGAATGTTCCTAATGGTAAATTGCATGATGTTTTATATGTTCCTGAATTAAAGACTAATTTGCTTTCAATTGCTAAGTTTTGTCAAGATTATAAAATAGAATTTTACAAAGATATGTGCTACGTTATTGATCCAAAACAAAACAAGATCATTGCTAATGCTAAATTAGACAATGATAATTTATTCAAATTTTATGAGTTTGATCAATCTAGATGCTCTTTAATATCTACCATTGATTTTAATGTTTGGCATAAAAGACTTGGTCATATAAATGCTAACAATATTGCTTTAATGTAAAAGCTTGATATGGTAAATGGATTGCCTAGTATTGTTCCATCTAAAATTGTATGCACAATATGCATGAGCGATAACATGCATAGGAAGCCCTTTCCACATGATCA